>JAPMOR010017519.1:39037-316681 GCA_026543865.1 Argiope aurantia
CGTTTTAAAAGCATCTTATTCAGTCTAATTAAATTCTACTTAAACATAAAAAATTTATTTTGTTTATTTCTTTATATCTCTAATAATGACAAAGGAGAGTGTGGGCGCACGTATGTGCGTGTATCAGTGTATGCTTGCTCTTTATTGACTATTTTATCTAGAGATACCAAATTTGACAAAGATGTTCTTTAGAGACTGATTAATATGCATCTCGATGAGATTTTTTAAAGATTTTTAAAGAATTTTCATTAATTAAAAAGTTTTTAAAAAATTCAAAGTTTCTTTACCTTAACGGACGAAAACATTAAAAAATTTGACTCGATCTTAAAATTTAGAAAATATTTTTAATATTATCAATTTAACTGAATTACAATTGTTTTTGTCTATTCTTAATTATTCTTTCAAAAAGATTTCAAATTTATTTTAACAACATATTTTATTATTGTTATATAAAATTGTTTTTAATACAACAGATGGCGCCATGATAGAAAGTCTAGAAAAAAAATGGTATTTATATTGTCAATTTTAGTTTCAAAGCCTTGATGAACCTTGCAATTTAATTATTTAAACAGAAACATTTTATGGTAAAATGTGTTCATTTTATTGAAAATATTGGCTTAAAATATTTTTTATTAGGGTTAAATTTACTTTTGACTTTATTTTCATTCATCACTTTCAGAACTATTTCAAAAGTAGTTCTACATTCTTTTATTTTTAAACATAAACTTTTGATGTTACACTATTCAATATCACCTGTTCAACCATCTCTTTAAACAAAGAAATTCCTCAATATAATATGATTTCCCTACCTTTTCCATAGACTGTGATTCATACAATGCATTCAGAATTATTTGTTTTGTTTCTGCAGATCAAATAAAAAAATATAGGTGAGTTTGGTTGTTTCTTTTCTCAGTTTAACATTCAGTTTTAAAGAAACACGAAGACAATTTTAACCCAGATAGCATAGTTTTGAGCCATGATCAACTACGATTGAGCCAATCAAATTAATGGGTGAAAACCCGAAAACGTACATATGAACCTTTACATGAATCCTTTCATTGACGTGGCATGAAATTACGACGAAAAAGATGCCGACGCAGGTTCCCTTGATAAAAGTTCAAAATTGCAATATCTATCCCCTGTATGTTTCTCTGCGTAGCTTCAAAAGAGGATATTAATCCATTTAAAATTAGATGAACCAAATACTTGCATATCTCCGAAATTTGTTGAATTTCGATAGCTAATAAATAGTAAAATTATCATTAGCAGATTTAATTATTTTGTGGCCCTAGACAATGTACATCATGAAGCTTTCATTTTGATAAATGGTCAATAAGTTTTACGTTTCAATACATTTTTACAACTTGTCAGAGTATTTTAATTTAGCTTTTTTTTCCAACATCATTTTAGTAACTTTGTAAATAAAAAAGCTTTTTTTATTTTAAAATTATTTATTTAAAATTGCAGCAACATAATTGAGAAAAATTTAACCATACTCAATAATTAATGATTTCTTTATATCCAAATATAAGAATTTGATTATTATGAAAGATTATAAACATATAATTAATCTATACTTATAATAAAGCTCAATGTGTGTGTGTGTTGGCGCTGTACAGGCCAGACCGTTTGACTGACAGCTACCAAATTTGGTACATATATACCTTGGAGGTCTGGAATGTGCACTTGGGGTCCCTTTTTTTTATTTTTAATTGGAATTTTAATTATTAATTAAAAACTAACTTTTCCACAAAAAAATCTTCATTTCCCCACCGCTAAATGAGTACGGCTTCAGTTTTTTTTCCCACGCTAATGAGGCTACGCTTAACGTGCTTTCGACGGATTATTTCAAATGATTCTGTTTATTTTCTTAATGTTTGATGCATTTAAAATTACACATTGTTAGTTAATCGATCTTTCAGATTCATTCTGTACTTTTAAATTAAAATAAAACAGAATAAAGGAAATTAAAAATGTCTAACATAAAAATATAGCATAAATTCACGCATTTGCGTTGTTAACTGGCGCTGAAAATTCACGCATGCGTATTGTGTTCTGATTGTTGACAACTATTTTCAACGGATTCGGACTTGATTTAAATTACTTTTAGGTTAGTTGTGTGCTTTTGTAATTAAATTGTATTTATGTTAGTTATATATATTTTTTTGTATATGCTTATAGTTTTAAGTACATCGTTTTTTTAAGTAGCTTTTTTAACCTGTTTTCGACCGATTATTTTAAACGATTATGTTTATTTTCTTACTGTTTGATGCATTTAAAATCAAACATTGTTAATTAATCGATCTGCTCATGATGAACCGGAGAAAATTTTACTGAAATATTCTTGAAATATTACATAAATTAAGAAAGATATTTTTTAGTGCCCATAAAGTTTAAATGCTCAGTGACTCTGTTTTCAGTAATCATATTATAAAAAAATGCTTTGTTTCAGTAAAAAATATTATTATATTAATTGCAGTTTAATCATTTCCACTTTAATTTAAGTCATAAATTCTACGGGAGCTAACAGAAGATTAGAGAGATACATGGCTGAAGGCCTTTATAATATTATGAATTGTATGACTATCAAAATTTGAAGTTTTAAAATATTTTGATGAAGAAGCTATTAAAATAAGAGTTACATAAAATATTTAGTTATTAAAATTTTAACGAACATTAAGATTGGCGAACCGGCTGGTCGCCAAAGGCAGCTAGTTTCAAATAAACATAACATTATAAATTACTATTTTACAAGATCCGTTAAATAAAAAATATAATAACATAACCGTTAACCGATAATGATAATAACCGATTTATGAATTATTATTTCAATATAAGTACTTATTGTACTTATAATATTTAAAGTACTTATTCATATAATTTTTAATAATGATTTAAATCATTTAATTTAATTATACATTACAATCCTAATATTAGTAACTCATGAGCTTTTTAGTGTTTATTTATGTGACAATTATGATAAAGCATGACTGGTATAAGAATATCCTCGTCCTTGAAGAACTCGTCCTGGTATAAGAACATCTCCCTCAGTTAATAAGAATATTCAAATCATATGATTTTGCTAATCATATTGCAATTTATTTGGAACAAATGGTTTTAATATTTCGTTGTTGTTTTTTTCAAGATTTTATAATTTTTTACATCTTAGAAACTTCTTGAATATCATTACTTTTGTAATGATTTATTAATAGTTTTTCCACGTATGTTTGGTTTATTCTTTTCCTTTTCATTTAGTTTCTTTCTTCTTTTTTTTCTGAGTAAAAGAGGAAAAAATTTTGAACAAATCTTCAATGAAAAAAAAAAAATGCTGCCTACGCTGCACTACGATATAGGTTTTGACCCCCCCCCCCCCTCGAGATCTCAAGTCACAAGGCGACCGCCTCCAACACCTGTTTGGAAATCCGCCACTGGTTGTAATACCAATTTCCATTGGTTTTGGTTCTCTCATCTTTATTTAATAAACACCCAATTTATTTTTTTAAAGCTTTATAAAACCTCTTTGACTTTTACAAAATGTTTCCCATTTAATAGTGTATTATCAACCGCTTTTTCATTTTAAATCTTTCCCACATGCATTAATGTTTAAACGCATACACATATAGCAATTTAAATTTATGTTGTAGCAGTTGCATTTCTCTTATTTTCTTTTTTGGATACTAGATGGCGATGCCTGATTAGGCCATCCCATATGTCATTCCATAGTGCATTGCGATTGTAATTAGAATGAGATGTGATGCTGAACTGTTTAGCCGCGCGCGTGAATGTCGTGTTTGTTCAGTGTGTGAATGTAATTATTAAAAGAAATGTTCCTAAAACCATTCGTCCTGTTGCTTCCTGCACGGATCATAATAATCTAAATACCACCACAATGTATAAAAAAAAGTCTAATCTTTATGATTAAAAGCATATAACCCAAAATCAGGTTCTATTAGAACGTTTTATACTTCGCTTTCTGTTGTTGTTTCATACAAATCTAGTATAATTATTTTCAAAATTTATCTACGTTGAACGTGGTATTCTAGGAAATTTAAAATATTAATTTTTAAAGCAACAAAAGCAAAAATTAAAATTTGCTTAACGTCAAAAAGTTTCCTCTCTTATCCCCAGATGATAGTTTTGTAAATGATTTAAATAGCGCGACAAGGAAAACGAAACGGTGATAACTTAGAAGTTCCATTTTTCGCTGATTGATTTTGGGTATGCTTTTTAGAATTTTTATAGTGAACCATTGTTTATCTTGCAAGAAATTCTTTTTTTATGTATATTGCCATATTTGCAATTATTTAAAAAATTTAGTCATTTTTTTATGGCCATTAGTTTGAGTTTTCCGTTTTATTGGGTATTTAATAACATTTAATTTAAAATAATTATAATTTAATTTAAAATTACTTTGCTTGCTATAATTAAAAGTAGTTTAAATGCATAAATATATTTAAGCGCAGTTTTTAGAGCCTATCAATTTAGCAGCATTATTGGTATATATGATATGAAAATCGGCTGATTTATTATTTCTCTTCAAATAATTACAAAAAAGTAAAAATTGTTAAATTAATTTATATAATCACATGAATTACCAAAAAAATTATCACCTGTATCTGAAAAAAGTGTACAAGATTGACCACGATTAATTATAAACAATTCGAATATCAAACATTCAGCTAAATATTCATAAAGAAACCAAATTCCACTAAAAAGAACTATAAATTTCGAGGCGTATGTGTTTTCTTTTTCTCTCTCTCTCTATCTATCTCTTTTACAAAGATTTAAAGGGACATCTAATAATTTTGTAAATAATTTTTACATTCCGTAAAAAAAAAATTTTTTAAATCATTTTAAAGGAGGGGGAGGGGATAGAAGTTTAAAATCTGAGAATCCTCTAATACACTACTAACTAGTTTAGATACTTCACAACAGCCTCTATGAAGACAAGACATTGTTAAAAAAATAAAACTAAGCTCATTTGTCAGCAGTAAGAAAAAAAAAATTAATCCTTGAGTCATTTTGTCCAGTAAAAACAGTCCTCCTCTGCTTAGGAATACAATAAAAAATTTTCAACATCAGACTCGATAATTGTAGTTCATTCAAAACCACTCAATTATCACTAAATAAGAAAAAAAGGGGAGGACTGAAATCAAAGAGGAGAAAGAAAAGGGAGAAAATACACCAAAGAAAATAAATTCTAAATCTGGATTTTAAAATCAATAATAAAAATATATATTCAATGCAAAACAATTAAAGGTAATTAATATAAGACAAAAAATCGTAACAGTGTAGCAATTTTTTGCCTAAAAATAAAATAATATTTTCAAAATACAAATAATTTTGCCAACTTAAAGTCACAAACTAATAACTGTTTTTTCATGAATTTTCTTTTAATAGGAAAATTACTCCATAAATCTCATAATTTTATAACTTAAACATCTGTGTACTTTTATATTGTAATCTGATGCTTCTTTAACTTGAATCCCAATAGATTCAAAAATTAAATAGATATAGCACTAAGAAGATATGTGTCTTGTAATTCCAATTATTATGGTATGATGTAGGACACAATTTCACATTTCTTTATTTGATGAAATAGTAGATCAAGCTGCATTATTTTCAGTCGACTTGCTCATTGCTATTAATGCAATAAAGTTAATTTAGCAATGGTCTTTTTAAAAACTACCTTTAATTTAGTAGTTTAGCATTTTGCAATTGCAAATTTAAAAGCACATTTTTTCAATACGAATTCCATAGCAATAAATAAAACTCTATTGATATTAATGATTTCAAGAGACAGGTGGCAACTGATAATAAAAACATGATTTTACATTTTTATTACTTTTTTGTTTTAATATAAAGACAAATTATCAAACTAAAAATTACCTTATTCGATTTTTTTGTATAAAAATAATAAATTTTTTGTATAAATAACCATTCTGAAAAAATTAACGCAAGATTGAATAATGGAAAAAAAATAAACACATATAAAATATTTTTTTATTGAAATATACTTTAGCACATTATTAAACAATACAGAAGCAATCTACATATGCACAATTATCTTTTGTACAAATATAAAATCTATGAAACAAATATCGGTGGTAAAAAAATACCTTTATGTTTCAAACTATGAGTTTGTTTCTACTTTGGCACTTTGCAGAGCATGAAATTGAAAACAAATACATAGAATTTCATTTTTTATTAAAACAACACTTGATAAATTTTACATAATGCTCAAACTCTTAAATTGTAAAATTTCTTTTCTTTTCTTTTTTTCTTTTTACATTTATTACTCATAACTTGCTCAACTATACTTTAATACTAAAATGCTAGCATAATTAAATAACAGATAAAAATTTTAAACATTCATTTTAGATATGCTCAGAAGGACTTTCCAACCAATAAATGGAAAATTAAGTAAACCTGTTTAAGTACTTCACACCTTATATAAATTAATAGCATTTATACTAGGAAGAATTTTGTACTACACATATCACAGCCCAAACTCATTCTTATATATATTATGTAAATGCTTTGAAATAGAATTTTAATGAAAATTATTTCAATACATTGCAAAAATGAAATAAGAATCAGTAATCCCTTGTATAAAAAAGGAATTTCCATAATTGGAATAATATAAGAAATAAAATCAGAAGGAATGTAAAATGAATAATGGAAATTGTTTAACAGATATATTAATATACTGACATGCATTTTGAAATGTAATGTGCAAATAACAATTTAAATTCTAAAAGCTGTACACAAAACAATAAAAATTCACATAGTGAATATTCAACAAAGCTATCAATAAAAAAAACATGTATTGCACAAAAATTACATTATGTTCTTGAGCATTTCATATTATTTACAATTAATATATTTTACTGTACACTTATTGAAACAATATGAAGTACCATAATAATCTCATTTCTGTTGAAACCTGGACATATAATATGCACAATCTGGACAATACAACTTTGGAGATTCTACTGTTTTTTTGTGGCACAAATTACATGGAGAAGGGATTTGCTGCTTGGAAGTTTCTTGAAGTTTAGTATCCATAGCAGGCATTTCAGGTACAGATATATCTTTTGCCATTTTTGAATTTGAACCAAACTCTTGATTAGAGCATGCTGTAGATTCTGTACATGGCTTCTGCATAAAATGCTGCTTATACACACGTTCTAACAAGGGATTTGGAATGAAATCATTGTCCTCATCCCCTGCACATGCCACCAGAACAACTTTGTCCGAAAAAGTGACACTTTTCTTAGGTCCACGCCTTTTCTTTGCTTGTTCCAGAATGGCCTCAAAATTCATACAGTTATTTGAATATAATTTTGAAAAATTCCTATCATTTCTCAGAAGCTCTAGCCTTTGAATGGCTGTTTCATAATCAGGTGGTTTGTCAGGTCTCCTACTCTCATGAGCTGTATGCATATCACGAGAGTAATTTAAAACATTGTCCTCAGAGTTTTCAGAGTTAATATTTGAGTTTCTGAAAGAAGATCTATTTCCTCCAATTCTCAATACATTTGTTAACTGAGCATCTGTAAGATGAGGATTATACACAGAACCTGAAGTAGTCTGAGTAGAATAAGGTACTTTAGCAACACTTGCACTATTTGATCTTTCTTTAGTGTCTGATGCACCTACTTTTGTAGGAAATTCAGATTGCTTAAGTGGTTTTTCTAAGGACTGTGATGTATATGGAAGATTTGTAGATGAAGGAGATCTAGAATTATCAATGTCTTTATGCTGTATAGTTAATGTCTTGTGATCAGTCACTGGATGAATTAAATGGCTGTCTAAATGAGATGAGGAAGGTGAAACAAAATGATTTGTTCTATCTTCAGCTGTTGATTCAGGTGAATTAGGTGGAAATGATATTTTTTCGAATTTGGAAGTAAGATCTTTAACAGATTTTGGTTGTTCAGTTTCGGAGCATGCAGGATTGACTTTCACACTGCTTGTTACTGATTTGGGCAAACTTTGTGTGCTATGATTTTCTTTCACAACCTATTATATACAAAATAATTTATTTCATTACTATAATATTATAAAAACACTATATAAAACATTATTTTAAAAACATATTTATGGAAATATCTTACAAGATATCAGTTTAATCCTTAATAATAATTAGATATTAAAAATCGAAATAGTAAAATTTATTACTTTTGCAAGATATGTAAATTTTTAGAAATCAATGGAATAAAGCATTTTCATTTAAATGTGACACTGGAAATAATATACTTGAAATAAATCTCACATTTCCTTCTCAAAAACATTTGCATACAAAAATTCCCACTTTTGTTTAATGTTAACTTATATTTAACTAAATACAAATTGCTAAAAAAATTGAAAAAATGAATTTAAAAAAAACATATTTAATATAATTTATTTCAAGCTCAAAATAAAATTTGAAAAAAAAAAAAATACTTACAGCAGGTTTCTGTTGATTGTGATTTTCCACACTTCTTACATTTTCAATTTTATTGATGGGACCAACTAAAAAAAGAATGTTTTAAAATAATTAATGACAACTTTTTAATAAAAACAAAAATTTATAATAAGCTAAATTTAAACATCTTCAATTCTAAAAAAAAAAAAAAAGATTTTACTTAACTGGAAAGGGAAACCGGGAAATGCTTCAATATTTAGTACTAATAAACAATTTTTTCAGTTTCCATACATGATATAAATAAATTTAAGAAATAAAAAAAAAGCAAAAATCTAATTGCATTTATTTCTAATGATAGAAAAACAAGTGTAATATTTCATAAAAGGTAGATCTGAAAATATTTGCATCCTTTGAATTAAGTTTGCTTTAACTTTTATTAATATAAAGATTTCATTGATTACATGGTAAGACATTTTTTTAAAAAAATTTCCATATTATAGATAAAGATTCTATATTAAAAAACGTCTCTGACTCTATAATATGAAAAAAAGTATTTTGTATGTTTATATTTATTTATATATTTGTTATTTAAAAATGTAAATGAAAAGAAGTGTCTTTGGTTGCAAGAAGGCAAGCAGGGGACTATGATTGCTGTAAGAAAATCAATAGTTTGTCACGAAATAAAGCCTTATTTGTAAATGATCTAACTTGTAATATTGATCTCAGGGCTGTGTGTAAATTCCCATTAGGAGAGGCGATGAGTGACGGGATATGCAGGAAAAGAATCATAGGGCCATATTTCTTATAAAGTAAATGAAAAATTAGAAAACCATACAAAAAATATGTATTACACACTTCATTAAATAACACTATAAAATAACTTTTTTCCTTTATTATATATCTTAGTAAATTTTATGGAACTGAATATGAAAAAAGATATCAGATTTGAAATCTGACTTGTTTTTGAATCTATTTTTAATTTTTTAATAATTAAATACAGATCAAACTATAATTACCTATATTTCCATCAATCCCTGATTTGCATTCATTAATCCATCTCTCTCTTTCCTCCTGTAATTTCCGTTTTCGATTGATTTCTTCTTGTTTTAACTGCAACTCTTTTAGCCAAACTGCACTACCTGACGCAATCTCATGATGATTATGTGGGGGAGCGGGAAGACTAATTTTTCTATGACTTTTTGGGTCTCTAGTAAGTAATGCATGATGTGGATGAGTTCTCTGTTTTATACTGATGTCTTGATGAGGTGCAGAATTTGTCACAGAATGATGGTGCTGTATATCTGGTTTTATGATATCTTGATTAAAATGTTGAATACTTTTCTTCGGAGATGCAAGTGAATTAGAATGAGTTATGGCGGGAGGTGGTTTATAGGGTGGTGGTGTGTTTGCTCTAGCAGGATTATTCTTTGACAATTTGCTGTCAGCAAACTTAGCAGGTGCAGAATTGTTAGGATCTTGATGAGTAACTTTCTTTTCTCCACGAGTGAATGAAACGTTTTCTTGTCTTTTCCTACAAGACACAGGTGTTTGTGTAAAAAAGCAATCATCAAATGATCTGGCAGTCTCTCCACCAGGATCCTGACCTTCTCTAAGATCTGGTAAACTGCGATTTTTGCGTCGCATGAAGCCTCCCATCAGTTTCCTACGAATTCTATGTTGCTTTTTAGATGGATGGTCATTGAAAGTTTGGGTGCTACCAGAGCTCAGATCTGACAATTCATTTTTTGCATTGGAAGTAGGGCCAGAGTAAGTTCTATACAAAGAATTTTTCTTTGTTTGTTCCCATTCACTGGAATAATCACTAAGATCCGAGTCTTTACTTTGTGCTTTATAATGAGACTTCTTTTTACCACTTGGTGATTTCGGAGATTTGTCATCTTTGTCACTCATACTACTATCAATTTTCTTCGCAGAACACTTTTTGTTATCTTCTAGTGTTTTAGATTTGTCTTTAGAATTCTTTTCTTCAGAACTCTCATCTCCTGTTCTAGATTCCATAAAAGATGACAAAGCCCCCTTCTTTTTCAATGTTCTTTTAGGTAAAGTAGCATAGATTTCAATATTTTTATCATTGCCTGTTTGTTCTTCTTCATGTTTTGAATTTGACCGTTTCTGGCCGTTTTTGGTAACATTATCAGATGAGTTTTCTGGCCCTTCCTTACTGAAGTTTTGTGTATTTTCTAGCAATTTATTGTTTGAAACAGAGAAGGATTCTTTGCGAGATGACTCCAAAGCAGCTTCTTTTTGTTTCCGCCGCAATGCAGCTTCTGCCTCTTTCAGTTTTTTATGCAAGTTTGAAGATCTTATTAAGCACATGCTATGCTTCATTTTTGCCATAGCCAATGCCTGACTATTCGTATATGGCACATCCATTGCAGCTCTTGCACGAGCTAAAGAAATAAGAATAGTACATTAAAATATTATTAAAACCAACAATTCGTAAATTTCCCAATTATATATATCATATATTCAATTTTAAATTGGTCTTTTAGATTAGGATACATAAAACTTTTTTCATTCTTACTTAAAAAAACTTTCATATCCTTATTTCTATTTTAAAAATTTTGTAAACCATTAAAATTAAAAAAATAATAAAAGGTATTAATTAATTCATGAAATAAATTCAAATTATAAACAGTTGAAAACATTTCATGAAAAATCTTTTTTATTAAAAATATTTTCATACTATGTACTCTTCTATACAAATACTGAATATCTTAAAGAAGACAATATTAATTAACTTTTGACAACATGTTACCAATCTGACCCCTCTTGGAGTTGTAACTCATAATTAAATTTTTTTTCTAATTTTAGATTGAAATCCAGCATGATTTTGGTAAAATTGATTTAAAACATATACTTTGCAAATGATTTTAAGTAAGTATGGTAATAGCAATAAACTTGTAATAATCAGTATCCTATTTATAAAAATAAGTAAAATGACGAGCTACAGAAAATTATCTAAATAGACATTAATGCTAAAAACAAATGCATTAATTTTTATTTTGTTTAATAACATGTTTATCATATAGACATACCTGCAGCAGTATCACTAAGAAGAGCAGCCATTGATATATCACCAACATTTTCTCGTTCAATCGATTTGGCAACAAATATATCTGCTTCAGCACATAGTTTATCACATTCATCTTTAAAGCCTGAAAAATATTGGAAACAAATTATTTAATTGAGAATAAAAATAATATACCATATTAAAATTTTACATTTATCTTTTAATTGTAATTCAATTTTGAAACTGAAAATATACTTTTCAACAAAACTTTTTAAAAAAATACATAATATAGCTTTCAATTTTTTTTTCAGTCAATAAAATAAGCACTTAACAGAATATTTCAATCAAAACAAAGTTTTAAAAATTAAACTATCTCCTCAAACCTTAGCAGTTATATTAATTGTGTAAAAAAAATTTTTAAAAGTAACTCACCAAAAGGAAAATGCTCATTGGACTTCAAATCTTTAAGGCAATACTGCAACTGAGATATGTCATAAGGTACAAAAGCAGTTTGAACATTTTCTGGTATCTGTCCGAGTCTGGAATCAAGTTTACCAGGGGAATTGTTGATGGCAGATGGGTAACTATCTGAACTGGAGAGTGAAAATGAGTCATACCCCGGATCTGTCAAAAATGGTGCTTCGCCAGGTCGGCTATTTCTTACACCAGCTGGAAATCTATATAAAAAACAGCAACATTAGAATTTAATCAAATGAATATATTCAGTCTAAGGTTAATTTTGAAGACAAATGTAATATTTATATCTTCCCTTGTTTTTGAAATATTTTAGTCAGGCAATTACACGAAATTAAGATAGTAAGAAGGATTTTTTTTTGTATATATTTCAAAAATGTTATATTAGAAAACATTAAGTGATTAAAATAATAAAAAAGTAAATTTAAAAAATATACATATGCAAAAATGATCACAAAATTTAAAAATTATTTCAGATTTTCACCCTTTTACAGTGCTTATTAGAAATATGATTAATTAACAAAATAATTCTATTTTGGAATTGAAGTGAAATTTGGCAAGTTATTTTTAATTTACTTACAAGAGAAAGAAAGACCTAATTTTAATTACAGCTTTTGAACAATCACTCATATGTGTGTGTGTGTGTGAAAAATATACTGCCAAACATATTATAAAGGAAAAAAATAAAATATGAACATAAATTAAACATCCTATTCATGTATAGAATGATGAGTATAATTACTTTTTATTTCCCACCACATAAAAGTAGGGATTATCCAATGAAGTTGTACTGGATGAGCTGGCACTATTTCGATCCCCGCTCCAGTTACCAGAGTCCCTCCTTCTAGCAACATTTGCAGCATCTGGAATATCAAATTTCAGATGACTTGGCAGACCTTTGTCTCTCAATGAAAATACATTGTCCAAAGACTCCAAGCTGCTGCTACTGTTCCTTTGGCCAGCAATTGGATTCCCAATCTTACTATTCATTGACCTCTGTCGTTGAAGTTTTTGCAACTGAAGAATGTTTTCCACTGTTTGTCGACTAATATAAGTACCATCAATAGAATGTTCAGGTGAATCCAAAGTTTGCAAATTTGAATTAGCTTGACCATGGAATGCATTTTCAGGCATGGTTGTTTTTGATGCAGACTGTAGGATATCACTTACAGAAGTTAAATGTCCACTGTCATCAGAACTGCTGTTTGTTTTAGATATATTAAAAGAACAGTTTGGTACTGAAAGCCTTGCAGCTAAACGGCTTTTCCAAGACAAAGCACTATCTCCAGTATTAGTATTTGGCAAAAAATTGTGATCAGGATTTCTAAGAACACAATGCAACTTTTGATATACTTCATTTACATAACTACCAAAACTCTGAGAGGCAGAACCATCTTTGCTTTGAGAACTCTTGGCAGCAGGTACACTGTCCTGTTCTTTTAAATTTTCATCCCACCAAGTAAGATCCCCACTTGGTGTAACAGCTCTCCGAGGTTGTATATTTGTATTCATATCACTTGACACTTCTGGATTAGGAGTTAATGCTCGCCTCTGATTGCCTGTTGTCTGATGCTGACTCATCCTAGAATGTTTATCATGTCCTAGACTTAAACCACAAGATTCTTGAGCTGAAAACGAAAGAATTTAAATTATATTCAAGCAATACAAAATCAGTAAAAAAAAATGAATTAATTTTCAAAATTATTAATTATAAGATAAAAATTAGAATTAAAAAATTCACATTTATGGATACTAATAAAATTTGCATCAGGATTATATAAAATGTTACAAATGCAATATCAAGATAACAAAAACATTTTTTACCATTCAAATTCTTCTTGTGTCCAGGAACAACAGTTACTAATCTTGGAGCAGTAGAAGTGTTTACTGGTGTTCCATGAGGATTGGCATAAAGTAATAACAAAGGTTGGAAATGTCCTTTGCAACATTTCTCAACCACTTGCTCCCATTTAGGTCCAATCTACATTTAAAAAAAATTTTAATTACTATCATCAAAAAATAAACAAAATAAAATTTTAATATTCCTTACAAATATGATAGTTTAAATATAATCATTCCCCTACCATTAAATAAGATCTCAATAAAATTGTCAAAGGCCAACTAAAGTATTTCTATCATTTAGCAAATATCTTAATAATTCTCAACAGTATCAAACCCTTTAGTAATGAAATATGTCATTGATAAGAAATATCAAATAAAAAAAACTTTTAAAAAAGTAGATGGTTATTCAAATTTTGACTTCTTAACATTAAAAATTTAATTAAAGTTAACAGGTTTTAATTTCAAAATGTTAACAGAAAATTCATTGTAATATTTTTATATATAAAAGTAGAATATGAAAAGTAAATTTTGCTTATAAAATAATGCTAAAGTAAAAATTCTTTAGAGAATATGTCACTTCAAGTTATTTGCTAAAAAATTCTAGATATTCTAATTGAAGAATTTTTCTTTTTAACTACACCACACATATTTATGTGTTTTCTTGCTTATTTTTGTTATTACTAGCAATTAGAATTTTAACTGAAGAATTTTTTTAAATTTACCGCACATATTTATGTAGGTGTTTTCTTGCTTATTTTTTTTATTATTATTAGCAACTGGAATTTATTATTAACATCAGATTATAAATGTTGTATAATTGTATATGCGAAGTAGAAATTCAAGTTAAAATCAAATATAAGAAATAAAATATTCTCACTCACTTCTCGAACTGCAGCATCATCAAAATATATCCACACTCTTAATTTCGTGTGAAAGAAAAAAGTTGAATAATGTTTCCCATAATATGTCACTATTCCCACAAGCTGATGAGTTGCAGAGGCTGCCCATCGACTGTCAACAACAGAATGAAATACCTAAAAAATAATGCACAAATTAATTAAATGACATCTATTGTAGAAAATGGTAGTACATTACAATGAATGGATAATATACTAGCTATGAGGATCATAATATATTAGTTATCATAACACAAATGAACTTAATGCTCTCTTCTGATTCATAAAAAGCTTGCATCATTGTGCAGGAAATGCAAATTAAAGTAATAATTCAAAATTTTATTTATTAAATTACTGATTTCATAGTTTTTGCTGATTATAAATGTAAATGTTTAAATTAAAGCACTTTAACAAAATTATTATTATCATTTACTTGATTGAAAATACACATCCAGTCATTACTGAAAAATGTAATAAATAAAAGTTATACAATATTCATAATAAGTGAAAATAAAAATTCAAAATACTTCAGACAAATGAGAATTAAGAAGTAAATAAGACATGAGCATTCAGTAGCAATGAAATGCAAAGAAAATAAATGTGAAAATATCTTAAATAATAAAATATTGCTTACATCTTGAAGTTTCAGAGACATTCCAATAGTCTTGAAAACATCCATAATATGATCAATGGTTGGGCGTTCAGAATCCCAAACAAGTCCAACACTTACTGTTTATGAAAAGCAAAAATAAGAAATTAGGAGAAAAAAAAAATAAGGAGAAAAAACTTTTTCATGAACTTCAATTAGACATATAATTTTAAATTTATCATACATGCTTCAACAATTAGATTAAAAACAGATATAGATTGGGAAATCATACCTATTTCTGGTCGATTCATGAGTGTTTTTCTAATCTGAATAACAGCACCACATGAACTCTAAAACAGAATGAAAATATTTAGCTTGAATATTCCATCATTTGCTTTACATCACAGGTATATTAGATTCTGAAAAATGTAGCTCTTCATTCAACTAAATCTAAAACATACTATAAATGATAAATTTAAAATGTCATACCGGGCAATCTCTCAGATCTCCAAGTCCACCTGCTCTCTTAAGTAATTCACTAAAATTTGGTATTGGTTCATTTTTTTCCTTCATCAACTTTGCCTGAGAGCTAAGGGATAATTTTAATACATTATTATGCAAAAAAATAAGAATTAAAAATTATTTATATAAATAAAAACTCTGTTAACATTTAAAAACCAAATACCACATTTTGATGAAATACAAATTTTCATTTCCAAATTATTTCAACAAATTACTTTTTCAGCTCCATAAATTTAAAAAAAATAGAATAATGATGAATTAACGAGTCATCATATAAAAGCTTCAATTTAATTAATAATGCTTAAACAAAACTTCAAAAGAATTTTTTTTAGTCAAAATCTAAAAAGTTATGAAGCATCTTTATGAAATAAAACTGGTAGCATTTTAAATGAAACTTTAAAAAAAAAATACAAAAAAAATTTTTAAAAATTAAAAAAAAAATTTACCAAAAAAAAAAAAAAAAAAAAAAAAAAAAAAAGAACAAAATTTACCAAAGTGCTGAGGAAGGTACATAATGAACCATCTGTGTGAAGGGCAAAGGTTCAGAAGTAGCTCCACATGCATGGCACACGGTCTAAAAACAAACAAACAAAAATCAAATTTTTACTCAAAAATCCATTTATTAAAATAAATCCAATAAAATAAATGGCAAGAGACATTCTATTCCTCATAAGTAATAATTTCATGAGACAGCAGACAAACTTACTTGTTCAACTAATGTCATAGCAAATTTTTGGTGGGGTATGCAATGTGCAGCACTGCACATGTCTTCTGATTCATTATTAGCAATATGGAAATGAATCCTCATTAGAATGTTTTCCTATAATTCGATCCAAGAGAATGGTTTAAAAATTAATTCACAACATAAACTTCAAAGAAAAGCATTTCTATCATAGATACTTAAAATCCAAAATTATTAAAATATTATATACATGCAAAGGAATTTTTCTGGGATCACTTCTTGCACATACATTTTTTAACCAACAATTTTATTTGATGCAGATGGCAGGAATAAATAAGACTCACATAAAGGCATTGTATTTTCCTCATAGCAAACGAGAAAAGATACTCACAAAGCATTCAGCTGCATCGTCCATGAATCCTAATTGAAATCTTCTCTGATCACAAAAAGTTTCGGCTAATGCACGACGCAATGCATCAGGTGGAAGAGCTGATTCTTGACTGTACTGGAACTGCGCAAATAATTCCTAAAAAAATATTAAATCAACATTTTAACCCCAAAAGGCAATTTTTAATAAAATGGCAATAACATCGCTAAGTACAAATAAATAATTATAAATACAAATATATGAAGAAAAAAATATTCTCGACTTACTTTTAAAGCACAGAATATGCATGAATCTTCCATACAAGCATGCCCATTAAGCTCTCTAAAGCTTCTACGAAAAATGTCTAAATGCCACAAAACCTGAAATAAATTAAGTAAATTCAATTGATTTAATTTTTAAGAACAAAATCATTTATTAACAATTTTATGCAATTGATTATATACATCTCCAATAGATTCTTGCTTAGACAATCTTAAAACAGCATTAAAAATTTTTTTTATCATATTTAAAGAAAGACTAATATTTCAAAATTCTTTACAACAAAATGCTGTAATTTTTAAACAGCAGAAATCAATGAAAGTAGTACCGGCTAATATTCCTCAAAATTTGCAGCTTTTATCTGACATAAACCGTTGTAATACAGGCTGCTTCTAAATACTGGATGAATTTCCATTTGGCAGAATCGACATCAGAAAGAAGAAAGAAAAAAAATATTGGAAGGATGAACAATAGATAGTTCCAATGTAAAAACAAATAAGAGTACCGGTGTGTTTAATAAAGACCCCATCGGTAATTGGCAATGGCGTGATGCACGGCACGAGGCAAGCTCCTACACAAACAGAAAAAAGTTCTGAGCCTCAAACGATTTTTGCATTAGATTAAAATCGACATCGTCTGGACATCAATGGCACTTAGGAGAAAAACGACACATTATCACCACAATCGGTTTTCTTCCAAGACAAAATTTCCAACACCGGATGTCGTTCTCGGCAGAGCGTGCCGAATTAAAGACTTATACCTTATTTTTAAGAACATTAACTTATCTTCCAGAGGATGGCGTTATGCTCGGACAAACTCCTTCTTATGGCTTAAACAATGGGCATTGCGTCGGGCACGCGTCTCGTTTTGGATATTTTTCGCAGATGATATTGCATTTCTCATCACGTCTCGATAATAGTTACCGTCGATAGTCTTTATTATAGATGTGTGTGAAATCTTAAATGAAGGAAGAGGAAAACAATGAGTGAAAATGAAATTGAGCGATTAATAGAATGTGACAAGGTAGTTTCTTAAACAGAACAAACGTCTGAAATAAATTCCAAATGAAATTTTCAAAGCCATTTAAAATAATACGACATATTATTCATACATACAAAACATACACACACAAACTACAAGATATCGGTCAACCCAATTTTCGAAATGGCTTTAAAATCAAAATATCTCATTAGGCACTAACTGGAATTTTGATATAAAATCGATGGCAAAATATATTAGTAATCGTTAAGATATTTGTTTCTTCTTTCAATCAAATAACAAATAGTATAATATTTGCAATAAAATTTTGCTCAGTATATGCAGTTTCAAATATTTTAAGACAGGTAACTATATTCGCCACGAATAAAAATAAAATTTAGGAAAAATTCATTCTAAATGAAAGAATTCACATTCCAGTTTTTGGCATATTAACATCAATCTAGGGCCTCAGAGGGAATCGAAGATTTAGGCGTATTTTGTGTACAGATAAAGATCCAATTTTGTGCAAATTTTGAAAATAGTCATTCAATTATATGAAAATTCAGCAAATGATATTCATGAATTTACGAAATCGATTAACATTTAAATGAAAAAATATTAATCTTTAAATGTCCTCCCAAAAAAAATCATACATTTCTAGCATTATCAATACACATAGCATAAATAAATTTCAGTCATGGGTGATAATAAAAGTACAAAGGAATTCTTTCCCCAGAGGACCTAAATGGCCAATAAAAGGAGAATCAAATATCTTCTGTTAAGAGCAACGCCATCAATGAAGAACTCTCAAGAGTTTAGTAAAAGAAGGAAGGAAACCTTCAAAACCACCCTCACGGGAAATGGAAGTTATAAAGTCAGACCTTGGAGATGTCTGCGGGACGTTATTTATTCAACAAGTAGGATAAACGTATCACTCGACAAGGTCCATTTACAGTTCCTTGAGCGGTTGATACAGAATACCCCGCTCTATTAGGGGACGAAGAAGGGTTCAAAAACTGAACTAGTGAAGGAGAACAGATGGCTCTTTCAGAAAAATAAGAAAGAAAACGCCAACGTCTCCCTGGAAGAAAATGAGGGGGGACAAGCTCGGACCATAAAATTTTTTTCGGGGAAAAATACCGCAACTCCCTTTCGAGGTCGAGAGGTGGCACTTTGATCCATCCCCCATTCGAAGGAATGCACGGGGTGGCACGGAGTGTTGACACGCAAAGTGAGGGAAAGCGATTAGAAACACCACACCAAACCCCGGTAGGAGGGAGAGCATTTTTTTCTGAATTTCTTAGGACTGCAAGTGATAAATACAATGTGCATATAGCCGATAGAGAAGAAATTTAAAAAGTTTTCGCACTTCGAATCGTGGAAATGTAATAATAATCTTCAAGGCGAAATAAAATGAAACAGATTATATGTTATTTTGCTACTAACTGATGACGATTTCTTTTCAATAAATAATACAGAAAATGAATAACTTTCTACCATCTAACCGAAATCGTCATAAGTTTTGAACAGGGAATAAAGAAGATAATTAAATTAAGTAGATAGAATTTTGCTATATGTTAGCTTTGAAATTAAAATATTTATATTTTACAAAGAAAATCTACGAATAACGGTTAAAATGGCGTGCTGAAGAAAAGGGTAAAGAAATTTATTGTTGTTAAACTGAAAAGTAATGACAAACGCGTTTGAATATTGTAATAAACAAAGGACTCATTCTCAGTAAATCTCAAACAATCATCATTCATGCAGGTTTAAAATGTGTCTCGGCATCGGCTCTAGACTGTTTTGGATTGAACTTGGCTAAAATTGCACTGGAATGTTCTACATGAACAACTTGTTTCAATGAAATGAGAATTTTTCAGTTATATTTTCCAATTTGCTTTGAATCTTATATACTTGCAAAGCATATGCCCAATAAGAAAGAACACATCTTCTGTCATTTAATGTAAAAATGTTTGTTTAAATCAATGAAAGAAAAAACGATATCCTTTCTTAAAACAAGATTTTTAAAAAATGAAATTATGAAAAACTGAACAAAACAACACTTACAAACATACTCAAACTAGAAACCACATATTTACTCATCTTAAAGAGTTCCAAGAACAGCACGTTTTTTTTTTTTTTTTTTTTGTTTGTTTTTTCATAAGAGGGTGCAGTAAGCTGATTTACGCGTATAAAGAAAATTAAAGAAAACTAGATAAAACGGTCGAGGCCAGACATCTCAAAAAACACGCGATTGGGAGTGGAGGCCCACGAATCTCAACAATTAAACTCATTGCATGATTATGGCCCCAGGCGACTTAGAGTACTATCGTGAGATTAAGAGAATGGAGAGTGAAAAAGCAATTCAAAAGGGGACGGGGAGTCAATCGGTCGACCGTGTCCACTGTAATGAACCCCGTTTCCGGCGTCGAAAGACAGCGAAAACAAAGCACTGGGAACATTTTGTAGTGACACCGCTGCAGGCAATTAAAAGAAAAGATTTTTATCAGTATCTTTCAAGAAGCCTTCGCTTCAACCCCCTCCCTCCCCTTAAAATCTCTTGGTATTAACAAAAGCAAAAGCCCCCCCCCCCTCATGTGACGAAAAATAAATTCTTTTCTTTTTCTACACTTGTTAGAGAACATGCAAAAATCTTATAACCATTATAATATAAAAAGGTAAAACCTAAGTTAAAGAATCTGAATTTAAGATAAAGAGAAATTACTATTTATAATACTACATTGAATTTTTTAAGTTTATTCAATTTGCAGATATACTAAAATACTGGTAAGCTAAACTCAATTTAGGACAAACCTCTCTCCAAAAATACATTCTTCAGAAAAATGGCTGTTGATTGAGTGTCTGCACATTTACAATCCACAATTTACTGGCGCTGAATAGGAGAATCGTTTCATTTTCAATTAATTAGTCGATTTATTTTGAAAATAGAATACAGTTTAAAAGATAACACTTTTTATAAGCATGAATCCTTCTTTGCTCCCATTCCGAAAATATCAATAATATGAAAAATCAGACATCGTTTTCTATTCTTTACAAAAGCATAACATTGGGCAATTTATATTCTTTATGTATTCATTCTTTACACATAGCTTATTACATAGCTTTCTGTAAACTTCAGATAATTGGATGCTTGAATAAATTTGAGATGTTGACAGATTCTCTAATATAAAGTGATATATAAATATAAGTTGCATTGAAATTATTTAAAATTACAAGGAAATAATGTCAGTTTGACCGAAGAATATCAATAAAATATTTATCTAGAAAGCAAGAATTTAAATATAATGTCCACAAAATATTTACCTAGAAAGTAGGAATCTAAATTTTATTCGCAGCAATATAAAAATAATGAAACTGATTCTTTTTTTTTTTTTTTTTTTTTTTTTTTTTCCCCAGTTAACATCTCAATTGAAACTAACATTAGATCAAAAACTTAATTCCATCCTCAAACGAAAAGTACTTTGTTAAAAGTTTGAAATAATACATATGAACTGAAATTACATTGCACATCATAAATTACATAGTTAAACTTTACATCTAAGTAAGATTTCGAAAGTTCCATGCCTAAATGGATACAATTTCGATCAATTTGGATTCCTAGTCACTTGATATGAAGTCTGTAGAGAGTCATAAAATATATATTGTTAGACTCTATGTATCATGTTTTATTCTGCTACAGAGATAATGAGCGCTTAAAATTAGTTTATAAATCTAACAATTTAACATTTCTATACAAAAAGTTGGTCATCGAGGAAGGAGATTGTTCGGGTTGATTGTTCGATGATGCGGGATTCCACTTGGAAGCAATCCGCAAAATGACAATATATAACATCGTATTAACAGACATAGTGAAAAATAGAAGGAAAAAAAAACTTCAAATGAAGGTCTTAATATTGGGCAGGTTAAAATTGTTAACTTGCCTGAGTTATTTTCCATCTACTTTTTAATCTGAGAGCAATCGCCTAATAAAGGGATATTCCATAGATACCCCGTAATATGCTGGCTAAAATACTCCATTAGAAATCTACAATTAAAGCATCTGTCATAAGTCAAATTTCATGAGTTTCTAAATTACAGATGTCTATCAATCAAAATGTAATTTTCTATACACATATACTGCCCTTTCTAAACAGTGAAATAAAACATGGATGAAAGTTATTTGACCCACTTTCACTACAGTTCAGAGTTAATACAACCGAAATAATGCCTACCTGTGAGCAGGACAATAAACAAAAGTAACCTTCAAATTAGCTTCCGCTAAAATCCTATTATCTTCATAATTTATGCAACAACCAAAAAACATGACAGTAAAAAAATCCAAGCATTTAATTGCAAGAATGGTCGCAGAAATAAAATTGACTGAAATAACAATGTAGGATCTCATAAACGAAACAATGTTCAGCAATTTCACAATATTTTAAACTAGCTTTTATTTATGGTTAATCTTTAAATGGAAAATGTTTAATTAAAACAATTACAAAAATTCAGAGTAATTTTACAGGAGTAAAATATGTTAATAAATAAAAATTAATTAATTTTAAAAGGCTACTTATAGAATTTTGATGAATTTCAAATGAAATGACAAATAGATGATATTTTTTGTAACACGAAGTATATTATAAAAGTTAATTTCTAACTGTTGCATTTTTTTTAATAATTCTAGACGTTTCTAGAAAATTTACAATACAAAGAAAAGGAATCAATAAATTTAAATTTCATATACAGTTTTATAACGTTTGATTTCCCATTATACTTATTACGCATTTAAGATAGGTTTTAAATAACAGAAATTAGAACTGAATTTTGTAATTTCCAATACTGTGTCAAACAGAACATTCATTACATACATACAAACATATATGAAAATTTCAACTGACATAATTAAATAGTAAAATTTAATACCTAAATACTGCTTATTAAATTGCAAATAAATTCAGAAAAAATAATAAATAAATTTGTATGATTCGTGTTAAAGTAAATTATTAATATTATGTACAGCATTAATATTATCTATATTTTATAGCGATTTTAAAATATCTCATTTTATTCTGTTTAAATAAAGAGTATAAAAATTTGACAAATCTCAAGATTTGAAGAAAATTATTTCTTTCTTATTCTATACATGAATATTTTCATCAGAATACCGTTTGTTTTAATGAACTGGAAGTCAATCTATCTATACTTATATAAAGCTCAATGTTTGTGTGTGCGTGTGTGTATGTTGGCGCTCTACTGAAACGTCTCTACTCTCTACAGGCCAAATCGTTCGACCTACAGCAACCAAATTTGGCACATGCATACCCTGGTCGTCGGGAATGTGCACCTGGGGTCCCATTTTTGAATTTTTAATTAGAATTTTAATTATTAATTAAAAACTAACTTCCCACCAAAAAATCTTTTCATTTTCTCACAGCCAAATGAGTAAAGCTTCAGTTTTTTTTTCCCCACGCTAACAAGGATAGGCTTAACATATTTTCGGCCGATTATTTCAAACGATTCTCTTTATTTTTTTAGTGTTTGATGCATTTAAAATTAAACATTGTTAATTAATCGATCTTCCAGATTCATTCTGAAGTACTTTTGAATTAAAATAAAATAGAATAAAGGAAATAAAGAACTTCTAATCTGCGTAGCGTTACCCCAACTGGTGTAAAAAATTCACGCATTTGCGTTACCATAACTGGCGTTGAAAATTCACGCATGCGCATTGTGTTCTGATTGTTGACAACTATTTTCAACGGATCCGGACTTGATTTAAATTATTTTTAGGTTAGTTTTATGCTTTTGTAATTAAATTGTATTTATGTTTGTCATATATTTTTTGTATATGCTTATAGTTTTAAGTACATCGTTTTTTTAAGTAGTTTTTAATCTGTTTTCGGCCAATTATTTTAAACGATTCTGTTTATTTTATTAGTGTTTGATGCATTTAAAATCAAACATTGTTAATTAATCGATCTCCTCATGATGAATCTGAGAAAATTTTGTTGACAAATTCTTGAGATATTACATAAATTAAGAAATATATTCTTTAGTGCCTATAAGGTTTAAATGCTCCGCCACTCTGTTTTCAGTAATCAGATTAATCATTTCCACTTTAATTTAAAGCATAAATTAATTTAAGCATAATTTAATTTAAAGTATAATTTAAAGCAGCTAACAGAAAATTAAAGATATACATATTACGTTATGACTGAAGGCCTTTATAATAGTATGAGTGAATTATATGACTATCAAAATTTGAAGTTTTGAAATATCTTAATGAAGAAGCTATTAAAGTAGGAATTACATAAAATATTTAATTATTAAAATTTTAACGAGCATTAAGATTGGCGAACCGGCTGGTCGCCAAAGGCGGCTAGTATTAAATTAATAAGAAAATAACCAAAATATTTTTTTTAAGGGAAAAAAATGAAACTGCAAGGAAGCAATATTTCGAATATCTAATGTCATTTTTAAATTAAAATATCACGACGCTTAAATATTGAATTATAATACACAAACTGCAATCGAAAAATTGTACACAAATGATAATTATATAAAAGTTTTATTTTAATTAAAAAAAATTCTTCCTTTAAATTTTTGGTTCGCTTCAGAAGCGTTGTTTTAGCGAAACTCCCGAATGCACGGAACTGCACTGCAGGTCTAATGATGACATTAAAAGGTAGCCAAGTGTCGGTGACCCTTTCTTGATGATGTAGCGACTCGAAAACGACTCGGCCATTCGTCAATTAAAAACCGGTCGGTTGGACGGTGTGACCGCCGATTCGCGACAAAAGTACTTCCTATACTTCACTAACAAAGTTACAAAATTAATCCAAAGAAAAATGCATTAAATTTCTAATACTATTTATATTTCTGTATATTTTTTTGAACACCTAATTATTTACTAATTCATGATGCAATAAATTGTAATTTTCCCATGCAATTATTTTCTCATAATAACAAAATATACAAAAATACAATACCCATACAAAAAATTTCAAATTATGATCTAGAGATAAATTTTATTTTCAATAGTTAGCCTGAATTTAGTTTTTAAAATGAATACTAGAAATAAAGAGTTATTAAAAAAAATTTAATTGCATTTATAAATTCGGATAGCTTTATATAATACTACATTTATAAATTAGGATCTAGTTTCTATTCTTTGAAGGTCTCTGATTTTATGTCTATACTGCATTTAAGCGTGATCCAGTTTAGAATTTTATTTTATGCCTTTTAAAAAAATCAATTTATTTTCGAGCAGCGGTGTAAAATATAAGCGTCAGCATACAGTTTCAGGGGAGGGGGGGGACTTGAAAAACTATTTTAAACTATGTACAGATATGCAGAAAAAAATTTCAAATTAATTTTGACAAGATTCAACTTCAATTGAATATAAAAAAATTCTACTGCATTTTCAAAGAATAAATCTTTCAAAATTTTTAACATAGCTTCCGATGTTAAATTATTATTACAAATACTTCTGGAACCAATTTGAAAATTTATTGCAAGATATCGAATTTTGCAGATGCAACTCTTTAAATCAAATATTTTTTTACCTTTAACTTATTTATACCGCATACACACCACTAGACACTTATTCTTCTTATGAAACTACAACTTTCAGTTCATTAACCTAAAAATGAACAATTGGTAATTTTGACTTCAAAGAAGGAACAGGATTTAAAAGGAAACTTAATTAATTGAAAGCAGGAAAGAGGAGGAAAAAAGCGGAAATTAGGAATATTCGTCTAAAAGCAAATTACTATGTGCAGTAAAAATTAATCTTATTATTTGTCATCATAATATTTATTTCGTCAGTACTGACAGACATGTTTTACGGCGCTCAACCTTGTCCACCTTCAACCAATCTTGCTCCAGTTTTGCATTTAGAAACTTGTAGTTGCATGGCGAAGAAAAATCAAAAACTAGCAGTTAACACACGGCGAGCTGTGAATAAAACGAGAGATGATGTTCCCAAAACAAAATAATAACTACATGAATTTAAAACAGAAAGAAGAAAGATAAAGCGAAACTTGTGTGACTTGATAGTAGTTTATAAGAAGTTCCATGATAAATCATTCTTAAGATGCAGATATTGAGGGTTTCGAAATTCATTTATAGGGGGAAGTGATATGGTAACAGACAAAGAACCGAGGTGTAGATGGACTGGTTACCAAGACAAACAAAAATTTTAGGCGTTTTATGACGCCTTTTGGAGATAATTATCTAAACAAACAAAAAATGTCTTAGAGCGTCATTCATATTTTCTAATATCACTATTGGCAACTAAGTGCAGAAAATCATGCCATGTATCCGACACCACTGAAAAGTGAAGGTAATTGGAACCAATCATAATATTTAACTCCTAGAATGCATGACTTTTTATTTTATTATTATAATTTTTTACAAAAGAAATGGATGTGCTTTGAATAGCTACATATAGAGGAAAATATTTAAAAATAATTTTAGTTAGTTCTTTCTTGAATTTTTTAAATGTGTCAAATATCTACATTACGAATTTAATTATATCCCAGTAACAGAAACCGCATTATAATAATTCTACAATAAATATAAAAGTCCCTTTTTATCAATATATTTTTTACAATGCAAAAAAGAAAAATATTTTGATAGTATTTTTAATGGTAAAACTATTCATACAACAGCCATCTTAGTATTTTTCCAAGTTTCCAGTTTTAAATCTAATTCTAGTATAGCTATTCCCATATATCGGCCTCTTCTACAGCCAAAATAGCATTTAAAAGAGAATTTCGAAACACTCATTATTTCTTTTTAGAACAGTCTTGCGGCGCTCACAACTGGATATAAAAACGTGTAGCCCATGGCGACAGGATGCATTGTAGGTTTAACCTTGGATAAAATTTTCTTTTGAAGTACGTTTGAAAATCAATACGACTAAGGATGACAACTCAATCTTATGATTTATTTACCTTATTTCATACATAACCTATTTTACTCTCTTGTGCAATAAATTATTTTTAGAAAAATTAGTAATCATAAATAATAAAGAATTGTCACTAGAAAATACTATCAAGAAATTTTATTTTACAATTTTCTTTTCAAAAAAAAAGGATGGGGGGGATAATATGAAATAAAATTAAAATATATTCAGTGGGGAAAGAGGCAGAATTATTACATAGAAATATTCGAAAAAGAAAAAATATTTTTTTACTTAACATTTTACTACACAAAACTGTATTCATGAAAAAATTTCATCTAAAAATCCACTTTCAAAAACCAATGAAAATCGCCCATAACGATCTTTTTCAATTTCGTTCGAAACGCATGCTTACGTTTTCGATCCTAAAAGGAAAACGAATGGAGGGCTCGGGGTTAAAATGTTACAAGAATAATAACAGCGACTAACAGAGAAAAGCTTTTATAAAGGACTTCCAGAAAGTGAAAAGTAATCGTTAAGCATCAGCCAAGCGCATCCGTGGTTCTGCTCAGGTTCGTCAGAATTACTTATTGCATATGCATAACATGACTGCGACTCTTCGAACAGATACGGGGAGCGGGGAACAGGGGATGCATAATTCGCAGTAAGTAGCAGTTTTTTTGCGGCGTAGTAAAATACCCGACTTCTTAGTGATAAGTTTAATAAAAAATTCCAGACATTTTTGACGCAGCACTGACAGCTCATAAAGACAACGCAATATATGAATAATGTTCATATGTTGCGAAATATCATCAGAATTCTTCAGTTTAGATGTCATTGAACAACATATTAATTAATCGGATAGTTCAACTCTGATCAAAATTTATTGACATTGAAACTTCACAGAAAAGGCAAAATCATTCTCAAAGTGGAATAAAATACAATTTTAGAATCTACTTCGATATTAAAATAAGAAAATATAAATTACTCTCACTTTTTTTTTCTCTCGATTCCATTATGTTTCGTCTTTCAAAAGTCGTCCTAGCATCTTTAACATGTAATCATTATGATATCTTTGATTAAATTAGCTTTTAATATTTTAAATTTTGATCAAATAAATACTTGTGTAACTAAACCTTCACTTTTAATTCATAGCAGAAAAGCTTCAATTCTGAGCGTTCCCTAAGACCTCCGACCCCCCCCCCATCTGTATATCGATTCTAATGAGTTCAGAAAAACAGAACATTAAAAAAAAAATTTTTTTTAAACTGTATCTGCATTTCATCCTAAAGGCTTAAAATACAAAATAAAGAATTTTAAAAATACTCCTTAAATTACTTAGAAGGCTGAATTGAATTGAAAAGAAACAAAAATGACTAAAAAATGAGAAACAAATTTCACAACCTCAACAAATTTACTTTGTAACTGAGAAATATTTTCCCTTTTTAGAATTCATCATAATTAAAATCTTGAAATTATAAGAATGTAATAAGAAAGCTGTTAAAGTTATTCCACCTATTTATATTTTTTTTTAACATGGGGGGTGGGGGTGGAAAAAGACACTTCAAAACATACTCAGTCCATTTTTAAAAGCAATAAATGTCTACAATCATAATTTGTCCTTCTTTGAAATATAACTTATTGATCAATAAATTCTTTAATCTGCTGAGTACAATAGAGTGACACTGAGAATCTGTAATCCGACAATTTAAAAGCGCAAAGCCATGTTAAGAATTATAAGTTACCCTTGTGTAAAAGTTATCGTAAGCGTAGGTGTGAAAACCCGCTGTTCAAAAGATAAATCCGCTAATAATGTAGGAAGATATTTATGGTTAATAACATGCAAATGAATCCTAAATATAAAAAACTTTTTTTTTTTATTTTATGGAATCAGTTTATTTTAAAATGCTAGATATGTCTATGAAGAAAATAAAAGTAATATTTTTTTATTAGGTTAATCATTCCAAAAAATCTTCATAACGATTGTACATTCTGAAAAAAAAAGTTATCAGATAACACCAATTTGTTGCATTTTTTTATCAAATGTTATCATTAATTAATTTTTGATGAGTATCATTAATTAAAGTTTGGAGAGTATCGGTACTGTTTTCTCCTTGCGCTTTTGAATTTTTCAAAAAATGTAAAACAAATTTTATTTTATAACGCAGATTAAATGTATTACCCCCAAAACAACAGGAGAATTCGCATTTTAAATTACCATCTTAGTTCATTTTGCTGTATACAACAGCCAAAGACTCACTGCATTATTATTATTCATGGAAATG
The DNA here is from genome assembly GCA_026543865.1 of Argiope aurantia. NCBI lineage: Eukaryota > Metazoa > Arthropoda > Arachnida > Araneae > Araneidae > Argiope > Argiope aurantia. Next base: position 68,301 of record JAPMOR010017519.1, read on the forward strand.
TTAAGTGATACGTTTCCCTTGAAGTAATGTATAATATGAAGAAGCAATGTACAGATTTCAGTACGGGATTTGTTAAATAATATTTAATTATTTATTAAAATCAAATTTATTATGTTCTTCAATCGTATTAAAAAGTGTTAAATGCATGCATGTTACATGGAAAAATAGTTAGAATACAAATGCTGAATTTTATTAGTACAATCCCTATCAACCGATATTCACTTATCCCTTTAAAAGCTTTAAATATGGTCTTTAATTATATTTTGCAGAATTCTAACTGATTTTGAATTATTTTCGACTCAATGATTATTTTATAAAATTAATACTAAGTAATATGTAACAGTTACATTTTAATAGTAAAAAAATGAAAAAGAGCGGCGAGTTTTCCACAGTAAAAATCATATTCTACATAAAATAAAAGTATCATATAACTTATTTCAGTAAATGTGTAGAAATACTTAGATTTCAAGATTTTTGTTCAACGTGGTAACATAGAAATGAGTTAGTATTTTCGTCACATATCACGTACATCTCGTGAGCAATAACTTCAAGTGAAAGTACGAGCTTAGCGCCTGAAGTCTGAGCTTATACGAAAAGCCATGTGAATAATGCATAAAGAAAACCTTCCTATGCAACCTTTTAAGACAAAAACCAGTTGCAAGTCAGATGGGCTTGAAGGAATACAAACTTTCCCCAAAAAAAAATATTCTAGTTTGAAAAGCAAAATAAACGAAAACTCCATTTTTCTTCTCTGTCGTAAAAGAGTCTTGTGAAACACTTCCAGAATTTTAAAAAGAGAAAATAAGTAAAGAATAGAAAGACAGAAAAACCTGAAAGGAGTCAAAGACCCCTAATAACCAACATCTTCCTTTCACCCAAAGTTCCATGTAATGGAAAACATTTCTAAATTAAAGTGCACAATTTAATTAAAATTCGGCAGTAAATTACTTACAGACGAACCCTGTACGACTGCAAATTTTGGATCTATGCAAATGTAGCAATTCCCCCACCGAAACAACCAGTTGTGATACGACATAAATGAAATAAAAATCTAGAGGGTACTTGTATTAAGAATTCTGAAAACATCACAGGTGAAAGTTTAAAAAAAAATGAGAATGTTTTCTCCTTGTTTTCTTCATTTACTTCACATAAAGTTGCCATTTATAGCATGTAGTCGAAAATATTTTTGTCCAGACAACACGCAATTAAATACTTCCAGCTGACAAAAAAAAATTCTTATAAAAGCATTTAAAATTACTTTTGCTATTGATTTTCCTTCAGTACGGAATTTTTGAAGCTTTCTGGCGATAAACAGTGGAACTTTTGGACGATTTTTCGCTCTATCAAAATCCAAAAATTTATATATTTAACGACACCAATTTTATAACCGTTAATTTTCTTCACAGTTCATTTTTAATTGGGATCACAGTAAAAAAAATAAACACAAATAAATTGTATAAATGTTTGAATGTAATGTTTTTGATGTGAATGGCAATAGTAAAATAATAGTTAATGCAACAGCAATAACGAAATCATTATTTTCATAGTGCGGTTTTACTTACTCTCATAACACAGTTATAAAAAATTAAAATGCATCTCTTCTTGTTAATAGATTCCATTTAATATTTGATACAGAAGTGCAGTTTTGGTGCAATGACTACATATAAATTTTTTTTTCGATGTATCTCATTACATTTTTGACTTATAATAAGCAAATGACCAAGCACAAAAAGATGGGTTTAGTTCAAAAATCGAATTTTTTGCGATTACAATACTTTAGGATAAAAAAGATACTGCTACTTTTAAATTTTAGAAGATGAGATTGAATGAAAATCTACTTTTTAAAATTTACAATATCTATGAACTAAAAGTATATGAACAAATTTTACCTGCACAGCACTGTTGAGGAAGCAGTTGTTTTGACCTGGCATATTAAGTAATCCTTTAGTATTTGTAATGGACATGCTGTTCCTAGGGTTGAGAAGCTGGACATACTGAAGGAATCCTCCATCGGCCCGACCCCCTACTGTGAGGCATTTCGCCTGGGGGGTCCGTAGGGCCGACAGAGCGGGCGTCGGACCAGGACTCATCCTCTGGAATGAGGACTTCACAGCATTTTTTACAATTCAGCTAAAACACAAAAAGAAGCCATTAGTTCCTGCTGCTATCGGAAATCCGTTAACTCAAATCAATCACTTCAACACTTGAAAATAAATCATTCACTTTTTTAAAGAACAAATTCATGCTATTCTCCACTTTTCAACAGAAAAGGTACAAGATCGTTGCTCTATCCCACATGATCTGGTTTGAGAGGGAAAATAATCTTCCGATAAAAGGTATTCAAAATTGGTTTTGGTGTTCTTGCGTAGACAGGGCTCTGTGAGTAGGCGGGAGATGGGGGTGCTCGTGCGTCAAACACTCGAGGGCTCTTGAACGGGGAGAGTGAGTGGCCTCCCTAGTGCGTCAAGAAGCAGCATAAAGCGATCAACGATTGTGCTTAATCCGACCTTTTCACAAGGGCTTCAATTGTGATTGGGAATACACCCATTATTGTTCCCAAAATAATTTTTCTAAGGTTGCGTATCATGCAGATGTAAAAATAATGGATAGAAATAGCAAACGACACAGACTGAATTGCTGGTTCGATTATATTTGCTATATTGACAGAAAATTAGATGATACAATTATAAACGCAGAAGCTATTAATAATAACTGAATTTTTCGTAAATTTCAAATAAAAATGATTAAAATTTATTAAAGAATAAAACATGGAAATACCATTAAGAAGAATAAATCAGTTTGCAGAATGCTGTAAGGCCACTCAATATGGAGTCCACCCCCCAATTTTTTTCTTTTTTGTAGATAGTTGAAATCTGTCCATTTTCAAAGTTTACAAACATAAGTAGATAATTGAATAAATTAATAACAAATAATTTTAAACATGTAATATTTAGATATTTTTATTAGAATTTTGACTACGAAAATACCTTATTAAAAAAGAATTTTCATTTCATTCTTACTTTTTGCTTCAGTTTGGATTTGCTAGAATTAAACATGCTAAAAATTTTCATATAAGATATTTAATACAAATAAAATGAAAACACAAATTAATAATACAACAATTTTAAATTTTTCAGATTTGAACGAATCAATCCTTTTAAACTATTAATTAAAAATCGAATCTGCTTCAATTCTTGATTCTTACTTCCAAAATTCTGAATTCTGAAACACTGAATAACATTTTAAAAATATTGAAACTTATGTAAAACATTTTTTTCCCTTGTAATTTACATCTAACCTGTTGAAGAAAAAAAACATTTAAATCGAGGAATGCTATCTCTATAAATAAAATCTTTTTGTCTTCATTCTAGAATACCTCAAAATGATGCCATCGCCGGATGCATGTATCACAAAAGACCCTTTCATTAGACATACTATGATATAACTGAGCTAATTTGTACAACTCACCTTCACGGGTAGATGTGGAAATTCAGTGTTTAGTATCATTTCACTCAAGTGAGACGAGATCCTTTCAGATGGTTTGACAAATAGATCCATACAATAGTTGATAAATAATGTTTAAAAAAATTAAGAATAGCATTCTACGAATTAACATGTCTATGTACCATGAATTAACATGTATCTTTACTATATGTTCAACATTTTAATGACTTAAAATTTTTAGATATTCGGAACTTTAGCCTGGATCTTAATTAGATATTCGGGATGTTTAGTTTCAAGTCAGGAAAATAAAATAAAAACCTATTCTGGAATATTTGGTCACTTGACTACATCCACGCTGTCTCTCAGTGTTCACCAAGGAGTATTTTTTAATACATACAGATATTTATTTAAACACTACTTTAATAGAGCATTGCTATTAGTATTTATGAGCTTGTAACTAAATGATATGGTTAATAATGAACTATTTATTATATAATATAATAAGATGACCCTATTTTGTGTATATTAAATCTGAATGAATTCTTCAAAAGATATTAAACCCTTTTTTAATGAATTATTTACTAAAAAGGAATTAAAAAATCAAAACGATATGTCAAAAACAGGATGTCTAGTCATTTTATTTAACGACTTACAAAACCTTTTACACTAAGTAAATAAGTTATTCGTAATACATCGACAAAATTTTAAATTCAAATCCTAAAAAATACCTGTAGAAAACATTCACTTTTAAAATTACACATTCTTCCTAATTAAAGGAACAGTATTATCGGTAAGACAAAATAAAATTATTTAGGTTAAGACAAACACACATTACAAAAAATTAAGAAAAAAAATTACTCGCATAGCTGACAAGAAAAAAAAAAACGGATAGCTCGAAACAAAGACAATAGTTAAACGAAAGAATGATTACGAATTATGTCAGAAAGAGGTTAATGTTCTGATTATTAAATACACTGTTGAACGGAGCGGATTCTTTCTGGGCAAACATCTTCCTATCGAAAAGTTCTGCAGAACAATAAGAATTCTGGTTGGAGAATTTTTTTAATCTATAAACGGATCCACTACAATAAAAAAAAAATGGTTTCACAAACATTACTCATTTATTTGTAATATACCTAGAAAATTGTAATATTATTTTACGGTTTATTTTAATATTATCTTAAATATTCAAATCCCTTTGAAGCAGCTGATAAAAGTCAAAAGGCGTTTAATTGAAAATTACTGAAAAAATATTAAAAGAAACCACTGCAACCTCTTAATAGCAATATGGATGAATAAAGATATTATTAATTATCAATATAATATTGTATCTTGAATACGAAAAGAATATTTATGAGAGAACAAACTTCACATTTTGCTTCTAACAACAAACTTTCAGGGATATTTTTCTTGAAAAAGTAAGCAGAAAATTTTTCAATTAGTTGTATTTTTTCATCTTAATTTTAACGCATTAAAGTAATGAGCTTTATTACTATTTAGATGCATTAACCTTCAAAAATATGGCAATTAATTAAGTTCGGATTTTAATTAGATAATTTGGATTTCATTTTTCTTTTAAAACAATTATTCAGAATACTTTTAAATCAATTCTTTTTTATATAATATAAAGTTTGCACAGTAACAAATATATAAGTGAAAAACAAACATTTTCACACAGTTCCAATATATATATATAAAGGGAAAAGTATGTTGTCAAATAACCACATCAATAATATACTCATGAAATTAAAAAAAAATGATTAAACTAATATTATTTAAAAAGATCTGATACATTTAAAACAGACCAAAATGGTGATATAATGGTTCAATTTTATGTAATACACAAATCACCAACACATTCGTAAGTCATGTAGTCTTGCATATTAGTACAGTATTTAAAAACAATAACCATTTCGTTGAATTAAATCCGTCAGAAAATGTATTACAAGAAGATTAAATTGTTTTATTCATTGTTACTAATATATTTGTTTTAAAGAGATTTATATTTAAAACGTAATAGATCATTATACTGATATCCCGAGATTGCATTTCTCTTCAATAGGATGAATTATGTGCACAGAAAAGTTTTAAATAAATTTAAATGAAAAAGAAAAAAAATATTATACAAAATGCGAAATTTCATAGCACTGAAATGTTAATTGTAATTTTATTTGTTAGAAAATATTTCTCAGAACTCTTCTCACCCACTTATCGGGAAGGCCCCACCTTACATCGATACTTAATTAAGTTTAAATTCTTATTTCGAGAAAACATTAATTTTGAACTGTTTTCCCATAAATTTACACTTATGTTTCTTAATCTCGTTGTGCGAGTTTGGGTCGTGAAAGAGCATCGATTAAAATCAAGGTTGGATGACAAGGGGTAAAAAAATATATATTCGTCAATAGGAAGCATAATGAGAAACATGAAATGAGATCTTGCCGAATACAAATTGGGAACGATGCCAAAACATTTATACAAGAAGCTTTTCAAGAACATCTAAAACGTAAAATGAAAACTAAAGCAGGGAGGGGGAAAAAATCAAGTGACCACGGCTGAAGGCCCACAAAAGATGCCTTATCCATTAGGTTTGACCTTGTTATCAATGTCATTACTGGTTTGTTAATGCAATTATTCTTTAAAGGCATAACGAAAGTAACAAAGTTGATTGGTTTTAACGATTTAATCAACAGATTATGAACAAAAACTGCGCAAAAGTAAAGAAATAAATCTTATATTTTAACAAGTATCTGTCAATCAAATTAACTGTCACAAAGAACAGTACATTATGTTCAATACTGGTTCTCAAAAGACGAAGAATATATTTAATAGTTCTTAGAAATCTTACACGATTCCAGAAAAAAAAGTATTTTACAGGCAATTTTGATTAGCGAACGAGAAGGGCCATTCTTAAGCGACGAACTTTAAAAAAAATTAAATCCTGTTAAATATAACTTTTTAAAAATAAAGAACAGGGCGATTCGGAATATTTATTTCAATTTGCAAACAATCCGGAATGACTGGTTACTTCAAGAAAAGAAACTTTAAATAGCATTATCATCATTCGAATTCTTTTCCTACAAAAATTTAGCAAAAGATGCGGGCAATTCGAATTATAATTTTCAATTCGTAACATAACATGGAACCAAAAAATGGTGGTAAGGGGTAAAAAGTAATAATTCATTTTCTTATGTTACAAGAAAATCTTCGGTTTTTTTTATTATTATTATTTTATTTGCTGAAGATTTGACAAATGTGTATATTTCTCAAATAATTATAAAGATCAAGAATTATAACTTTTTTTATAAACTTCTAAAAAAATTAAATAGGAAAAAAGGGTTTAGTCACATTCTAAGGTATTAGAATAAACAATTTTTGGAGAAAAAAATAAAAAGATGAAATATGAACTCCCACAAAATGTGAAAGTACTGAACACCTATAGACTTGATGCATTGTCTTCATGCATGCACCAAAAAAAGGCAAAAAATAAAAGGATGATAGAAAAAAATGATTTCTAAATAAGAAAATATTTTTCTCTCAACACTTGTGGATACAAGAATTTCTTCACAGGTGGCATCTGCATAAAGCATTTCATACAATAAAATTAAAAAAAGAAATAAATAAAATGAATTTCTACATTAAAGTGCTAAAGATAACACGATTAAATGAAATTTTAGGATGGAATACATTTTATTCTCATACTCTGGAAAAGATCTATAATTCAGCAAATTTAATATTAATAAACTAATAAAGTTTAAACGATTTTCGTTAATCAGTTTATTAAAAATTAAATAGTAAATATCTTCCAAAATAAATATGCCAATACAATTCACGAATTTTGAAGCACCGCTGTATAAAATTAAAATGACCAATAAACCGAGATTTAAATCGAATAATTCGGATTTTGAATAAAATGTCCCGGATTGCTCTAGAATTTCAATTATAAGTAAAAAGCACATTTTAAAAAAATATTAAAATTTAAACCCTTGAAGATGAATGAATCTGAAAAAAAAAATATAAAGGGAATAATACATCATGCTATTAATGTTTCTAAATTTCTTCCTACCTTTCTTCCGCATTTTTTTTTAAATAGGCAATTCTTTTTAATAGCTCATGGATATTTTTGTTAAGTTCTGAACACTAGTGCTACACAGACATGCTATCAAATTTTTCAATATTAATAAATAATAATAGTAAAAAAAATCATTACCTATCCATTCAGCAATGCTTTTCTGTTGCTTATTTATTTTTCTACTTATATTTGGCGTCTCAGAAAATGTTTACGACTATGAATGAAGCAATTTAATTCCTATAGAACATATTATACTGTAAGTCTTTTTTTTTGTGTTTGTTCATTAAATGTTCGGCATATAATTAGCAAAAAAAATCCAATCTAATTAATTTCTTTATTATTATTATAGATAATTTAACTAAATATCAATTCTGGTGCAATAAAAATTTCATTTTAAAAAGAGAAAAAATCCATAGCAAAATAAAAATATGTAAATGGAAAGTATTCCATCCTTACATATATTTAAAATGTGAATGATATTCATGGCCTTTTTAAATTATGTGTTTAAAAAAAAACGATAAACTTATAAAAAGCATTGTCGTTTAAAAATGTTAATAAATAATAATTATTTTTAAAAGAAATGCGCATCTTACGGAAGACTTAATTACGCACACAGCCCTATTAAAATAAAAATGGGTTTTTTTAAATCATTGAGTAAACAAACATGGATTTATTCTGCGCACTTGTATGGCTTAACTAATGGGGAAATCAAAATACTTTACTGGGAAACGGTCATAATAAGATAATGCATTTCAGAGCTTATCTACTAGGAAAGTTCTTGGAGTTCCAAGAGAAGGTAGATGATAGCCTCTGGAGACCCCGTAGGTTATTACTTCATCAGAAATTCCTTTTTTTAGGGAACTATACTAACATTACAGTTACCCTCCATTCCCCACACCACCCCCTAGCAGGACGAAGACGTGAAGGACACAGGTACATACTTTCCATTACGGACTTCTTAGAATTCGGCGGGAGAGGAACACAAAAAATTACACTGCATTTATCAAAATATAACAGATATATGATCTTGGTTTAATGCTAAAAATAATTATTTACATTGTTTCGGAAGTACAAATACATGTAACTAATATTTTTAACTACTAATCATAAATGCTGTAGATATTTAGATTAAATTGATGCGGGAAAAAACTACTAGGAATATTTTTTTTAAACTTTTTTTTAAGACTTTTTCTCCATACCGTATATCTGTAAAAGAAACGATAGAAGATGGACAATTTTTATGCGATTTCTAAGCATCCTCATACAAAATATGTATTTAAATTAGTCAGAACTAGGTGAATTATACTTTAAAAAAATGTCAAAATATAAACTGAATAACTTTAGATAGCAATTTTGATTTAGCATGTACTGATATATTAAAAATGTTTTATCTTTATTTTGAGTTTGTAGCACTAAAAATAGTTTCAATTATTGCATCTAATTAAGCTAAAGTAACCTGACAATACAACAATTATAAAAAGCAACCCATTCACGTAAAATGCTATATTATTTATCAAACTAAATTTTTTTCATTTTATAATATAATTGATTGGCGCATTTATCAAGGGAAAAAAATAAAGATTTTTCTATTTTTTCTCTGGTAAATTCGTTCAATCAATGAGATATATATTGCTATTATCGATCTGATGATAGCAATATATATTATACTGAATTTAAGAAAAATGATTATCTTCATGATTTTACACTATCCCTACAAGCAAAATGCAACAAAAAAAATCCTGATTATTACTGATAAGACCAAAATAAAAATTCGGATTATTATCTTAAAATTTAAGATATACGAAATTGGGTCCTCTTACCTTTATAATAGAAATTAAGATTCGAATATTCAAAAACATTTCTTTCCAAAATGTCAATTAAATAAGTTCTATTTTATTTTTAAATCTCGATTCCTGATGTTCAAGCTTGTCTTAAAATAGCCACAGGAAATTGAACACTACTGAAATATATTAATATCAAGTATATTTTTGTTTCAAGTATAAAATATATTTCACATCCTCTGAACTGTTTTACATATTCCCCTCACATGGGGGTGTGCCGAAAAGACTCCAACTCGCACATTAAAACACACAAATGTAAATTTAAAAAGGAATAAGTTTAAGTAAAGGCTATGTCATCTATAACATCTTTTGAATGTATATATAGCATATCATCATTACATCATAATGTTACATATTAAACAGAACGCTTAGTATTTATTTTTATTATTTCTTTAAAATCAAACACAAACTCAGAGATATTATTTGTATTAATGACAATTAATGTCGTCAAATATGCAAATTCGGTCTCAATAATTTTAATGAATGCTAATTAAATTAATTTTATTGATTTCTCATGTAATAAGCTAGAAAAGGATATTAAGATAGCATACAAATGAGTATATATATATATATTATTTTAATGTTTTCAAGTTTTAAGTCCCGCCAGTTTCAATCACAGGAAGGTTAAGCATAGATCAATTAAAGCATACAAAACTCCAATTGTCGCATACATAGAAAAAGAAATGTTTTCTGAATGAGTATTTAACATGTAGCAAATAAACCAGACCACAAAGTTAAGAGGAACAGTAATTATATGATGTTAAGATATAACTTTTGATAAAATTTAACATTTGACATTTTTTCCTTGCAGATAGAAATTTGGCAAATCGATAATTATTCCAAAATATGCTGTTGATTCGAAAATTAATTTTCGATTACTGAAATCATGCTCTGCTTAAAAATGGAATAAGCTTCGTTCTATTTTAATTCATAAACGAATGAAAGAATTTTTCTTTACAATTGTAAAAAAATAGCAAAATGCAATTTTTATTTGCTTTCATAAGCAAGCTTAGAAAAAAACGAAGCATTTCGTTTTAAAAAATTGCAAAGAAAAAAAGTGAAACAGAACCGACCAGCTATTTGAAATCAAACTCACCTGCAAAATTAGTTTCCATCATGTTGTTGTGGTTGCTCCTGGCAACGGTGATGTAGAACGCAGAAAATCGCCAAATGGAAATCTACAGCGCAGCACTTCGGAATAAATGCAATACGATTGCAAAGTTCTATGCACAATTTAATCCTTAAATATCGCTATCTTATGTTTCAAAACACTTTTTTAAGTTGCCAAAGATCTAATAAGATCACGTAGAGCCATGTCAAAGTGTCAACAAAATTGTTGCTGAAGTTAAGTTTGGGATTACTACGCGTCCAGGGTTGCTGTATTGCAAAAAGGATTCCTTTGCAAGCAGACGAAAAGCGAAGACATTTGGCAGAAAAATTATAGCGCCAACTTCAATTTAACACTGCAAAAATAATGGGAAAGGTAATATCGTGTTGAATTGGAAAATACATTCTGGAACTTGAAATTTTCTCAAAAGTTTCGAAATATTATTTAATAATTGAAAACAAATTTCTTAAGAAATAAAACCGTTTTGAAAATAAAAAGAACAATAGATTATTTTCTAATAAAGATTAACTTACAATCTGAAAGAATAATTGAAGAGAAATAAATAAGAAAGCATAAAGAAATAATCTGCAAGTGTTTTCATCCGAAAATATAAATTTTTATTTTATTTAAGTTTTGAAATTTGTTTTTACAATATGAAAACTTAAATGCAATTAATAAATTGTTTTGATGTTTGCTCCAAATATTTGCTTGTAAAAAAATATACAACACACTTGTACGTACAATGTCTTTTTATATAGAAATATGAAGGAAAAAATATTTTTTCATGCAACAAGAGAGATTTTTAACCAAGCAAATCACATCATAAGAATGAACTATAAACAGCAATAAAAGAAATGAATTTCTGTGTGGTTTAAATTAAGGAAAAAAAGAAAAAAAAAAGGAAAAAAAAAGTCTGAAAAAAATCTGATTTTCCAAAATCTAAGTAACAATTACTATAATTCTAAAAGTATGGAAATAGAATAAAATCGGAGAAAGAAAATACTAACAGAATACCTAATGGAATCAGAATTGAGGCTATATGAACAATATATTTCCAAATTTAAATTACAGGCAATGTTTTAAAGCAAAGGCATAACTGAAACGATTTTTTTAAAAAATATTAGTTTTAAATAAAATTGAATATATTTAAATATACTGAAAATACTGCACCTAAAAATACTGAATGTATTTCATTCTACGGGCTCCAAATTAATTCTCATTCACTTGAAAATCTATCAAAGACCTAAATTTCTTTCGAAATTCAAGAACACAAAAATTAGTAAGGTAAGTATACATTAGCTGTTAACAAAAATAAATTTATTTCGATGTAGTTTATGTTAAAATTTCAATTTTTAAAAAAATTAAAACCACAATCAAACCACTATTATAATTGCTACGCTGCTGTAATCAACCTAATGGAAACATCCACTGAAGATATTTTATCGAATAACTTAAAAAAGGGAATACAAAGTTTTAAAAAAAATCATCATTAGCGCTTTGTTCTTACAACACGTGCAGTTTTCAATACTAGTACAAATCCAAAAAGTTTTTATTTATAATAAATTTAAAATTTATTTATTATTCAAAAAAAATTATCAATTATTTATAAATATAAATAATATTTTTTGTAGTTTTCATAGTACTAAAATCACTTCTTAAATGCTTGGCGTTATTTTTTATAGGAAATCTAAAAATGCTTCAAAAAAGCGCTGAAGTAGCCAACATGGAGCGTATTTCTCTGAAGCCTTCCTGCAGCGCGCATGCGTACGCAAGGGGCGTGACCTACGAGAGTAATGCTAACCAGTCTTCGCTCTTTGGAACAGGTTTGAAGAGATGTGTTCGGAAAGCAAATCAGTTCCCGCCAAAACTCTCCCGGGCCTCTCCTCCCTCTATTTCATGGGGGGTATCCATGAGTAGACCCTCACAAGAAGTCTCTCAATCACCTCTGAGCGACCTTGAAAAGTGCAAAAGAAAGAATACCACTGACACGGGTCAGGAGCGTGCCTAGATTTTTCCCGCCACTCGATTTTGCTTTATATTTTTAGTTCTTGTTTCTGAATTCAAGCACAGGTTCCTTCTGGAAATATTAATCGGTTGCAATATTGTGATAATGCGTTGGAGCTGCTTACTGAGTAAAAAATTATATTCTAAAAATTAATAGTAAAGGCTATTATCATTTACTTATTTTTAAAAAGTTAACATTTAAAAATTGCAAAAAGAATATATATAATTATCAATTTGTATACCAGTGAGCTGAAAGAAATTTAAAAGTTTTCGAAGAGGGTCAAACCTTTAAAATTAAAAAATAAAATAAAATAAAATAAAATCCAAAGCATTTACGCAAAGCATGCATAAAAGATAAAACAATTATGAAAAAATTTCAACCCAAGAAAGTTTCAGCAATAAATACGTATTATGCAAAATTATTTATTTTATAGAAAAGTGAAATTGAATAATGGGGAAGGACAACAACTTGCATCTGTATAAATGAATACACTATAATACTTCTTTTTACTCTCCATTTAATATCGGCACGTACATTTTTATTTTTCCTCCTGATCTTAGCAAATTTTCCTGCTCTTTCTAAATATTAATTTTTCGCCTATGAAATTGATTTTTAAATGAAAATTGCTGAAAGTATTTTGCTTCACTTTGCTGACAGATGCAAATGACTATTTGATTGATTATTTTGCATTATATTGCATCTTATTTCAAGACATTTTCTCCTTAAAAATAAAATTAAAAGCTAATATTTTTTGGAAAGAAAAACTCCTATAAAATTATGGAGAAAAGTTTACAGCAAAAATATTGAATTCGCTAATCAAAAATATATGAACATGTAAGATTAGACATTATTAAAAATTTCGTTTCTCGTGAAATTTATCAACATAGAAGTAGTATATTTGGAAGTGAATTTCCTGAACAATCTGATCTCCATAACGGGTATTGTAAAACATGCAGGAATCAACTCTAAATTTAAGTTTTATTTTTTTAAACTTTTTTTGACACGTAGAGATTAATGTTGCACAAAAAGCCAGTCATTTACAATCGCTCTATGTCTCGCCAATGGAGTGGCGGCATTCCACTTTGTTAGCTCGTCCATTCATAGGCCATCGACAATGCTTTACTAATGCCCAACGCAAAGCCATATACTTCAAACGTCTCTCTCCCCTTCCACATTCATTAATTATCAAATGGTGCGGGGGAAATCAGGTAGGTTGTATTTCCAATTTTCCACTCCACACCATACCAAATGGCATAAAACAGTTTAGAATGACATCACTCCATAGATGTGGCATGGAGCGATCATGAATATTTTGTTTTAATGTTTTTTAATTTATTTTTTTTAATTTTATATTATGGTTTGGCAACTTTTTACAAACTATTTAAGCTTAAAACATTTCATTAATTTGTAGGATATTGTGATGATACATATTTCAAAGTACACAATTGTGCAATGGAGAAATGCTAGTATTTGGTGGATTTCAAGTCTACTATTTGAAATCCAAGAAAGCATATTACTTGCAAGATTTAACCAATAATAGTCTCTTACGCAAGAGATTGTTTCAATAAATCAATTATTATACTTTGAAATTATTTTCTCTAATATTTTGCAAAATCTTTATTAATCAAAAAGGGTTTTAACAGACTGTTTCCAGCATCCAATAATTATTTTTAATCTTCCCTACATTGAATATCCTATTTTAGTTCAGACATTATAGATCTTCCTTCCATTTCTTAAAAAAATTCATTCTTATGACTTTTTCAATTTCCTTTAAATTGCAAAGAGGTAATATCACACAATTATTTTAGAAAACGTACGTGAGAAAGAATAGCGATTCATTCATCGATAACAAAACTAATGGAATAACGTAATCAAGTGACGTCTTTTCTATGACTCATCATGTCTGAAAATAGTATTGTTACGTAGCAGCTGTTTTTAAGAGCGATTGACAGGTGAAAAGGTAACATCACGAGAGAAAACACTGATATGAATGGAGCCGCGCAACGGAAATGTCTCATCGTCGTCACAGCATTGATCTCAATGTCTTCATATGTAGCTGGGTTAATTATACTGCCCCTATTGTAATATTTAAGGTGAGATGTAACTAAATTCTGATTAATAGTTGAGAAAGAACTGACTCATAATGGCAGTGATAAATAACAATTTATTAATCCGTTTGCACTAATCATATAAGAACACTGAAAAACTGAGAATACAGGAAAATTTGAATTTGTATTTAGAATTCCATACGAATAAATAAACTTACTTCCTCAAATGAGATTGAAATATATATTTAAAAATGTAATTATTTTCTTTCCAATAAATACAGAAACGTAATACGTTTGCAGCAAATATTTGCACTATTTTTTATTACGAGGAGAAGAATTATATGTTATTTTAAATAATAGTTTAGTTATATTATTGGATCTTACGTAGCACTTACTGCGCTAATAAGTGCATAGCGCTTAACGTTGGATATTACAAAGCGCTTAGCACCTAATATTAATCTGTTTTCAATCAAGGTCTTTAAATATTAATTTATAAATATAAATTTATTGATTACATAATTAACGATTGATAATATATATAATTTCATAAAATAAATTATTATTATATCAAATTATATCAAAACATAATTTGTGATATGATCTTATAACCATTGCAATTGCAGCAGTATTCATTAAGATCTCACAGTAGATCCCATTTTATAAATAAACAAAAATAAATAAAGTTTATTTATTTAGCGGACTTTAATTTTGTTAAGAAGATACATTTTTCAAACCATATAAACAAACAGAATTATATTTTTACATAGTAACAATTTCCAATTAGTCTGTGTTCTAAAAATAGTTTCTTAATCATTCGATCTCCGGCTTAACTTTAAATTTTGAACAGTACTGGCTAATATTTTTCCACAGAACCAAAATACTAAGTTGGTAAATTCTTTTCTAAAACTATTTAAGTTCAAAATACTTTCTTACGGTCATTCTTTTCTCTGCCTAGTGTCTTCCTAGCAGGTATGCCGAACCGAGCTCGTCATAGTTTTAATTGAAAAATTTTGGGAATAGATGAAAATCGGATTATTTCCTTAAAATCATGAAGAATAAAAATTAGTAAGAACTGTACGCCTGTTTCTTCAGAAAATATTTTACACATATCAGTTGCGAAAACATCATTAACAGACAAAAGTCGTTTAGGATAAGATTCATAAACAACAATGTGTATTAATGCAATGTTTTGATTAAGAGCATTTCTTTTTAGTCTAAAAGAATGACCACAATAAAATAATCACTGCACAAACAAAAGTGCATACAAAAGAAAATGACAGCTCTAATGACCCAAATGCGTGGAACAATGTCATCACTGAATCATCGATTCCAAAAATAATCTGTGGGTGAGATCACCCGAATGGCAAGTGGTTTGGGACCGTAGAAGGCCGCACCGCTGAAACCCACAACATTCTCCCCACCTTTCCGTCAATCTGGCTGGATATCAGAAAAAAAAAAAAAAAAGGCAAAAGCAAAAGCGGCTTTTGAGGCGAAAGCGGGGGATTAGTGTAGCTCGTGCACAGGGATCTGGGCGAACAGGTGGGCAGAGACGAAGGTGTGCGCGTGGATGTTTATTATTACGGGGGTACATTTTCCTTATTTTCGCAAATCTTTTCGAGACGAACCGTGGAAGGCAACCGTTGCTGTGGGGGGAGCGGTGCCCCTCTTTTTCGGTTGAGTGGCAACAAAGTATGATTGCCTTATTCCCCAGCATGCATGGCTATTATACATCAGTTGATCTTTTCCGTTTTGAGGCAAAAAGGGGAAATTGTTTTGAAGCGAAACCATTACCGAGATTAAGAGAAAAGCTGTACAGGTGATTTAGAACAACTTGATTGCGATACACGAAACTGAGTTTGTTCTGTTAATTTTTTTTAATAAGTTTTTTTTAATTATTATTTTAAAATCTTTAGATGTGAGTTTAAAAATTTAATATTTCAAAATAAGCATAACAACAGGTTTTAACGAATAAACTATATTTCAATGCTGACTAGTAAAAGCCACGACACATTTGTAATTTCTAATCTACGCATTTTTCAATTGAAAGAGTAAAAAAAACCCGAAAGATATTTATATGTCGATACTTTTAACAGGGAATCTGTCTTTTTCTGTTTTTTCAACCAATAGGAAAGTGCACGGAAAGATTCACCGAAATATGTGAACAAATATGAATTTTTTTAAAACAGATTATTTCGAACTATCATGGTAAATTTTTATAAGCATTTTCATTGAAATTCTTTGCTATGATACTCAGAATATTAAAACATTTAACAACATATAAAAAGTATCCTCATTTATTCAACATACCATTCTAATGGATCAAATCTGGGTGGTAACCGAAACAGAAAGGCGTGAGTATGGTGATGAAGGCTTGTCGCTTAATACGGCTTTTAATTTTAGATTAATTTTCATGACCCTTCTTTGCATATTTGTACGTGCTATATTGGTACGTGATTTAAAGATTATAATATGGAATATATTATGCTTTTCCTTGGAAAGTTAAATAGAATACCGCTCCCTAATTTCTTTGTTTGAATTCTTGTAAGTTTTAAGTGATTAATGAGGGAGGGGGGGATCCACTTTCGAAGAGATAATAGTTCATGTGTGGCATTCTAATTCGGCTCATACATTTTTTTATTTCAGATATCTTTTCAGTAATAAACAGAGATAGCTACTTACAATTTTATTCCGAAAAAATTAAGTAACCACAAACCAAACGAATGCTCGTTTCCAACCGATTCCGTGGTTTCCTTGTTAGTTCGGATAACAGGTGCTCGATTCAGCTGCCGGTGCTTCCGTACGCAGACATACGATGTGTCTGTAATTTCGAAAAGAATATTGACCTGGTCTTTCAATTTCAACGACATTGTTTCCCGTCTATCTTCACTTTAAGGCTTTTAAAACAAAAAGAAGTTATTCATAATGAATCAATTTGCATTTCTATTATTTCCAATTTATTCATTTGAAAAAAAAATCAAATATAAATACAAATGGAGGCAACAGAAAAATACATATCTATCGGCATTCTATTTGATAAATAATTGCAGTTTAAACTGATTAAACAAGGGAATTTATATGACGTATCATTATATCCAGTTAAACTAACCCGAAAATAATCCTATTGTACTTAAATTAATTAATACAGTTTAATAATATTTAATGTAAAACATCAATAATAATTTTTTAAATAAAATTCTGTATTTAAAATGAAAATTGTTCATATAGTGTTTTTTTTTTTTTTATAGTTTTTAGACACCTACAAATACATATTATATCGCCACTCAGTGGTGCTCAAGGATCAGGATTCGCCTGAATGTATAAAGATACCGCGAATATACGAGATGCCCAAGAAGTAGATATGCAAAGAGGAATCAAAAAAGAGAAGAGAGTAACACAGAAAATGAAAAAGTTTTTTAAAAAATCATGAAAAAAATTCATGAATTGCCTTTCTGTATGTGGCACAAATTTAATAAACTAAAAACTGAAAGAATTTTTTTTAAAATTAAATTTTTAGAACTATTTTATCTAAATTTAAGGATTTTCAATCAATTCTAAAATAGTATTTAAATCATGATATTAAGCCACTCAAATGCTATCCATTAAAAAAAAAAAACATTTGTATGAAAAATGAACGGTTCGAAGGTATCTGAAGCTAAGACCAATGAACAGGTTGAAACACAATTTTATATAAAAATGCTCAAGGCATGAGAAGATAAATCGTCCCCTTTCCTTTAAAAAAATTCCTCTCGGCAAGCTGGAAGGCAAAGATAGGTTCCTTTTCATCTAAATTAATATTTCATGAATCTACTTTCAGGCAAAATTAGGGCTTGAAAATCCCTTTTTAGCCCCTAACTTTTAAGATATCGAATAGTTATTGAAAACCTTTAAATACAAAAGTTGTTCGTCTTAATGAGGCACTAATTTTGCTAATTTGATTTATCTATCTGAAATTTTAGAAAGTTAAATGAAAGCGAAATGAAAACTTCAACCTTCCATCATTCCCAACTCCTTTCAGCTAAATGGCCCATTTACGAACTCACCCGAGATTTCTACATTTCTAACAGCATATTCCAAGTCGGTTAAAATCCAAACGAAATTACTGCAATTATTTTGTTCGCAAGATAATATGGGGAACTTTTTATACGCATAACTTTTGAACGAAGGGTTATTCTGGGTTCTACAGACCATGACTGAAGAAGATTTGCAGAAATTTTTCTAGAGTCGTGTCGTGAGACCCATTGCAATAGGTAGTCTTCCTATAGGAATCTACCTAAAACTCTGCACCAAAAGTTGTCGAAGTAATATTTTGCATACACGGAAGAACAGTTCATCGAAAACGTCCCATGTGGTCTAGGGGATCTTAAAGTTGATTAATAATAGAATATTTTGTTTAATTTCATACTGTATGTCATTCATTTCCGTATATGCATTTTTTTAATCACTCTAAAAACAATGAAATATAACATCGTTCATTTTTCATGTGTTCATTACAAGCTTTGACTCATTTCCGTTAACAATCTCTCTTATCGATGACTTTGTGCGTGTGCGTGTGTGTGATTGTGTGCGTGCTTCAAATTCAATTCTTCGCACCTTCATTAATCAGCATGTAAAATTTGGTTTCCTTCTGCTCATTAGTTTTAATTGCAGATGTATTCAAATACGGAAAATTATTTCATGGCTACAAGATATTTTGCCTTTATATTCCATTTTGCTTATTAAAATAAATATTTAATATACAATATCTTTTCCCCAAATGCAAAAATATTTATCTTTTATTTATTTATTATCATTTTTAAATATCTTTTCCCGAAAAAATAAATATCTAATATGCAATATCTTTTTTCAATATGCAAATAAATATTTAATATGCTATATTTAATTATAGACAAGATATTCCTTCATATACATTTTAAGAATTTTTATGATCTTTTTCCATTATAACTCATAAGAATGCAGAATTTATGAATATGAGTGCATTTTTAAAAATTGATGCTTTAATAATTAAAATAACTCCTAAAAATTATTTTTCCCGTGCATTTTTTAAGTACTACATGCAATGCGTTATTTTTCCCCCAAAATAACTCACTTTAAGAATTCTTTAAAATCGCTTTTATATTTAGAATTAACTAGTGAACTGATGCTCTATATTTACTTTATAATTTCATTTGTGCAATATTAAATTTCATTGTTAGAACTGCCACAAAGAAGTTTTAATTAATAAAGCAACTAGCGAGAAACATGAAGAATAGAAACGGAACTTTTTCCACTCCATTCTCTTAAAATCAAGACACTCTTGCAAATAAAATTTTACTTCCTCTATAAACAGTAATAATTTTGAAAACAAATCTGTTTTTCTCCATATACAAAGCGAGGCAATTTTAATGGAGGAAAGAGGTTCTCATTCGCAATACACGGACTGAAGATTTTTAAGTCCTTTAGCTCTGTCAAATTCAGCTTCGAACAGCGTATTTGCACTTTTAATTATCTAACCTTTCGATCTTGTCCAAGTTGTTTAGCAAGTCAAATTATATATTCATGTACATGTAGGACAAGAAAACACAGGGTGCCTACATTCCTTCATCAAGAAGAACATTCATTAAATAAATGAATTATACCTGGAGAGAAACGGGAAAGATATTCGTTAGCTGCTTTTTTTTTCTCAAGGAAATTGGAAGGGTTTTTTTTTCCTCCCCCTTCAAAGGAGGCAAAAGTTTACAAAAGTCACAAGAGAATTTCGTAAAGTGTTATTCCAATTTTTCATATTGTTTTGTAAAGAAAAAATCAAAAATTCGATTCAGCTACAAATGACCGCATTTTGATTTCCTTCAAGTCAAGTCACATTTGAGAAAATATGTTTACCTAAACAATAGAAATACTGATACAAATAAAAAACGCTTGTAAACAAGGTCTTCCTTTCGTCGTATATTTAGACATCCGTATTTTGTAATAAATATGAAGTACAATTCCGTCAGTTGCTGTTTATTTCATAAATTTATTTTAAAATATGTGATAAAATTGATTTAGTAATTTAAATCAAGTTCAGAAGTTGGTTATTATTAACTACCCACTTAAATTTAATAATGTTCAGCTCAATAGTCAAATGACGCAAATTCCTTGAACTGTTAAGGGTGTAACACGAAATATTATTTTTGAATCTACAATAGTCTCAACAAATTTAAACACCCTTGGTTAGTCCTTTAGCACCTTATCAGAACTTAAACTAAGGACCTAACTACATATGATTGAATAAAAATACGTACTTAATTAAATAATTGAGGAACTAAAAAATTTCATTACATATTGCACATCGAAAGCATATATAGTACTTTTATTGCTATAGCGCTGTACAATATGATAAAAGTATTAAATACAGGGTATTTATTTAGTCCTGGACCTATTTTGATGTTTAATAACTCATAAAATAATGAAGATATAAACAAACTTATGGCATTTATTGATGGAATAACTCATATATTTTCCTTTTCAGGTTTGAATATATTTACTTTTGTAAATATCGTCTGGTGTTTATTTAGTTATCTGGTTAATCTGGTGTTATCTGGTTAATTTCAGATAATTTCATTTTCCAGTCTAAATATCTCTACTTTTCTAAATATCGCCTGCTTATTAACTGCATTTTTCTCTCTTTTGTTTTTGGCAACTATTACAATGTTATGTTTACTTTTGATGTGTTTGTTCTATGTAGTACTTTTGTATGTGATGTTTTATTCGAGCGGATATTAAGGAGAATGCATACACCACAAGAGAAAGCACAGATTTTATGGTGGTTCATAGAAACGAAATCGATAGTGCAAGCACAGAGAAATTTCAGAAGAATTTACCAAAAAGATCCTCCATCCAAAAACAGCATCTTGCGGTGGAAAAAGAATTTTCTAGAAATTGGAAGTATCGCAGATAAGAAACGTTCCGGACGTCCTTGCACAAGTGATTTTGATGTTGAGCGTGTCAGAGAGACATTTTTACACAATTCTAGAATATCTGTGAGATCAGCGGTTCACATTCATTGACAAGTTCATTGACAAGGGTCATAAAACTTTTTGAGTCTATTTAACCATTTATGTTATTAATTTTAATCTATCTTTATTATTTTATGAGTTATTAAACATCAAAATGGGTGCGGGACTAAATAAACACCCTGTATAATGCTCTTTTATTTTAACACCACAAATTTTAAAAATGATTTTGTTAGCAACTTCTATTACATATATAGTTTAGGATTTTTCGCACTGTAGCGGCATGAATATTTTTCATTCTGAACTGATATACAAGTTTAAGCTCTATTACACAATCAATCGATAACTTACTAGTTTAATCCATACTTTTAGTGAGCTTAAAATCATAATTAAATAAGCATTTAGATTCAGATAAAGTAAAATCAGTGTAACAAATTTTTTGAACTTTAAAATCAATGTCGTTCTTGTGCGAAGAGTTCAATTAATAGCAACAAAAAACGGTCCTGGTTTCAGTCTCGGCAAAAGTTCTTGAATTGCCATGACTGACCAGCTTTTATAATGATCCTTAGTATCTAAATTCACTGAGATTCAGACGGCTTAGGAATTAAACATTAATTAGTAAAGCCCACAAAAATGTTATACATACTTTTCTTTAACATAAATGAAATAAGTAAAGAAGCTTCAATCACTATTAAAGTTGCTGTACCCAAGATGATGATATATTTAATTTCTAAATAGTACTTAGGTAAAACGCAAAACGACATTGTTTTACAATTTTACCATACATTTTAAGCGATTTTTGATATGATTGAACTATTTTAGACAGCTTTTTTTTTTAACCATATGATAAGAGCGGTATATACTTGGCTCTCGTGCCATTAAATCCAACAAACGAAACTAATACGATGATTTATTAAGATTGGTGGGTTTAAAGTATTCTATAACAGAGAAGCAAAAGATGTTTAGTTATGGAGTATAATAATGGATTGCTGATATTGCCATTTTGTAATTTATGGCACAAGAGCTAATCTGGTTATGCTGCGCATGTCAAAGGAACTCTCGATTTAATTTCTCATAGAAATATGGATTATGGTTAAGTCACATCATACTGTATATATTTAATAAAGTCACATCATACCGTAACTTTCTGAGAATTGATTGGAATTTGCAAAATCGAATAAATGTTTTCTTCACGCCATATGCTTTTGTTGTTCGAATGCAGAGTCATCCAAGTGTAAATGCGCTTCTCCGGCTGAGACCAATCCACACAGACCTCACATGCAGCAAACTATTCCAATATAGAATAGACGCGGGCGGCTTATCAGCAGATAAGAATTGCTGAAGACGTGAAATTTAAAAATAAAATAAAAAGGATCGAATTTTAAAAAAATATTTTATGAACTTTAACAGTGGTTCTAAGGCAGATACATGATAACAATTCAGAATATGTGCATTTTAATTTGATTAATTTGATTAATAATTAATTTTACTATGCCCATTGCAATAAACCGTCAAACCAGTTGAAAATAATAAGAGATCTAGTAGAAGCCATATCTAAAATTAAAATTATTTCATAATTAGAATAATTTCATAATACTGTCGAGGCAATCGTAACTAGCTGGAATTATTTACATTTAGAATACTTCCATGACGACTTCACAACAAACATGCAAATGAAATAAGGTGGGAAAAAATAAAACGGTTTGTAGAAGAAAAAAATAAAAGTTCAACATTTCTTTGATTAATTTTCATACATGCACAGTTAATTTGGAAATTTGAGTAAGGGTTTTCTTGTTATTCCATCTTAATCAAAAGTTTACAAATTGTTAATCTCCTTTCAGACTTCAACTTACCATGTTTTAGATTATTGCGACTTTTGTCCTTTTAGCTTCAAATAACAAAAACGAATTAATTCAGAAAAACCACAAGTGCTGTTCACTCTCTGATTCGGAACCCTTTCACTCTTTTGCGCATGCATCAGGAAGTGTTTATTTTGTCAAAAAATAGGTGAAAGAAAAGATAAAAGGAGGATAAATTTGCATTTAGTAATAGGGTAAACGCAATAGGTAAAGGGAATTAGAAAACTTAATAACCTCTCATCATTCTGCGTACCACCTTTTAGTGAAGTATAAACGTCGAAACGTGTTAAGTCTCGGGTTCCTGAAACGAACAGTAAGCCAATACAGCTGTTGTACAAAAATTGTACACTTATCTTCCCATATCTATCAAATTAAAATGCTGTAACAAGTCCTAGTTAGTTAGCATTAAAAAAAAATTAGAGTAGTATTTTTTAGAAAGTCATCAATGAGAAGCAAGTCCTTTTTTTTTTTTTTTTTTACTATCATTTTCAGAAACAAAGAACTGTTCAACGCTATTAAATTAAAGTTACTTTTATGAGCAACTGAACTTGGAACATTCCCATGGGCTATGGATTTCTAAGAACAATGTAATCGACATATTGGCCATTGATTCTTTAATAAAAAAAATAAATGCTTAAAAGGTGGCGCTATGTAACACACGTAAGCTTAGGCGTTTGAAAATAATTACACCTTACATGATTCATAACCAATTGATCACGATCTAGAAATTGACGCAGAAAATCGTGCGATACTTTTAATTAGAGAAACTGAGAAAACAAGGTTCATTCATCACGTAAGCTCCCGAAGTAGCCCAGAAAGAACACTGAAAACCTAGCAAAACAATCACGTTAAAGTGTCAAAGTATCAAAACATTTATCTGGAAGGCTGCAGTTATACGTGCTTTGAAAAACAAAGTATAGCTTTATTGGAAGACAATGTAAATTGCTATGTACAGTATTTGAATTTCAAAGATTTACGGTTATGGTTTCAATTCCACATGCAGGGATGGATTAAAATATTACGTGTTTTAAAATTAACGTTTGTGCTAAAAAATAAGCATAACGAAATAAAACCGACTTTTCATTTGCTGATTAGTTGTATTTAAAATAATTTTGAATTAAGTTTTCAAATGATAGATATGATAATATAAAATATTCATTTCGTGGCTTTAAATATTTTTTTTAATAAATGCGCTCGATTGAAAATGGAATTATTCAATCTCACCCGACCCTCTTCTTTTCTTTCTTTCTTTTTCTTTTTTTTCCCCTCCTTTTCTTTTTTTCTTTTTTGAATTAAAGGAAAAGTTAAGGCAATTCAGAAAATGAATCAGCGAGTATGTAAATGCAGTGTCTATTCGTTAGTGAACTGAATTTTATACATCATATTAATGATAAAAGTTTTCAATTTGATATTTAAAAATTTTTCGCTGATGATAAAAAAAAAGTTTAATATATTTTAAGATGTTCCTTCGTTTCTTTTTCCATTCCTTCTGTTGAGAGACGTTAGTATAATATATATTTATTTTGTTCGCGATTCGTAGACGTTACAAGTCAAAAAATTAATTAATAGAATAACAACAATAATAAGGGTGATGACACTCAAGCTAAAAGTAATTATGATAAAATGTTTTGCTTGCTACTTGATTACAATGTTACTTGAACTATTATTACTAAACTTTCTACAATAATCTTACTTGAAGGATCTCATTAGTTTGTGCACTTGTTGATTAGACACATACACATTTGTTTACATTACTTGAGTGTTTGTGTAGTTCTTTCAGAATTATGCTCCAAGTTTTGGATACTCCGAGGTCTCCAAGCAATCAATCAAGTGATTAAAACTTGTTAATTGTGCAAATTGACCCATGCTTTAACTTCTAATGAAATAGAAGCACCCCTTCCAGCTGACAGATTTACACCTTTTATCTTTCGAAACTAATGGGATAGATATTGCATGTTTAGTTTTTATTAGGACCTTTAAACAGCTTTAATTACAGCTTACTCCACTACTAGAGCTTTGCACATCGAAATTGTTCCTGACCTGAAGTGTTCTTCTTTGACCATCTGAAGTTTATTTTGGTCTTACAAAGATTTGTCAGTAGAAGAGAACTTCCACACACCATATACACAGACAAAGCCACCACCTTCCATGCCACAACACCCTCTGTAATCTACGAGCTAGCTAAATTATATTAAGTAAATCCTCACAGAAAACATTATAAGAAATTTTCATCCTGTCTACTATTTTCAACCTTATCTATAAACATATAATATCAAAACCATTCGCCCAGAATTAAAAAAAAAAAAAAAGTTGTCAATTCTGAACAGAAATTATGTCTTGGACAACTATGTATGTTACAATTTATTTCAATTCACGTTTTTTTTAGATCATAAAATGTAGAAGCGTTTTCGGTGTAGAAGATGAATAAAATATAAAGACCATTGATAAGATTTCCATAAGAGGAGATATAAATAAAAAATTCACCATCACCAAAACGCCCATGAAGTCTGTTCTTGAATATGTTTCAAGTCATGAAAAAACCAATTTAATCATATGCATAAACGATGCAAGGTGCAGTTCATCGGGATGCTCCCTGTCTTCCATCAGTGATATTAAAACTCTTTATGCTTCTCCTTTCATTCAGGAGAACCACAAGAATCTGTATAGTTATTTTTATTTCTCACATGACAAAAAACTTATACATCACTTGACTCTCCAGTCTCTTGAGCCGTCCACCCTAGGCAAACACGTGACCCAAAACTGAATGGGATCAAAGAACAGAAAGGGGGGGGGGAGCAAACCCTTTGTTTCTTGTTCAAGAGTCTAAGAATACATAATAAGAGAGGGCGTATGCAGAATTCAACTAGAGCTCTATTTTGGGTGTACGCCCTTTAAAAATTGCTTTCAAAAACCTTGAAGATTTCTGGTATAAGGCAATACATTCATTGGCGTAACTACCGTAAGGTGAAAGGGTCCACTTATTGTCTTTCATGCATCTTCTATCAGTCGCGTTATCGGCAACTCCCCAAGAACACGTGGTTAAAACGCTATCAAACTTTAAGCAATGTGCATTTTAATAATTTCCAAGACATCTTTTCCTATATAAACCATAAATTCGTACCGATAATAAGGTAAGATATACTGGGTTTAGGTATTGACAATTTTGTCAAACTGTCACGCGATTGACATTTACTTCATCCCACTTTTAAATTTAGATGCAATTAGTTTATAAATATTCCAAATGTCCTTCATAAAACAAATGGTCAGAACACAGGATTGAATTTATAAAATTATGCCATTCGATTTTTAAACTTAATTGATGAAGATTGATTGATAAAATGATGAATAATTATTGCTAAAAGTAAATACTTGTTTTTCTTAGGCTCCACATAATTTTATTATTATCTGAATTATAAACAGGTTAGGTTAATTTAAATATGTATTAGCATATATACCGTTCTGAAGCAGTACGAAGACTATTTTGGGAAGGTTTCATAATTTTGAACCG
This sequence comes from Argiope aurantia, assembly GCA_026543865.1. NCBI lineage: Eukaryota > Metazoa > Arthropoda > Arachnida > Araneae > Araneidae > Argiope > Argiope aurantia. The sequence goes on from JAPMOR010017519.1 coordinate 95,157, forward strand.
CGATCATATGATAAAGACGACACCGCGTTGGCATCCCTCCATCTACTAACTTCTGCACCAAACCATTTGGAAGATATTTGACTACCGGTGCCAGTTTCTCCTTTCAGAAATCTTCAAAAGCATATACCCATAATTTGAATTGCAGAAATATGTGGCATTAAATAAGCAAATATACGTTAAAAATTTTTTTAATTTTCATTCAAATATTCTTCAGTACAGAATTACAAGTTTATATTTTCTCGATAGTGAATAAGTAATTTGATTTAATGTGAGAGTACGAAAATATATTCTTTCTTTCAGACACATTTCGAACAAGCATAATCAACGCCGTCAACATATCAGTTACTCCTTAAAGTGACAAAATCATTTTTGAGACCATTCACAAATCACTCCGTTAACCTAGGAATTATATTTCATTTTACGAAACAATTTCAGTCAGAAACCTGAGAACATTTAAAGAAAGAGAGCGATAGTTTAGAAATAACCGATGCATTGTGTTTGAGAAAAGAACAAAGAGCTTTTGCCAGCGACTTATTTCTAGTTATGCTACTGGAAGAGCCCCAGGGCATCCCACTTCTTCTGGACCCAGTTAAATTTTCCAAATGCGTTGCCACCCTGAAGCAAACAATAGGCTTCGATTATCAATTACGTTCAGTGGACTACAATGGAAAAAACTTATTTGATGGATCGATTAAAACCAACACCCTACCTATTTGTCTAATGTTTATGCTAGCAGAAAAGAATGAGTTATTGGAATTTCTATTAGCCACTGACTGATAAGAAAAATCGTTTTCTTACATAATTAATTTTTAAATTTTGTTCAAAATTGATACATAAATATTTAAAGTAATAGCGAAGACAAGTATTTAATATAATGCTTACATTTATGATTACTACTTTATTCTCGTCTAAATGAAAATGGTTAACCATGGAAATCAGTTTACATACTGAAAGTATTTTCGAGATATTACAAAAATTGTTATATATATAATAATATTATATGTATATATATATATATAGGTATCGCATACGATGGGTAAAAAATTTTTCGGTTATGGAAAGGATTACAAATATTTTAAATGAAGTCGATTCTCATAGTGTAATATTTAAATAACAAATATAAATGTACCTGTCGTTTAAATGTGCGGTGTTTCAGCTTCTATTTCTGCAAGATGCACACAAAATTTCACAATTAAATTGGAACAGCGTATTTGATATGCATCACGTGAATGTGAACTGACTCAATTCTGCAACGTTGGCGTTTTATGATATCTACGCTGAATAGGTATAAAATGTTGGGAAATTCTACCAGTGTGTCGTTCTGGACAAGACAGCATTGGTAATTACATTTTGGCCAATAACAAATTTTTTTTTAATTTTTACTTTTATTAATTTAATTTTGCAAGCAAATGTATTTACAATAAAATGTATCTTGCCGATACAAAGGAAAATTAATTAAATTATTGATTCTCAGCATATGTTTAAAAAAATAAAATTTAAGGAAAATTATTTTAACAATTTTGACAATCTGTCAACTTGAAATAGGCGAGGAACATAAAAAGGGTAATTATCTTTCCTGCTTATTTAAAAATAATAAAATTTTACTTGTACAAGAAGGTTCTTGTTCATAATGTCAACTGTAAACTAAAATTATTTTAACAGCAAAATGAATGTAAATTTATGGCTAGATTTCTTTTAATTGTAATCCCACTTCAAACAAACGTTTAAAAAAATTAAATTTTATGGACTGATAATATAGTAATATATATTTGCAAAACGTAATTCACTTTGATGCGTTATTTTCTTTACACCTGATCAATAATCATCATTTAAATGACAGTTGTTTTTTTTTAATCATGCTTTTATAACAGAATTCTTTGTTTAGTTTTATTACCTACGCCAGCTAAGCAACTAAATATAACCAGAATGACTTTGAAATTTAGTACTTGAGATTTCATCTAAATTTTAAGGTAAACTTAACCTTCCAGGTGATAATTCCGCGATTTCCTTGAATTGAAAACTCGGCTGCAATCTGTGGTTTTCGCAGATTAATATGTTCATATTTTATTATTACAGTATCGAATTATACCATGCTTTTACATTCATGATATAATTCATTAGAATATATATAGCAATTCGTTTCGTTTTAAAAATATTTCAACTTGTTTGCGAACATTTATCTAAATAGTTATTATTAAAAAAAACTCATTGTGAGATCTTCTAAATTTAAACTACCTCTTAAAAAATAAAAAATAAAATGTCATCTATTATAATATCTTAAAATTAATTTTTATTAGAAAAAATCAGCGTTTACAGACTTGAAAATGAAATGAAAGAATGAAAATTTATTATGATTCTAGGTTGGAAGAGCGAGGTCACTTTTAATCGCGACTTCAGTTGATTGAATGGGTTGCCTTAAACCATCATTATAATCAGATTTGACGAAACAGAAGCCTTCCAAGCATCGCCCTGATCTGAATTAAAAGAATGCATTAAATTTTTATCATATCGGTATCGATTTAATTGCCTCAGCAAAAGAAAAATAACCGTCGTCACATCTTACCTATCTCCCCTCTAATCTTTAATTCTCGTCTAACAAACATTCAAATCTATGTCGTCAAGATACTTAATTTCACACCTGATAGGCAACGACAATAGAGCTTGATTTAAAAAGTCTGTTTTAAACGGTCTGCATGCAAGAACCGCCTCTAAGAAGAATGCCGTATTGTACTACTTTATCGATGCAGCGGCACGTGAATGCCTCCACTGCTTGTTCACTTCGCACCTAAAGCTCCGAACTTGCTTTTTTTTATATGCAGAGGAAGCACCCCAACTCTATTGTGATGATCGCGGAAGGAATGCTCACCAAACAAAGAAGTCAAGAGGCCAATGGGTCATCCATGTATGGCAGGACTCCTCTTTTATACGAGCCTCGTCCCCAACAAACTTCCCTTCCGATTGAGTGAGCATAAAATAGGGGAGCAGTTGCATTGTTACACATTGGACAATAACTCCGCATGCATACAATGACTGTAAACTCTTATATAAAAAAAAGGATGGAAAGCATCCCTGGTGTGACGTCTTGAAAGAATTTGGGGGGGGGGAAATGAGGGAGAAGCAGAGATTGGAAAGCAGAATACACATATGATTTTTTATATATATGTATTTTTAATTCAGATCTTTTAACCCTTTGTGAACAAGAATGCGTCATATTTTATCAATAGGAAAGTGTTAATGGAAAAAAAAATTGTAAAGGAAGACAGTTCAATACATACTTTAACCAATCTGAAATCTTTAGCACAATTTTTTATGATTTAAAAGCAAAGAAAACAGTTCAAGGCTCAATCAGTTCAATGCTCCATCGTGAATTTGAAAATGAGGTCGTCACATACCCTAATGGAAAGCTATTAACCCCTTTCAATTGTAGCCCTTTCTACCGTTAAGAAAAGTTGGAATATCGAAAGTGGGTCCACTTGTCTGCGCCCATTCTTCCGCGTATTTCTCAAGTTGGTCCACTTAAAACGACTCATTACATAATGCATTAAAACAGAAACAAATTTCAAAGGTGTTCAAATGGTTAAGATACTTTAGATAGTCTAAATCGAGAGAAAAACACATTCGAAATATAAAAATTTGAGGAAAACTTATGGAAAATGCATTATATGTATAAAAAAGGACATTTCTTTGTTATAGACACAATGAAAAGAGCAATAGAAATATACGATTTAGCGTGGAATTTATGCTGAAAATATATAATTTAAGGGAATAATTTGAGACGAAAAAAATGAAGCTATTTTAAGCTTGACAGCTGATCTTTAAGAATTCCTTTTACTTGCAATGCTCGCAAACAGGTTTAAAACTTTTAAAATAAAACTAGTTTTTATTTAAATGCGTCGTTGTTATAGAGTAATTTAATTCAATTCTAATGATAATAAGAGGTAAGAAACGTGAAGAAACGTGAGACGCAACAAAAGCATTCATTTCCATTTCGCATATATAACTGAGTATGAAGCTGAAAATATATTGATTTAACTGCATTTTATTTTTAACTAGTTGTCTTTGGTCTTTCCAAGCTGGTTCTCTGAGAATAGTGGTTATACAAATTTCAGTTAAATCGTTTAGATATAAAATGATATTCATAATCCCTATAACATCAGCGCTATTAAAAACGTAATTATGCAATTCATCTATCGTTTAAATTTCGCGGTATTGTAATTTCACCTTTTTATTCATCTCCCAAATTACACAGATATTAAACAGAATTCTTCTTTAGCTTTCAGCAAAGGAAGAAAATCACACGATCAAATATTTGATGAAACAATGAAAAAGCTCTGAATTTCTAGGCAACAATTTAATTTAATCCTGAAGATCATGCAAAAGAACATTTTTTAAAAACTGACACAAATTCAGCAAAAATTTGCACGATTATTATATTACGATCATTAAAAAAACATTTTCTAAATTTAGAAATGGTGTAAAATCCTTTCGGAAGTAATAGCGGCAAAATGCCAAAACGCAACAATTTTTAATTAAATAAAATTCTATTTAAAATTTTAAAGAAAACCGCTTAGAAGTTCCATTTTCTAAGGTATATATGTGCCAAATTTGTACTCGTGAGTTTGATAAGCGTCTATATCAAACCGTCAAACCTATAAAGTCCTATTGTCAAACCCTACTGTCTGATCTATAAATGGTCAACATGCACACATACTTATTTTTATAATTACTAGAGATAAGTCATTTAATAAAATATTTATTCAAATTTAATTCAGACTCCAAAAAATTTAAATTTTCAAAAATTTGATGCATGAAAATTTAAATGAATAATCTAAGTAATTGATTTATGCTATTATTAAATAAATTTATTTTATTATTGTAAAAATTATTGAAATCAAGATTGAATTGAAGACTATAAGTTGTACATTGCAAGTGCCAAAAGCAAAAATGTTAGGAAATCATGAAAAACTGTTCGATCGATCGGTAAGGGGCATCACAATAGCGATCTCTTTAGACGCTCTTCAAAACCATTTAGAGAATTACCTGATCGCTTACCCCATTATAAAATGATGTTCTTTGGGTATTCTTAAACAGGAAAAACTATTTTCGAGTTTTCAGTTCGTTTTCAATCTTTAATTAAACGTAGTATGAATGACTAAACTAAATCAAATCTAATAATTATCTCACACCAATGAGAAAAAGAGGGGGGGGATACATACCTGAGAAATAAAACATAGAAATTCCAAAAATGCAAAAACTTTTTACACCCCGTTTGTATAGCAGAAAAACAATAATTGAGTTGTCAAAAGAAAAAAAGGTTAAAAAATACCTTTTGTATCTCGCTAAAAATAAAACAAAAATATTTCTGCGATTGGATGTCGTTTCTGAATAACCCGTTATCAAAGAGTTACAATCATAAAACTTAGGTAACTCTCCGACGCAGCAAAGTGAGAAACGGGATAACCAGTGCATTGAAAACAAGAAATTTGAAATACGTCTAATTCTTAATATTATTTGTCGCTGCAATGTCTTGAAATGATGTAATATACATTTCAGAAGAATGCAGTGTATTACCAGTACTTCAGCAACAAGCTGCATTCCATTCGAGAGCGAATTATCAAAACAGCTGATAAAACAAAGCAATATCATTTCTATCCTGATGGATAAATGTCAGTGATTTTGCCTTTACAGGAGCACTAAAACGTAGCTTTTAGGGCAAGAATGGGAATCTGGTGTTTTCCATCTGTTCATAGATAAACAGAAACATATCTTCCAGCATGGCCAGGATTCGTAATTTATACGAAGCTGACTTTCAAAATCGCATTCCAGAATGTCTAAGTCAATGTCAAGGCTGACTTTTCGCTCTTCAACTTGTTATGATGAAATATTTAGTTTTTGCAAATGTCATTCCAGAAGAAGCGTTATTCAAATTTTCTTCGCCTAAACATCAATTTCGCATACATATGAAATAGATGTAAAGCTTACTGAAAAATAAATATACTTTATTTCAAATAATGACGTTTAATAAGTTTCTTTATCTGAAATTTTTTCTCTGAATTACAGTAACATATTTAATTTTTGAATTTTTTTGAAAACATGTATTTCATTAATATGTATTTTAGAAGTCTGTAACATGTATTTTGATTTCAGAAAAATGGACAATATCCGATCAGACAGTTAATAAAGTTGTTTCGACCTCTTCGGAAAATGCGTATCTAAATTGTGTCGCAAAAATTTAGCAATGACAAGTATATTCGTCAAACACGGAGTAGGTGAAATATAAAATCATGATGTAATGAAATGGCTTATTTTTTTAAAATTTCAATAATCCCATTTATTTATTTACTTAAACTAAAAATACATTTCATTTTTTGCATATAAATGAAAAAAAAACATAAAAAATTAATTTATTATTTTAATTTGCTGTTAGAGAATGGTATTGAGCAAAGAATGGTACAAAAGGATCCTCATCCTGCTTTTTATTACCAGGCGCGCGCGCCACTTATTGAATAGTCTAAAACAATTTATGGTTGCTTATTTGTTTCGGGGATGACTAATACAACACACCGACATATTTAAGAAAAGAAATTCATACTATATGTGTTTGCTTTTTACAATAATTAATAATTATCTTTTACCCTCAAAATATTTTAAACATCTTGAAATCTACGAATATATGAATTTCAAATAAATGCATGTTTTTACTAAAATTGAGAACCAAACTGCAAATTGTCACTACTTATTACTCCTGATGAATAAAACCGTCATAACTCAAAATGCTGCACTTTTTCCATGACGAGTATACTCGTCAAAAACAATTAACTGGTTAACATTTGTCTTTCATTTGAAATTTTAAAACCAGACAGATTCAAATGTTAGCACTAAATTTTGGCTAAGTTCTCTGTCTTAAAATATTGAAATAAATTTAGATCTTCATAATACGCTACATTTCGAAACATTCCTGGCCCAAAATTGAATACTTTCTATGTAGGTCACACTGAGCCAATGTTCTTAACTACTTTCCGTTGCTCTTGGTAACATTGTTATACAAGGAGTGCAACGTTCCAAAACATAGAGTTAAAAAATTGGAAATCTCAGAAATGTCATATAATCTACCCTATTCCCATCACCATTTATTACAAATTTATGAGATCAAATCATAGCTAATTTTCTTGTTTCAGGCGATTCGATTTCTTAGAAAGATTTCAACATTATTTGATTGAAAAGTCCAAGAATTTTCTCTAACACTTCTAGATAAATTGCTTTCGTGCAGACACGCAAGCATTCTTTTGTAACACTAATTTATTTGAAATGACTGTGAATCTAAAAATGTCCGATAATATTACAAAAGAGTTAAGAGTACAAAAACAAAATTTTTTACCACATCTTTATACAAACAGTTTTATAATAAGACAGATCACAATCAAGCTATATACTGCAAACAAATATTAGGAAAAAAAGACATGTCTTAAAAAAATTCTTTTTCAATAAGTTTTTTATTTAATATTATTTATGAATTTAATCTGGTTAATCTGTACATTAAAAAAAAATCTCCTTATTATGGTCTCATCTGTGTAAACATGTCACAATCAAATTGTAGATATAAAAAGACAGTTATTTACGTTTATTGTTCCAAAGAAGCAACTGAAGTCAAGTCAGAAATGATAAATACCATGACAATATTCGAAAGAATTCGGAAAAAAAAATTACAGTTTATCTATTTGTGATAGGTAAAAAGACATTTTCTAAGCAGAATAAATAAAATAGAATTCTTTTTAAAAAATAATCTCATTAAATTTGACAGTACGATGCATCATTGCAGATTTCTAATAATCAATGAAGGAATTAAAACAGGAACATATCTAATTACTAATATAAAAAGTATTGATGCATAAATGCTGAAAGCAAAATATATAATATCACAGAGATTTTGTACCAAAAATAAATTGTGTTTAATATTCTTATAAATAAAAATAACAAATAACGTAGGAAAATTTGCAGATTTCAGAATTAGACACGATACAGACGGGCAATTGAAGAATCGGGAAATTATTAATTTTCCTTTTCTACAATTTTATTGTTTTTGTAAATCAAAATACTTTTGCTGGTTGATTCTGAAATTAAGATATCTTTTTTCAAATATTTCAAGATAAAGATGTATATTTTACATCAAATTGATAAAAAAGAATAAACATCACATTCCTTTCAATAGAAATAATATAATGGATAGAAATGATAGAACAGATTATTAGAGCAAGGAATAAAAGCAATTTCATTAAATGTATGCCTTATATACAATAAAGGGAAAATTTTCCACTAATTAAATTTTATTAACATATATGAGATTACCAGAAAAATGATTCAGAGAGGAAATTTAGTCTTAGTGCTGAGAATTCTAAGAAACAGAATGCATTCATAAATGTGAAATTTTAAAAATTCCTTTTTATAGAAAATATCCTTGCCAAAAAAATAAAGAAAAATAATAACTGCCTCATATAGACAGCCCACCATTATGATGAAGATGCATTTTACAATTACCAAGGTATTCAAATTCACAAACTACTTTTAAAAGTAATAACGACCAGGACATCAAACTGTCAAAAGAGTCAGAATTTTCACTGCAGAATTTCATATTCAACTTTAAAATTCCAATCTGAACAACTATTCCGATGCATTATTCGTAGATTCGAACCGAATTTTCGGAATTCTAAAACAAAACATTACAATCATAAAGATATCATATCTAATAGTTACATGCAAGATAAATCTATAAGCGCATCGTCCTATTCAGAATCGTATCATATTTTATGACTCGTACAGAATGACGCTTTGAAAATGCCGGAAGTTACGGAAATATCACCACCCTTCATAAATTATTCATAACAGAAGGAAAATTACAACCAATAAAATGCATTTATTTGTAACTCATTTCCTCTCAAGTTTAACCCAATAAATATGCGGATCATAAAGCTTCCATTCGTCGAAATCATATTAAAGTGAACTGCAAAATGAATTGCAGTATTTTCTGCAATTCCTTTTATAATTCACCGGGAATATTGGCTATATTTGTGGAGAATTATCCGGAGAAAAGTTAAATCCTTTAGATACTTCCTGTTTATGATATTTTCAAATAGTTAGATATTAAAACTGTATTTTAATTGTCTTTTATGTTCTGTTCTTTGTGTACATTGATCTTTCCAATGGAGACCAGATCCATGGCATCATAGTGCTATTAAAAACATAAAATATGAGGTCGATAATTTTGCGATATTTTAAGTCTACTTTTTAAAAGTCGTTTAGGTAACTACGCGAATTTAAATAAAATCCATCAACTTTTGCTTTCAATAATGGAAAAAAATAAAGTGATTAAGTATTTGACGGAACATTAAAAATAGTTTGAATTTTAAAGCAAAAATGCAATCTATTGTTAGAAATTGTGCAAAAAATAATTTTAAAAAATTGCCAAAATTTTGAAAAAATCTGCACGCTTTTTAAATAATTTCATTAAAAAGGCAAATTTTAAAATTTTGGAACGGTATAAAATTGATTTTTGAGCAATAATATTTTCAGACGCTATCACGGCTATTCCCAAAATTTCACTCCATTTTAAATTAATAAAAATTCTAATTGAATTTTTTTTTAAATCGCTCCGAAGTGCACATTTTTATCCTCCATCGTAAATATGTATGTTAGATTTTATAGGTAAAATATTCTAAATTTTTATAAATTGAAAGGCTATAGGTAAAATAAGTAGGTTTAAAGAGCGCCAACACACATATACAGATGTATATAAGCAAATTGTGCAAAATTTTTATATAGTACTTATTGCAGATATACATTCATGGGATACCTCCTAATAACGTATTGACCTTCTTTTGCCCGACTTAATGAAGTAACTCGACGTGGCTTGGACTCAACAAGTCGTTGAAAGTCCCCTGAAGAAATATTGAGCCATATTGCCTTTATAGATGTCCATAATTGCGAAAGTGTTGCCAATTCAGAATTTTGTGAGCGAAATGACATCTCGATAATTTCCCATAAATGTTCGATTAAGACATTTATGGTGTATTATCGAGAAGATCAAGCGATCTAGGTGACCAAATCATTCGCTGAAATTGTCCAGAAAGTTCTTCAAACCAATCGCGAACAATTTTGACACTGTGACATAGTGCATCGTCATCCATAATAATTCCATCATTTAAATCCATGGTTCCAAGTCGTCTCCAAGAAGCTAAACATAACCTTTCTAGTCAATGATTTTGAAATCTTATAATTACTATCATATATCGTTCAATTATTAAAAAAAAAGAGTAGAAATTAAAAAAATATTTTTAATTTCATTAACATTGTTTGAAATTAAAAGTCCAATAATGCATTAAAATGACTATGAAATATTAATTGGACACAATCGCACTGTATAGCTAAAACCTGCAATTTATTGCATTTTAAACTAAACTTCGAAGCATGTCGTCTCATTTTATTTTCGTATTTTAGCGCAGTCCTCTTAACGATATTTACAATATTAAAGAATATATATTAAAGAAATTCAATTGCATATTTTTCCCCTTTATACACACAAAAAAAAAGAAAGAAAAAGAGCATGGCTTTAAAAATAACATATGGAATAAAAAACGATAAGGTAAGTTGGATAGAAATTCAATAAAGTTTGTTTCAAAATCAGATAAGAAGTGTCAAATAATAATAAACAAGATGAAAGTTAAAATAAAATCATTCTGGTGGATTAAGAACAGTTTGAAATAGGACAGAATAGATAGAAATAAAGCAAGCATGTTATAAAAGAAACCGAATATGCAAAAAGCTCATCGGGTGAATAATAGCATGTTGAATATCCATGAAAGAGGTCAGGATGGTAAAAGATGTATCCTGACCGTGAGAATACTCGTCAAGAAAATTATCCTGCGGGGCTTCCACAAACTTTCGAAAAGCAGTTTATGATTATGGAACCTTAATGGGTTAAAGGTGAGGGTTCACAGAGAAGAGACACAGAGTATCTAACTGTGAAAATAATGCTGTTTTCACGCAGGTTTGCGTAGAGAAAACACGACTTGGTTGTTATCAAGAGTGTTTAATTTCTATTGTGACACACAGAGATACACGATCTCAGCTTCTGATTGGAGCATTAAATGTACAATGGAAAAAAGAGAGAAAAAAAGAAGGGATTAAGAAAAGGGAAAATGTTTGTGAAGCATAGGAAAAAGGAAAATTGCAGCGGTCCATGGGAAATTCTAGAGTTTTATTCCGAAACAAAGACTTGCAAAAGTATTAATGCAATTTTAAATAGTTGTGTCGGTTTACAAGTTTAGAACAGAAACATTACTGGATATCTGAATAAGCTGTAATCATTCCAGAATGTGAAATAGCTTTTTACAAACAGGTTTATTCAGGATTTCCAATGGAAAAAAAATTATATAAGGAAAGAGAAATCGAGTTACAAAACCTGAATACAAAGAAATTACAAAGTTGAGTTTATTCTGCACTACATTGCTGTTTCTATTGAATTTTATTCGATTGTAGTCAAACCCATGTTAAACTGTCTTAATAATCTTGTTCTTTAACTATCGAGTTTCATAAATTACAACCAACCATCGTAAACTCTTTGAATTTCTCCATTTGAAATATGAATATCAAAATCCTTGTGAATACAAAATAATTTTAATAAATTTATCACTTTCATCATCCCTCTGAGGAAAGCAATGATTGCTTATAGTTTTTTTACACATGCAGAGATAGAAAGTGCGAGAACATAGTCAATCAGACCAGATTCGGATAACTGCAAAAATGCAAAGTGTAAATTGTGCCCAGACAACTTTTGTCCACAGTTAGTATCTGTGGCTTTGACAGTGCAAGCCATGCCCGAGGCACAGCAATATTCATTTGACCCCAGTTCCTATTTAGATTTATAAAATGTCATAAATGCATTAATTTTTTTTTCTAATCTCACTCTGACGCTCGGCTATATATACCTGTTTTCTCTCTTGCCACTAGATTTGAGATAATACAAAAACAGCTTCACCACTTTATTATAAACAAATTTCAAAAAATATATTTACTAATAATTGCTTGTAAAAATTTATGTTTATTTCCAAAAGAAAAAGACATAAGAATGAAATTTTAAAATATTATTATGAAAACATAATTTTTAAAATCTAAATTATAAAAATTTACATTATTTAATTATTTAAAGACGTGTTAGACTATATAAGGATTTAAATGTAAAAGGAAGTCAATTAAAAAGACGCCCACATACTTTATTTACAAAAAAAAAAGAAGGAAGAAATAGAATCTTATACACTTTGAAGATATAAATGTAAGTTGGGAAATATAAGAGCAAAGAAAAGGGATTTAAAAAAAGTTTAAAAGGAAAACGACAATGTAACATTTTAAAATAAAATATATTCTGATTGAGAGTTAATTCATAAGTTCAATGATAGGGATTTTTAAAATTCTCCAAAATAGACAATACTTTGGGTCTCGGGCTATCTAGATGATTCAAAATTTATCGAGATACCTCCTCTCGCTTTACATTCGGAGACAATTATGTCACTCTTAAAAGCATTCGAAGACTGAGCGATTCCAAATTATCTACTTTTCATTGATATTCATTCTTCTAATGCAATGTAAATAATACAGAACTATATCGTGTTAGTTTCCCTAAAGTCATAGTCAATGCAAAATAAGAATCAACTGCTTTAATACTTTTTGACTAGAATTTTGTTCTTAGTTAAACTCAGAATTTTAAAATTATTATAGTTATAATCATTAAAACTGCATAGTTTAAAACCGTTTAAATATCAATGAACTAATTTCATAATTATACGAAAGGAGAAACTACTTAAATTGTGTATATATATTACTTTAAAAGATCGGAATTGATGAATGCTGATATTTTCCACTTAATGTCGATTACACCAAAAACGCGGACAAGAAAACCCGCCAATATTTTCCTATAGTTTCGTATATTCGAACTATCGCCGAGGTATGACACGACTAGCACAGATAAGCCCTGGAAGGACTCAAAACGAAAAGATGAATTAAAGAGAGAGAGAAAAAAAAGAGAAATAGTGATGGAGAAAATTCGAGGTCTGACCATACCGAAAATTATATTCTAAAGAAGGATACTGAAGAGAACTGCAATCTACCATGTGTTCATATAAATCTTAAATGATCAACAAGCGTTAACTTCAAAAAAAAAATCTTGTGCTGCAAATAATGAAAACGTTACTCATCTCAAAAAGAAAATCCTGCCCCCCATTCAAATTTGGTGATACCATTCAAATAATACAATAATGTTGGTCGTAGTCGTACAGACGTCCGAAAAGTGTTGGCATTTAGATGGTGTCGAAGAATCAAAATTTTATAAATTAGCGAACAAAAATGGTATAACTCAAGCAGCAAATTAGATTGTATAAGGTTAACCACATAATTTCTGCATCAGTTTATTGCCGATAATATACTCTCTTTTTTATTTATTTAGAATCTATTATTCGTTTTAGATTCAACAGCTTATTTGCATGAGCTGTTACTTAAAGTTTCTCCTATTTTGACATATTTCATTATAAGTTTAAATAATAAAATATGATTTAAAAATTGTATTTTGCATAAAGAAACAAAATAATTTTATCCAACGCATATGGAATGTTGACATTTGCCAATGTAGATAAAAAATAATATTTGGCAAAAAAAAAAAAAAAACTTCACCGATTCCTATGATATTTTTCGACGTTCACCGGTGAATGTCAACATTTGCTAGAACAGTAGAGAATGCATAGTTTTGCATAAGTAAAAAAAAAAATTTTTTTTTTAATCCCTCAAACTTCATTTAAACTTCTGAATTGTTCAATTGAAAGTTCTGAATTGTGCAGGCTATTATTTTTTTCCATGGAACCAAAATGCTATGTCAATTAAGTGTTTTCAAAAAGTATTTAAGCTCAAAATATTTTCTCATGTTCGCTCTTATAAAGAATAGGAATTGATAAAAAAATTCAACACCTGCTTCTTTAAATCATGTTATATTACAAGCACAAACATACGCGCACACATATGTAAACATAATTTTGCAGATGAGTGGTCGAGAAGAAACTTTTGAAATCTTAACTTAGATTTATTTCACCACGGGAGTCATATTACGTGTAGAGAAAAAACGATAAGAGATGTATCAGTTTACATCGGGATACAAGAGCTAAAGTGCCCAAAATTTTCCCTTCGCCGATTTTAAAATGAGATTCTGATAGGGTACATTCATAGGGTTCATTGTACATTCACATTTCATTGACACGTGTCGATTTAGGCAAGGAAATTTTAGGTACCTTTAAAAGATATGAAGGTGTGAAGAATTTTTATGCATCAATGATTTTGTTAAGCCCGTGTTAGAAATAATTAGATAAAAAAAAATGGAAATTAAGACAGAATTCGAGTAATTAGGAAATTATTTAAACAGTGTAACTAAATTGAAATTATTATTCTTATATATATGTAATGATAAAATCTAAATTAATTTCGCAATTTTTTAGTTTAATTTAGGCCATATTAACTTCATTCTAAAAATGTTCTCTTCTTTCCTGATCCAAATTCCCCTTTTTCTATTTAATTAATTCAACTGAAGTTTTGTAAAAATGCTTTGGTCGACGATTCCCTCACTAAAAGTGAAGGAATAAAAAAAATGTCTAGCCTAGCACAATCTTTTAAAAGATCCCTATAATCCCCTAACCTGGGTCGACACGAGTAGAGAAATCCCTATCAAAATCTCACAGTATATAAGCACTGGGGAAATACCCCCCCCCATCCTTTTACGCTCTCTTTCGCTCTTATACCACACTGTGAGTGGACGTGTTTTGTCGGTGCTACTTGTACATAAACATGCCTCCCAGGATGGAATAAAACGAAGTTTAAAATTCGAAAGTATCTTCTCTGTCTTCATTTCACGACTCTGATTCAAAATTTAAATGTTTACACACACACACATATATTATATATATATATATATATATATAAGGGGGCAAACAATGTTCTGATATTAATTCTCCTTTAAACAACCAAGCGCAATGAACTCTCCCATGTCTTGCCTTGGAAATTTTTATAGCGCAACAGTCATTCAAAATTAATGGTTATATTGCGCTAAATTAACACCACAGGATATTATAATTACGAAACTACCCAGCAGAATATGCATTCACATTTCTCGCAACAGTGATTTAGAAGATTTCAAAATTTCAAGGAAAAAGTTTCGCAGAATTTTTGTAACAAAACTACCTTTGAACCAAAATTCAGCATTTCGAAACACAGCTTGCTCCCTCCTAAAAAACGTCTCCGTCCTCTGATATCAAAGATTAGAAGGGCAAATTAATGGCTTTTGATAAAGAGAGCAGGAAGAATTGCTGAATGCCCTATCTCCGTTTCAACGCAATGATGTAGGGTCCCGGGGGCCATGAAGAAGTGCTTGAGACCTGTCCAGATTTCCAATGAGGGTGCACCATCGCCTCTGGAGACGCATTTGCTTGGGTCTCACGCGATCCTTGTGTCTTCTCTCTACCACAGAGGGTCACGATGCTTCAGGTAGGAACCATTATAGAAGTGGCTAATGTGCAAAAGGGGAAGGGGGAGAGAATCTTGGTATGTTAATTCAAGGGGAATTGAGAGGCTGTTTTTTTAATTCTCGTATACATCGGTAATTGCAACTTACTTATGGCTCTCAAGTTAATGCGTTTGAGCAATGCCATCTCTCTCTTATTCTTTTCATTCGTTAGCTTTTTTTCTGCCATATTAGACAGAGCCTTCTTAATGATTTGGTGATATTCAATGAGGATATATTTCAACCACGTGTCTTTTGAATTTAATGGTATTTGGGTATGAAATCCTATTCGCATGTACTATCTGAAAACAATTTTTTTATGTTTTACCTTGCAAGAGCAATAATGTATAAGGAATTGTGTTTTTCCACGCAAACATTAAGGCTCGAATCCATTTTGTATTATTTTTTTTCTTTCATATTTATATCTCAAATGCACGCAAATTTACAGCTTACTATGAAATTTCCATTCTTCCATTTTCTAACGCACATTAAATATTTTCGAAATCCAAATTGCTTTGTATTAGTAACATTGAAAAATCTCACATATGAAAACTTCAAAGAATTATTTGGTAAAGTAAAAACTGTCTTTATTCCAGTCACAAATTATGTCTTAAATTTTTAATATTAAATTATAATTAAAAGTAAAATTTTTATGCTGGAATTTCGAAAATATAAGTTAGAAAATGAAAAAAAATTGTAAAATCAACTTTAAAAAAAATCCATTGAAATATTTATTATTTATCCAGTACTTAATAGTATGCACATGGATCGCGATCTCATAAAATAAAACAGAACAAATAATTTTTCCCGGGCCGCGATTGTAAAAAACTAGTTTACAGGAGTAAAAAAAAAAAGTTTCAGAAACTAGCCGGAGAAACTTTTTAGCAGAGAAATAAAATTAGTTCTGCGACTTTAATTTCACATTCAGAAAAATTTCAATTTAGCTAAAATTACCATTCGAGCGATCCGGTTTTTTACAATGACTAAAGAAAATTTCGTGAGTTAACTCAGCCAACCAAACTTATTATTTTTTCCTTCTCTTTATAAAAAAAACTACAAGGGTAACTTTCTTTCCGGCGCTCATGATTTAAAAAAATATTTATTAAAGTTCATTCATTATTATGTATGGCATTTTTTTTTTCTTATAAACCTGGAAAAAACAGCATTTTAAATAGTGTCAGAAGCACAGATGGACATGTATGGTGCAGAGAATCTACCAAGAATCTAAATGACCGAATTTTGACAAGTATTACATTAAATTCGCATTATCCATACATATAAACAATAACAAAATGAAATGATAAATTGATAGTTTATCATTTCATTATACTTATAGTGGCATTATACTTGTAGTGGCAAGTATACAAGTCCAATTTAAATAAAAAAAAAGCATATAGAATTTCACATTCCACTAAATAACTTTTAATACCATACAATTTAAGAAAAGGAATCCATCAATCCACAATCACAAATCCAATAAGTAATAGTACGGCCGACTGACTTTCGGCGAGTGCTTGGTTGGCCAATAGTTTAAAAGTAAACAATCTAACTTCTCTTCCTTATACAAAAAGCTTTCCGGTGCCAGTTTTTCGAATTCATTTTCTATAATTTAACTTAAATTACAATGCTTTATTTCACTGGAATTCAATAGCAGAAAGAGTAAAAATATAATGTGTACTACATGTATAACAAAATGAAAAACAGTTCCAGTTTTTGTATCAGTAACTACTTCATTTAAATTAATTTTAACATCATATACAGAACCAAGAGCTTAATCAATGATTTCAATGTATGATCCTCAAGACTAACTTAACAAATAGAGTGCAGAACATCATACAAGAAAGCTATTATTTTCCCATAAGATAAATAATAATAAAAAAAACTATAAACAAATTTAGTGTGATTTTATTGAAGTTAAGAAAGAAAAAAAAATTGTAATGAATATGTTGATACTGACACAATGCATCTTATTTAACACAATTTAGGAAAGTAATTTCTAAAAAGTGAATAGTCGTACTAAATAAGAGCATGTATGTGAAGTTCAGAGCAGTGAACATTTTGAAAGCATCCGTTTCTATTAGCTTCTTTTAACAGTGAAATATGTAAAGAAGATTTTAAAAAAAATCCCTAAATTTATAAACTGTTATTTCCACTAATTAACAGCTAAATTTTTCATTTACTATTTAAAATGAAATTTCTTAATATTAATTCCAAGGAATAAGATAATTAAGTTGACTAGAATTATTCCCAATAAGGTTGATGTTAAGATCTATCGTATTAATCTTTATAGAGAAAAGCACAATAGAACAATAATATTCATCGAGAATATTTTATGAGAAATCTCGCCATTTATGAACAGAAACAAAGGTTTAACATATATGAATATGATTTCTTGTTTTTATTAACGCAACGCATAACAGTTCAATATTGTTTCACAAAAAGATAACATTTGAAATTTCTACACGTTTCCAGGAATGGAAATTAAATGGGCAATCACACAAAGATCGTTGATTACATAAGCTTGATCATCAATATTTATAAGTATTGATAAAAATCCTCATCATAATTTTTCTCTGAACATGCCTAAAATCAGAAACACAACTGCTTCATTTAGATTTGAATAATATAATCAATTTATAAACACACGCCTTAAATGCACTGATTTAATTTTATTCTAATTTTGAACATACTGAATGCGAAAACATACAAGACAATGCATTGCTAGTCGCTAGATAATATGCCTGCATACTTTCGCCGGAAATTGATGTCACTGAAATTTCAAAAATATGGGAAATCATCTTATGAAAATAATGATCAATTTAAACAGATAAAAATATGCGCATGTCCGTGCATGTAATTTAATTATTTATTTCAAGGTTTTTGAATAGCCATGCCAAATATTGCGCTCGTTTCAAGTTTCTGACTCCTGCTTTGATCAAATGAATACAGCGAACTGCTGTATTTTCAGGAATCCATTTAAGAAAATCAAAATCTAGATAATCCTCCGATGGCTTCATCAGGTGTTTGCCTGGCAGATATTTAAAAAAAATGAACATAATATAATTATAGTCTTAAGGGAGAATTCGTGGCATGCCGATCATCTTCCAAACGAGGTACTGATACGTTCACACTCCAGATAGACCTCAATCAAGGAAGGTAAAAAAAGAGAGAGAGAAGTTAGAAGAGAAAGACTGGATCCGCCTGAAGATGAGCAACCCAGAAGAATGCGATAACCTCTACTCTTGTACGTTTCCTTCAGTGGCGAGCGAAAAAACAAAAACGAAATAAAAGATGGAATGAAGGAGAGAAATGGTGTCGCGAATGAGTTGTCAAACCACTTGGGTTGTTTAGGAAGTGTCGCGGAATAAAATGCTAAACTTGTATTGCACTGCGAGAAACTTTTACGAAAATTGCTCTCAAATATATATCCGTTTCGAATTACAGTGCAGTCGAACCTAGAAAAAGAGCACCGCAAAAGGGAGACTCCGCGAGATTCTTTTAAGATTATAGGCATAATAACAATATAAACTTTATTATAATTTATACACATTCCTAAATGCAAAAATGTGCGCTATATATTAATATTTTAAATAAATCCTTTATTACAACTATATCTTTTTTTTATAAAACTAAACAAATTGCTTAATTTTCAAAATAAAAATAAAAATAGAGTAAAATTATAATTCATTAAAATCGCTACTAAAAGATTATTAGAAATCATTAAGAAATTAGTCTCTCAAAAATTTTTAGCTTGTCTTCTCAACAAGTGTTTAAAATGGGGGAAAAAATACACAATTTAGTTACATAAATATCTCGTTTTGAAGCAACGTCACATTTTGAAGCCTGGTCACGTGGTTTTTCCGAAGTCTTGGTGGAAAATTTTTGAGACACTCTTCTGTCCACATTTTACACATTATATCAACAAAATGATATTAGTATAATCGGGACTCAAACCTCTGGGTTCCAATTTTGAAAACGAGACATTTACCACATGGTTAAAGCGATCGATAAGAACAGCACAATAAAAATGAAAATATTCAAAATTATATGACAATTTATCCCGTTAACTGCCATTTACATATTGGAATTCTGTTTTTGAAAAATAATATTTTCAAAATAATTATTTATTAAATGTTAGAACACACGCAAAAAAAAAAAAAAAAAAAATTATGTAACATATTAACTGTATAAGATATATACGAGATTAAAATCTTTTAAATAGACAATTAAAATAAAAAACGCATTTTACGACATTGCTAGAATTCAGATTTAAATGATTTCAGATGAAACTGTAATGAAAGTTGCAATAACATTACAATCAATTTAAGAGAAATTTTGAAGAAAAAATTAAGAATATTCACAAAATTTACATTAGAAGGTTAACCGATGATTAAACTACTCTCAAAAAATATAGTTAATTAATTAGAAAATAACCCGGACAATTTTTAAAGAATGTGAATAAGCAACAACCAAATTCAGCATATTGATAACTAAATAAGAAATGAGTTTTATTTTTATAGTTACTAAAAATTCGGAGAGTCATGTTTACTTTTTTCCTTTTAAACTCTGAAATTTTATCTTCTTATATTTTTAATCATTAGTTTTGGCCCTCTTCAGTGCAAATTAATTATTTATTTTAAAATTTCTGCAAAAAAAAAAAAAAAATTGTAACTAATAATGTTACGGAAATAAAATATAATCCAATGCTAAATAAATTAAAGTAATGCGTATTTATTTAGAAAATTTGCCTCAACTTCATTATCTTTGATCCACTACTTCGCCGATGCCCGTTTTCTTAATATATTATATTAAATACATGAAAATATGATGGTGTAGAAATTATAAAAAGTTTGCCAAGTTAATGAAGGAGCTCCCGCTAATGACTGCAGAATCTGTTTTACGATAATACGAAGAAAAACTAAAGAAAACTTAAATACTTATTATTTTTTTTCCTTCATTCAAATGATGGTTGAACGAACTTTTCGAACAACTAGCGCATTATTTCATAGAAGAAAAAGATATTTCTATTTTTTTTTTAAACTAGTAGCATACGCAAAGGCATTTAAAACGACAACGATACTAACCAAACCGTGAAATGACACAGTAATCTGAAGAAGGGAGCGAAAAACAAAAATAATATTTAACATGGGAGGACAAAAGCAGTGAAAAAAAATCTAAAATCTGAGTCAGCTATAAGGAAACAATATCTTGGTCGGCGTTCAGTTCCAGCAAATGACAAAACGAGGGCGGAGATCATTACAGTAGCGGAAACTTGTTTTTCTTTTCTTTTCTTTTTTTTTTTTTTTTTTTCTCTCTCTCTCTTTTTTTTTAAAACCAGAGAGCGGGAGGAAGTTATGCCTCCTACCCTTTTTTTTTTAAAACATTATTTCCATCTGTCTAGTAACATCAACAAGAGAAGGTGATGTATGCGTTAGTGTTATGGACAAACTTCTGCTAATCATTACGCAGCTGGACATACGACTTCCGGTTGAGTTGCTCTCCTCCGAGTGGGAAATAGTGATTTGTGTGTTGACAAATCGTACAATGATCCCGAGAAACTCCGAGTGTTCAAGCATATGCTTATCTCGCAAATTATGATTGTAGCAAATCAGGTGTAATTTTAAGGATATTTGACAAAAGGATTATGTAGTAGTCCTTTTGTGTAATTTTCTGATTCAAATAAAATTTGTTTTGTTATGAGTGCACAAACAAAAAAAGAGTTTTTTTCCCCCCTCGCATACGAATGATATTTGTTTTTTACACATAGAAAAAGCGGAAACATTTTCAAAATTTAGTTTTTTTTATTTTAAAAATGGAGAAAAAATACAACCCAAATGGATGATAAGATCGATAATATATCAAAAAAATTTGCGTTTAAATAATGAAAACTCAATGTTAATGTTTAAGCACATACAAGATATTTTCATAATAAAAACAGGTGATTCTTTTTCTTAAAAGAATAAAAGCATTTACTGACGATCAATAAAAAAAATTAAAGGAATGTTCGGTTATTTAGAGAATTGCAATGATATACATCGAAATTTTATTTTTTTGTTATTAAGTTACGGTGGAAAATTAACAGAATAGCATGTTAATGTAATCTTGATATCCTATTTCGGTTAATTTTAAAAGGTTCGAATGAAAAATTCTCTTTTGCTAACTTTATTAAAACTGTAATTAAATCGAGTAATTAAAACATAAATAAACATGTTTGTTTATTTTTAAACGCGTATAATCATTTATCAACTATACCATAATGTTGTTTATAAACACATATAATTATTTATTTAATATTCCATAATGCTGTTAATTAAATTTTAAGATATCATCAAAAAAAGAACATTATTATTACTAAATAAATAGAAAATTAAGCTATTTATAAAATGTTCAAAATTAGAAGTGCCATACTTTATACATATTAGTTATATATAAGAAGTAAATTTAACAAAGTTTAGATTTTTTTCTCTGGTTATTAGATCATTCTTTTTTTTAAATAAAAAGAAGTTAAGAGATAAAAAATTAAAATGCTCAAAATATGCACAAAACTATGCTATGCTAGACAGCTTCTTTTTTTTTTCTCTTTTTTTTTTCAGTTTATAGCATAAAGCAATATGCACAAGAATAATCGGAAATTGTAGGAAGTAGATAAAAAAAGAAGCAAAAACCAATAAAAAAAAGGCAAAAATTTCGAAGGAAGATAAAAATATAATTTAAAATTTTTTTCTACCAATATAAAAAAGCTATATAACCCGATAACAAATTTATAATATTTATAAAAATTGGATTTATAAAGAAAAAGAGAAAGTCAATTTCATATTACGAGATATCTTTTCAGAATACACCGGTACAACTGCACATGAAATCAATTCTATAAAAATTTAGGATTTAAAATATGGACTTAAGTGTTGTTATCAAAAAACCACGCCAAATTTTAATGATTCAAGATTGGAAAATAAATGTTAGATTATTTTTGTCATTAAAATAATATTTCCAAACAGAATTTAATAAACGAATGTAAATAATTCAACGATATATAAAATTTAATTCATATTGTCTAATATTAGTTGACAGCATGTAATTTTTTTTAAAAAAAATACACTAAATTGCAAACCTTCCATAATTTACTAGACTTTTTGTTGTATCTTATAAATAAAAATAAAATATGTTCGAATTTTGATTGAGTTGTCATATTTATGGATGAATCAAATGGACTGTCTGATTAAATAAATTTTGAAGCTGTTTAAGAAAAAAATTGCTAATTTATAGGTTAAAAATTATTTCAAGATCTTAAAGAATTAAAAAAACAAACAAATATTAATTAAAATATACTTATTAAAAACAATAATAACAATTTGTTATACTATAACTAAGCGTTGTATAAAATAAAATGTAAAGAATTATTAATATTTTTTCCCCCTCCATTCAATGCATCCGAAGATAAGAGGCTTTTCCAGTTATTACTTGCATGCATTTCGTTTGCTTCCTTGGGTCAGCCGCACCTGTTACTCCTTTCGGTTCAAATTGAAAGGTGCGTCATTTAGTTGCTACAAGACTTAGTGCAAAGGTCAGATGTTAACTTCAACGTTTACTCTACCGCGTTTTTCAGAGGTGAACTATGAAAGAATGTAACGCGATTCATAGGATTTTCGTTTTTAGAACCTAAATGAAGTAACTCATCTAATAAAGATTTTAACTGTAGGAAACAGCATGTGAAAGTTAATTATTTAAACTGATAAGATCAAATAAAAAGTTCCGAATAAAAATGTAAACTTTCCGATAAAAATTGAAAAAAAAACCAACTTATTTATAAATACTGATTAGTTTTGAACCCAAATTCTGGAAAACAAAATTAATTTTCAGTGGAATTTTTTTCAAAAAAAGGACAAATTCTAATTTAGCACCGACTGTACTGAAATAATTTTTTCCCTGATCAACAGAAAAATAGAAATATATCTACATGTTCAGGTATTATATATAACTTGAAATAATTCGTCACATCAAAGATGGTAAATAAGATTTCAAATAATGAGTTCTTAAAAACAAAACGCTAGAAAGTTTTTATTGTACTAAATCAGTCTCATTTTCCACACTACTTCACTAACATAATAAACTATTGCATATTATTTCATACAATAACTGGAAAAGCAGAATCCCTAAAGTCGGTCAAGAAGGAGCCCCGACACCGACCTATTTTGTACTAGATCGGAAATTTAAAATTCGCCAAAATTAAATTAAAAAAAATAGTTATAGATTTTTTTTTTTTTTTTGCTTTTATATTAGCATGTTGCAAGTATTATTATTGATATAAGAATACATATTGTATCTGTTCTCTTCTTTATTGAATAATAAAAAATTTTTAATTATAATCATAAAGTTATAAGTTCATAAAATTATTTATTACTAGCCGCCTTTGGCGACCACCCGGTTTAAATTTTAATAATTCAATATTTTACGCAATTCCTACTTTAATAGATTCTTCATCAAATATTTTAAAACAAATTTTGATAGTCATATAATTCACACATAATATTATAAAGGCCTTCAGTCATAACGTAATATGTATCTCTCTAATTTTCTGTTAGCTCCCGTAGAATTTGTGCTTTAAATTAAAGTGGAAAGAATTAATCTGCAATTAATATAATAATATTTTTTACTGAAACAAAGCATTTTTTTAATAATATGATTACTGATAACAGAGTCACTGAGCGTTTAAACTTCATGAGCACTAAAGAATATCTTTCTTTATTTCTGTAATATCTCAAGAATTTGTCAACAAAATTTTCTCAGATTCATCATGAGCAGATCGATTAATTAACAATGTTTAATTTTAAATGCATCAAACAATAAGAAAATAAAATGAATCGTTTAAAATAATCGGACGAAAACAGGTTAAAACAAAACTACTTAAAAAACGATGTACTTAAAACTATAAGCATATACAAAAAATATATAACTCACATAAATACAATTTAATTACAAAATCATGCAACTAACCTAAAAGTAATTTAAATCAATCATCCGTTGATAATAGTTGTCAACAATCAGAACACAATGCGCATGCGTGAATTTTCAACGCCAGTTACGGTAACGCAAATACGTGAATTTTTCTACGCCAGTTAGGGTAATGCTATGCAGATTAGAAATTTTTAATTTCCTTTATACTGTTTTATTTTAATTCAAAAGTACTTCAGAATGAATCTGAAAGATCGATTAATCAACAATGTTTAATTTTAAATGCATAAAACGTTAAGAAAATAAACAGAATCGTTTGAAATAATCGGCCGAAAAATTTTAACCCTAGCCTCATTCGAGTAGAGGAAAAAAACTGAAGCCTTACTCATTTGGCGGTGGGGAAAATAGAAGATTTTTTTGGCGGGAAAGTTAGTTTTTAATAATTAAAATTCTAATTAAAAATTCAAAAAAAAGGGACCCCTGGTGCACATTCCCGACCTCCAAGGTATACATGTACCAAATTTGGTAGCTGTAGGTCAAACGGTCTGGCCTGTAGAGCGGCAACACACACATTGAGCTTTATATAAGTATAGGTAATATCTTAATGAACTGCCCCCCCCCCCCCATACTTCTTCTCGGGACTCAGAACCCAATAAACTGTTTGACTGGGGGAAGAAAAACGATTTTACTGATCAATATTTTATGATTATAATTAAAATAACTTTGCATAATAATATAATTTGATTATAATATATACTTTTAATTAAAAGTCAATTATTGTACAGTTTTTTAATTATTATAAAACAAACTATTTTTTTCAAAAATACTATATTTTTTCCATTCTTTCAGTCATTTTTTCATAGTTTAATTTACAAATTAGCCTTTTATTTTAATCACTAAAATAACATTATTTTTCTGTCTTTAAAAGACCCATTCTGCAGTTTTAAAAATCGCAAATTTTAATGAAATAAAAATGTCATTCAAAATTACTCTTCTATATGAAGTAAAGGAAACTATATGAAGTATTCTATATTCAAGAAGAAGAATAAAAAATGTTATTAAATGTATTAATGATTCGTATGATTTAGATGGATTCAAAAAGAAATTATCAATGTTTGGTCAATATATTAACTTTATTCAAAAAATTTCAATATTTCTTTTAAATTTACAATACAACTTTTTCAATATAGAATTCTCGGTCAATTCGCCATTTTGTTTTAATTATGACATTATATTTATTAGTAGTTTTGATTGTTAAATATGAATTTAAATATATTTATTCAAATTCAAAAATCTTGAATTACTTCAACAGCTATAAAATATTCTTGCGGAGTTAGAATTGGATTTCAAACGCAGTTTGATATCAAACATGATATTTTATTTTATTTTTTTATTTAAAAAAAAGAGAATACAAAAAGAAAGAGC
Source organism: Argiope aurantia (assembly GCA_026543865.1). Classification (NCBI taxonomy): domain Eukaryota; kingdom Metazoa; phylum Arthropoda; class Arachnida; order Araneae; family Araneidae; genus Argiope; species Argiope aurantia. The sequence goes on from JAPMOR010017519.1 coordinate 121,120, forward strand.
AAAAATCTGTATTTTAGTGATTGAATTTTCTAATTTCTCAACTCTTTCAGGTCTTTTTTACATCAGAATTCTTTAATGAACACATATATTCATGTTATTCATCATTTCTATTACATCATTCTAAGAATGCTTCATTCATTAATAAAGAATAACGATTATTTTGTACTTTTGATTATTTCTCTTGCCTGCAATTGTACTTTTATAAACTCCAACTTCCAACCCAGCAATAATTTTTAACTACGATTTTTGTTGATCAGGTTGAAAGACCGTCACGGACACATTGACTCTGCTAAAGTAAAAATAACACTCATTATTTAACGACCACTCGGCTTAAACAATGACCAGGAAGCAAAAGACGACCCACATAGTGCCGGCACGCAAACATTAGTCATAAAAAGAAGCGGCTAACAGAATAAGAGTTGTTTGTAGTGCAGTTATAGATGTAACAAGTTATTGTTTGTGTAAAAATTGATTGTTCAACAATCCGACTCCTGAAAAATAAACTTAATTTACAGCTGGTATCTAAACAGAGTGAATACATTTTATGTATTCATTACGATTTTTTTAAAAAAAGTTTTCATTAAGGTCGATGGCATTGTTCGATAAAGATTCTAGTTTAGATCTTTAAATTAGTCTTTAATAATTTATGCCAATAAAGCAACAGAATTTTATCTGTATTCTATTTCTATATTCTTATTAAAATTTTTTTATATACTTTAACCTTTTCACATTTAATTTATATGTAGCTTTAATAAAGGAACTTTTAAATAAAGTTAGCATTCTAACCTTATTCGAATAATATGAAATTCTAAGTAACATTGTAAAAGATTCTAAGTAAGATTCAAAACTATAACTAGAAAAAAAAGGCAAGTACAAGATTTTTAATTAAGTTAGTCCTAAAATAATATTCGATTATTTTTACAGCTTAAATCTATTTCAATAATTGCAAATGCTACCTAAAAATACAGAAAAAAGAATGTATATAATAAATAATGTTTTTTTTAACTGCCTGCATATTAATTACCACAAAAGGAAATCTAATTTGGCGTTTATAGAATTATTAGATGCATAACACAGTATTTTCTTTTTCCTCGTATTTTAATAAAAAGAAACGATTTATTACTATATTCATTTTTAATATGATAATCTAAATAATTTTTTTAAATAGGAGGGATTTTAAAAAAGGTTTGGACATCACAAAAATGTTCCACAGAAGGAAGCTATTGCACATTCCACTTTTACAAACGTTTTGAATTTGCAGCAAAAATATCATCAATTATTATTTTACATTTAATACTACATGATGGATTCATACACAGATTTCATCATGATTAAAATATTAGAAAGACTGATTAATTAATAATTATGAATGATTCGTTTCAATATTTGAAATATTTTTAGAAGAATTTTTCTAATAGGAATATCAGATTTTGTTCTAATGAAAATACCTTATAAATTATTCCATGAAACTTCATATTATGTTTCTTTCGTGATAACTTTGAAGCGATCTTTCGAATTCTATAACAGAAGGTTTTCTTTAAAAAAAATCAGTTGTGTGTTTGATTTCAGAAGAATAGGGTTTTGAGCAGAACGTCTCAAAGTCATCAAAGTTTTTTTAGTCAAAGATCTATTAAACTTCGAACTATTCAGAATTAAACTATTTATGTCAAATCCGTATCACAAAGGTCGCTATTATTCACCATTTTATAAGCATCAAATTTATTTAGAAAAATTTCATTGTAATCACAGCATCTGATAATCAAAAATGAGTATTGAACTTACCTCTGATATTAGATCACAATGATTTGAAATCGAAACACATAATTGAAAAGCAGGTGTCAAAAGGAGCTAAAATGTTCTTCCGAAATGTAATCCAAAAATAAGAAAGGTTCTAGTGTAGTAATAATCCAAAAGGTTTCTAAAAATCTCACAAAATCATGTCAAAAATGAATTTCGGAAGTTAAACATCGCATACGGACGATGTTTTCGCCATTCATAATGTTTGCATTTCATGCGCGCCGAGGTTACACAACGATATTCGGTCCATTAGTCGCCAAATCTCACTGAATGGTCGCCAAATAGTCGAATCTAAGTATAATTCTTCAAAAAATGTACGATGTTCTTTGGTATAAGATTTGCTTTGGTCAGGAAATAAGAGTAACCAGTAAATATAGTCAGAAAATGTATTAATAACTTATAATTTACTACATATATTTAGAATACGTTTCGCCAAACTAACGATAAGTTTTTTATTGTGGAATTCTAGGAGCTTTGACGTGTCACTGCACTCAAGAGCCGACTCACCTGAGCGCATGTGCAGTTTTGAGAGCGGGTCAATCGTCTTTCGAATTCTTTTTTTATGAGATTAAATCATCGAACTCTAATGATTTTAGAAGTACGTCAACTATTTCTACGGTGCACCACTACGCTAATCTCTTCATGTGAAATAAATGGGTGGTTCCTAACGATTTAGATCTGCAGAATATTCATACGATTTCTGGACAGAATTAAAATAGAATCTATAAAACTGTATCATTTTCTTGACCTAAGCTATTAGATTATTATAGAGAGTAGAAATATGTATTAGAAAATAAAATGAAGAAAGAATTTAAAGCCTGGAAAATTGGCAACATTATTTTTTCTTTGGTTAAAGTATTGCATACAAGAATATCATAACATTTTCTATGCATACTCTAATTTCCATTTAATGATTCTTAATTAGTATTTCTTACATTACTAAAAAATGTAACTTTTCCTTAATTAGTTGATAATACAATTAAACATAACTGTCCCCAGTTAGTTTTTCTTAAATGTGTTTTTCTGTATTTTTATAAAATTCGTATATCTAATAAAAATAAATTTGATACTTCGAAATAAAAATATATTTGATTTACTATGTGTCTTGAGTATGTGGGGGAAAAAAAGGTTAATGACGTTTTTCTAAATTATTATAAAAAATTATAAATAATGATTAACTACAATTATAAATTACAATGGTTATTTATAATTATTATTTATAATTATAAATAATGATTAACTATAATTATAAATAATGATTAATAATATATTTTCCTGTATCAAATTGCTATATATTTAACAAGATTTTAAAAAATATCGTCTTTGATCAATAAATATCATATTCATAAATATTTAATAAATATCATATTTAAATTTTGTCTTTGATCAATAAATATCAAATAAAGCTTTATATTACTAATTAAATTCTGCGATTGGACTAAATTATTCAAATGAACTCATTAATCCCATAAAATTATTCTATTTTATATGATTTATGCCTATTCTCCTATTTTTTCCTAGTTATGATTTATTCCTATTTCTCAGATATTCTGCTTCCGAAAAACTTTTTAAAAATATTTTTAACAATTTAGGAATTTGTCATAATTGAATTCCTCGATTTCTTTCTTTATTCTCTAAGTAAAATTTTTTCAAATTTAATGAATCTTGATCGTTTAATGAATCGTGATTTTTTAAATATGTTATATTTTCTTATCTTTTTCTCAATCTTTCAGAAAAATTCATCATTTTTTCTATTTATTTTAAATTTTTATGGATGATTTAAAATGCAAACGATTATTTAAAAGGCCAATAAACTACAAAGTACAAGAAAATCTCACAACAATCATAGATAATTTTTTAAGAAAGATGATTTACGATAAATTTATGCGAAATATCTAGTAACGATCTTTAAGAATAAAAATTTAAATAATCTATCTTGGCATTTTATTTTTTTATAAATATTAAAATTTCTTGTTATTTAAAGAAATAATTTTTTTTATGATTTATAATTATTATTTCTAAAAACTTTAACTTTTAACTTCTTGATCTTTTTAGATTTAAGAAATGAATATTTAGCGAATCAATATTGTGTTATAACTGTGAATCCTTAATTAAATAAATTAACCTTATTCTTTCTAGTATCAAATAATTCTTTGATACTGTGCATGTTAGAATTTCACAAATGCATTTTTAAGATTTATTTTTATTTAAGCTACTTTGTAAACAAAGAATTTTATAATCGATTTTTTTTAAAATTTCTTTATGAGTTAGAGTTCCGAAATTTTGTACAATCGTGTACTGGTTGATAGTGAAAATATGAAAATTAATAATTAGATTTTTAATTAATTAAATTTTATTTTCATTAAGAACAAATTAAATGTTATGACTTTTCTTTCCGAATACAGCCATAAGCTGTTCTGACAGAATATCCGTCAAATACTAGAGATTTTATTCGCAACTGAACAAATCACGGATTTAAAGACAAAAGTTAAAAATTGTATAAAAAATGCGAAATAGAAATTTTAAAATATTTATTCTTAGAAATTAAAAATTCAAAGTTATTGAATGTTTGTTTCATGAAATATATCTTTAAAAAATTCTATAATAATAAGAAAATGCATAAAGACTAAAAATATTAGAAAAAAATAAATAGAATTCTTTTTAAAAAGATGTGCCTTTATTAATGATCTAAAAAGTAGAAATTTTTTAATCAAAATTTTGATGGTGAAAATAGAAATTGTAAAACCTGAGGCCTGTAACCCCCCCCCCCCCAAATTAAGCATTAATGAATATCACAAGAAAGAAATTCCTAAAAGTGCATTAAAAATCAATAAGTCGTTAAAATATAGTATTAATATGATTAAAGTTCTCCAATATGGATTATTTTTATCAAAGCATCATGGTTTTAAGGGGTGTTTTTTTTTTTTGTATTATTCCTTGATATTTGATTTTAAAAAAATTTCCTTTTAGTCACTTATGAAAAACTTTTTATAAAGTTTCTTATATTAATTATATCTTTAATGATTGCAATATTTATTTTGGAAAAATCTTATTTCCGTTCAATAGTCTACTACAGGAAAAGGAAAACTACTTTTAGAGAATTTTTTTAAAAAAATTAACCAATTTAAATTAATTGCAAAAATAAACAACAAAAAAACACAGAAATGAATGGTTTCGAGTTGGCATTTTTTGTGCATTATTTTTTATACATATTAAAAGAAATATTAATCTACTTTTAATTATGAATGCATGTCTGTTTCAAAAATATACTAAGACTCAACAGAGCAACAGTCTTTCCGTGAAATAAGGGAGATACTGAAAGTATGGGAAATTATTGTATCGTATGTTGAAAAATATCATGCTAATAAGGCAGTAACTATGCTATAAATTAAATAACGATATGCTATCTAATTTTTACCTAATTGTAGCCAATAGACCACCACATTTCAACGATTCCATCTCATTAAGGGATGAGACGCGGAACTATGAGAACATTTCCGGTATTCACCTTTGATCTTGGGTTTCCCCCATTAGATACTTTTTAGTTCAATTTTTTTTTTCATGCGTATGTCAGTGTTGTGACATTTCTGAATGCATTTTATTTTAACTCAAAATTTCGTATTCATGAGGCTAGTTCAAATGGCAAAAAAGCTTTCAGGAGTAGTACGAAGAAAATTTTAGTAATTATTTCATGTTATATATTTAAAAATAATAATATTCTCAAGTAGAAAAATCATTAATAATGTTTTTTAATATCAAAATATATAAAATATCATGCATTTTAATGATAATATTTATAATATTTGTAAGAGGCTCCATATTTACAGCAATTCCTTAAATGAAACTAAATGTTTTAAGTAGAATAAACTCTGGATTATCCATTGTTGTTAATCTTAAAATATTGTCAAAAAAATTCAATAACATATAAAAAAAGCATTTTAATATGAAAAAGATAATTATTATTATGTAAAAATGCAATTTCCAAATTTTAAGAACATAAATTTTTTATTTATTCTTTATAATTTAATGTTTATGCCCCTTAAATAAAAATTGCCCTTTTTCCTTCTGTATTACAAATTATCAGTAACGTTTACATCTCATAAAACCGCGAGTCTCAATTGTTAAATATAAATATCTCCTTCTTTCGTCTTTCCTTTCACTCTTATTTTGACGAATTAAACCTATCCCAACGCACACGCAAAAGCGCGTAGGGCCACAATCCGTTGTCGAACAATACAAATATCTTTAAGCAATTTTCATGTAAACAAAACCAGGCATAAATTGCATTACTATAAATTTGTTTCAGTATATTTTCGTAATGAAACGCATTGTCCTATTTTGCATGGATTCCCACGGAAAAAATTGTTTCGCATTTGTTTGTTAAAAAATTGTTTGTTACTCACTAGGCTCTACTATATTTCGCAGTACAGTTTAATGATTTGCTTTGGATTACGATTATAAATAAGTACAATCAATCGGCTTATGTCATTGTTACGTTGAAAATCGCCAGTTGTTGACTTAAAGTTAGTTGTTACTGCAATTGATTGCAATTTTCTTTATTATTGTGGAAAATGGACACTAAGTAGAAATTTGTATCTTTCTTGGTCTTTAAATCTTATTTAGAAAGATATCCTGTAACATCGCTTAGCTATATTTTCTCACAGATTGCATTTTGAATAGAAATAAGTGGAACCACTAGCAAACAAAAAGTTTCTCTACAAATTTTGGAAATTAGAGAGGATATGTAACAGTTGTTAAAAACTGATAAAAAAAATAAAACATGCAGTGAATTCTATCTATGAAAGTTACGTTGAGTTTTAAGAGCCTGTTTCAGTGAAACTACAGTTCATGATAATTAAAGACATTGATGAATCTTCAGAATTATGTTGTGTTTTCTTCGAAATATTAAAAAAAAAAAAAAAACGTGGCAACAAAATATCTACCTAAACAAAAAATATTTTACCATTATGATGTGTCCTTTCAGATAGTTTCCTAATAATATAGGTGTTTATTATGGGGTGTACTAGCTAACGAAGTCCTTCTTTTATTTGCTTTTTAAATTCCTTTCGCCTTCTCTACCTAATCGGGATCCTGATTATAAAAATTCTAGGTTCTCTTTCTCTCATTTTTAAAGTAAATTTTTCGATAAGATAAGAGGTTTTATTCACTGCTCGAAAACTAGTAAATCGGCGATGATTCTTTTTTTTTTTTTTTTTTTTTTTTGATTTGTTCACCTTTTTTTTTTTTCGCGCTTAATAATTTTTGTTTTCAATTCAACTTGCTCAGACATCATTGAATTGTGGATTCTAAATGTCTAAAAATAAATCGTCATTTTTGCAGAGTGCAGAAAGTACAGTGTGGAACTAATGTTATTTATTCTGTCAAATGTTCAGTTTAACAAGTTATATTAAATAAAAAAAAATTTTTGACTAATAGAACAGAAAATTAGGTAATTAAATATAGGGAATCTGTTATTTCCTATTTAAATTATGATAATTTTTTTTTTTAGAAATTCAAAAGATTGGAAATATTTTTTCCTTAATTTACAAAAAAAGTAATTAATCCATAATTATTAACAGAAAAGTTATCAACAATTATTAATATTTGTTTCCAAAGCTATTATTTTCAATTATTGCGAGATTTGTAGTAGGAATACAATAACACTAAAGTAGCCCAGAAATATTTCAATGCATATGCTTAAAACTGAGCGGACAACATGACGTTAAATTTTTTAATTTGGATAATATATTTAGAATACATTAATTTGTATCCTATTTACAGTGATTCGCATTGTAACTCTCCTATTGATTATTTTCAATATATAATAAAGTAGACGGATTAACTTATTACTTAAAAAATAAATAATATTGAAAAGAACTGATTAAAAATATAATGCAAATTTAGCAAACTAAAGATCTACAAGAGATGTAGATAAACGTAAGAAAGAGATTAATTCAAAAGACAAATCAACTCATTTCAAACATTAAAAAATTATCTGAAGTCTACTTAGAAAAAAAAATTATATAATTATTTAATTCTTTCATTACAACTATTCAGATAAAATATATTTTCCACTTTTCAAAAATAATGGAATTATGGTAATTAGAAAAAGGCAGTATCATTATTTTTTCAAGTAAAGTATTATTCTTTGCTATAGAATCGTATTATTTGCTTAAAACAAGACTGTTTCAGGCAAACTATTCCTATTGAAACAACCCAGACATGAAATGTCCTATATTTTCCTTAATTCACTCATCAAACATTGTAAGCGGCCTGCCTTTTATAAATGCACCTCTGAATGTGAAGATACTCTGACGTTATGTGGGCCAACTCCAGCCCTAAGGCAGCCAACGTGCGGTCAACATTCCAAGTCTACAACCATTTATTCGTCGCTTATGACCCGTATACTATAGTTGCCAGGAGGACTGTTACTTATGAAGTCTACAAATAACCACAGTTATATTTTTACGCGCTCTGCGAGAAACGAAGGAATGTCGCGTTCGACGGCGCGAGAAGAACCAGACAGAAGAAATGACACAACCATTCGAAAGAAAAAAAAAATTGTTTAGTGCGCTCTTTTTCCCGCCTTAATCTTAAGTTGACGTAAAAGAACACGTTTCGTGTTCGTGATGGATTCTGATCTCGGAGCTTACGTTCTATGATAAATAAGAATAAAATTATTTGTGGGATTGCTTTTTATTATACGGTTGAGTAAGCAACGTTATGTTCGATAAACAGAAAAGTATTTCCTATAAATTTTCTTCTTAAAGCATCCGTAAACCGATAAGCTTCGTCTTGGAATTTATGTTAAAAGCGTTATAAATCTATTATTAGGCATTAAATTGGAATGCGAGATGTGCAAATCTTGCACTTAAATGTGATCAAGGAATAAGGAATTAATTCATAGATTAGTAAAAATTTCTAAAAGTTCGTCGACTCAGCTTCAAAGTATTCATAGAACATCTGCTGAATGCGCAGCCTGAATAAACAAGAAGCGATTCAGGAAATATAATAACATTTAGAATAAGTTCAATTATACGTTTGAATAATCTCAGCAATTTTATTTACTTTGAATCTTTTTTTTATATGTATTCTCGTCGGATTCAAAGCTAGAATTACCTAGAAGTTCATCAAACTTTCATTACGTTTTAGTTTATGCTTAAATTAAATAAATGATTAAGATGTGTGGAAAAAAGAAAATATCTATCAATGTAACAAAATATTATAAATATTCACTTCACTTGTATAGATGTTGATTCGGAGGTAGGGGGAAAGAGAAGAAATAGAATGTACTTATTATTTCAATAAATATTAAGTGATAAAAATATTAAACACGTTTTATAATGTTTTTAATAACTTTACATTTTGCTCCTTTTATTTATATTATATTATTTAAAAAATAAAAGGTGTAACTTTTTTAAATTATTTTTTTACCTATTAATTAAATATTATCGAAATTCATGGGATAAAGTAAGGATAATATGACACTTGTGGATTTATTAAATAACCATCTCTACTCCAGAAAAAAAAGTTCTAGAATGAATAACCTTTCGAGTTCCAGAGCTTCATTAACCCAAAGTACATCGGTAATGATCATAAAAACCTTTCTGTCAATTTTAATTTAAATAATAATCCTAGTAATTGATGGTAACTGATGAATAAAAGCAGAATATTTTTCTATGCATTTCATTGATTTTTTTTAATGAAATGATACAAGAATTGTCTCTATCGACATTTTTGTCCTTTCAGGGAAGAGGAACATATGCAATTTTTAATTCTTCTATAATTTTTTTTCTTCTTTTGCTGATGTAAATAACCGACGAGAAAACGGGATGAGAGGAATTTGTATGACTTTATTTTCATGACGTTATAACTCGAACTTGTTCAAAGAAAAATAAACAAAATGTTTGAAATTCAGGTGATATCGGTGTGGTCCAATCTTTGTCACAGCTAAATGACTGATTTACAAGTTTAAAACAAGCTCGGGTAAGCTTTTTGTAATTTCTAAATTGTGTTAAAAACTGATAATAAATATTATTAATTATTAATAAATGTAGTTATTATCAAAAGTATTATTAGTTATAATTTTGCTACTGTTTTAATTAAATTTACCTTTAAATTTTTTTTATACTCAAATTACCGAACCCATTTCCTTAAATGGAGACTTTCAATTAAATGTTTTGTTATTTCGGTATATCATAATATTTGTTAATTAAAAATAGTTTATAATTTCTTTAGATCAATAGTTTTTTTCAACAAACGAATTTAAATTCAAATCATAAAAAAATCATCATCATAAAGACTCGAAGTTTTTTTATTTAATGGCCATATAAAGTTTAACCTGGTCTTATATTGCCAAATTACGCTAACCATTGCTGATTAGGGACTTGCGTTTTGGCGCTAATCCATTCGCCATAAAATGAATATCGCATTATACAACAATTGCGCTTGTTAGTTTTAATTTCGGAACTAAGTCATAAAGCAGTCATAAGTCATACTAAAGTCATAAAGCAGCCTAAGGCAAAGTTTAGGTAGATGTAAGATGACAGGCACAGTGATGTTCATCATGTGATAATGAAGTCAAGAGAATAATTTTACTGTCATCACCAAACGATAACATATACTCTCTAAATTGCATGTAGTAAAAGCTTTGATTATCAAGAAAATTTTGAATAAGATAGTAATTTTATGCATCTTTTAATATTATGTACCTTTTCTTTCTGCCCATCTTCAGCCAAAGTTAGTTTTCCTTGCACTTGTTCCCTCCTTATAGTGCGGCTTGAAATCGGATTGTTAGGTAATCTCAAAAATTAGGCTTTAAGTTTTTCCTTCTGAAATGAGGGCAAAGATTTAACCGAAAATTCGATCAAAGCCACAGTGCAAGTTTTTATTTTTCTTTCTTTCGCCTTTTTACCTGTTTGTTACCCTCACTTTTATTGTTATTGTAATCGTGTTCCTATTCTCGTAACTATTTAAAAGTTTTGTGTTAGAATTCTGAACCTCAAATTTTCTTTACTCTTAAAATAATTAACTAGAAAAACGTAAGTAGTTTCTAGTTTTTTGCCACTATGTTCACTTAGATTTAAAGCTTAAATTTATCATAAATATAGTTTTCGCCACGTTTTAAACAACATGTGATTATCTTATAACTTTAAACGAGAAATTCTTGTATATATATATATATATATATAAAAAAAATTATCTCGGAAGCGATCTAAGATTTGGATCAAATTTTATATTTAGATAAGGTTTTATTTTTTAAATTTATTTTTTTATATAGGAGTCTTTCCTGAAAAAACACAATTTTACACACACAAACAACATTTTCATAACTAACTATTAAAGGCTTTTTCTATCTGCTCTCATACTGACAATGTCATATACCGCAATCTTGTAAATTTTTGTGGTATTTGCATTGTTATCATAAGATGATAACTTATTGATACCTCAAAATTTTACGAGATGGCGCTATGTGTGAAGTACATTCATGTTTTTTTTTTTTTCATTTAAATGACCAGTTCATATGTAGGTAAGATTAAAAATTTTCATATGTAATCAGTATGTGGTTAGTATCAAAATATTTTCTCAAAAAAATTACAAAAAAAAAAAAAACTGTTGAGCGAAGCTTGGTTTTCCAAGTACTTTTCATTAAAATGCCTTCATACAAACAAGAGAAGAGTTTGTATATTGTAAACAAATTCGTTAATGAACGTGAATAAAAACACTGGAGAAATCTGATAGGAAATATGCACGGTTGGTCAACATAGCATGAAGAATTAACAAAGCTATAAAAGTAATGTTTTAACAAAACAATTATATTGAAACAGTTATATGTAGGAAACAGGAAGCTTTTGTAGATGGTTATAACAATGTTTACAAAAAATTCAATGTCATTTTAATCTCTTTAGATGGATACTTTTAGGTATCTATTCAATGTCGATAGGGATATACGTTCTATTTACTTATTATTCTGAAATGAAAATGCTTTAATCAAACACTCTGCTACCATCTGTAACCTTAAATTATTCTCTGTACAATTTAGGACTCGCTTTCTTATTTAATGTCATAAATTTCGAAGTTGAACAACCTTGTCTTGGATTCGCCTTCGACCAGTGGAAAATTTAAAACACCTATCGATTATTGGGCAAATATAATACAGTCCTGCATTGAATTGGACAAATGAAATTTTTATTTCGCATGCATACACTCGAAATTATTTCAAATATCAAGCAAAACTGAATTCTGTCAATATATATGTAATGATATTTTAACTCTAATTTCAATTTAAATAATTTTCAAGATTTTATCTTAATTTAGCCCATAGTAACTTTATTCTAAAATATTCTCTTATTTTGTGATCCAATTCCACTGTCTCTACTTAATTAATTCAAGAGAAGCTTTGTTAAATTACTGACTCAGCTAAAAGTCGAACTTTCCCACGCTCGGCGTGAAGGGGTAAAAAACTGTCCAGTAAGCACATTCTTTTTAAAAGATTCCTGTGTTTCCCTTACATGTGATTGACATGCGTCAGAAATCCCTATCAGAATCTTATTAATATATTAGCACTATGAAGAAATGTTTTCCCTATCAAAATCATAGGTTATATAAGACCAGGGATAAAATGTCCAAGAGCTTTTTCCTCATTCCTGTCTGTGTCGTCCTGTGTGCTCATCACTTGTGCATATGCCTGCTTCTTAAAAATGAAATAAAACGACGTCGCGAAATAGCAAGTCTCTTCACTGTCTTCAAACTGCATTTCTGCTTCACATAAAATAATGTTACATATATATATATTTGTATTGTAGTAGAATCGATGATAAAATATTTTAAATTTTAAGATTTACTGATAAATTTTATAAACACTAATATTTAAGGCATAAAATCTTATGGATTGTAAAAGGCAAAAGGGTTTGCAAATTTGTCAAAAGAAAAAAGCAAAAAGGAGTGAATCTTTGTTAAGCAACATTGGCTGTGTCACTGTTATTGTTTTGAAATAAGCCAAACGCTGGACATTCAATATGGATGTGAAAATCATGTCCATCTCATAGTAAATACATCCTTGGTGTAATCGGGTTTCGGTGGATTTTGAAAGTTCCTGTCCCAAATATGTGACCTTATCACTAGGTGTACCGTAATGATATTTCAAATTTCTAGTGCGAAATATATGATCAACATGTGTTTTGCTGTATATAAAATCAGAGATAAAAATGTCTCAATTCTTAGGATAAGGCCAGTTTCAGAGTATCTGGCACCCTTTGAAAATTACTGTGGTGTCCCTCTTGTGCTTATCATATATTGGTACATGTACTTAAGCCTCAATAAGGGCAAAGTATACCAGTATATTTATTAATATATTTTTAAATTTGTAAAAAAATATGATAATCGAGTGGGGTTAAAAATGGTAAATGGCACATTGTTGTTTCATGTCACGTGACTTTCCTGTTAGATTCTATGGGAGAAATTGTGCAAATTCGAAGTAAAAAATCGGAATTTGGTGAAATTCAGGTTCTCGTCAGCCGTTTTTTCGGAATATTCAGACTTAAATGTTATATTAACATTTTTCGAGTTAAAAAAAGTATATAATATATCTGCACACATATCAGTTTTGTTTCAATTTCTTTTACTCCCATATAATGCGATCAAATTTTCAAATTTATGATAGGAATTATCGATCTTATATCCTTGGCGTCCTATATGCATACCTTTGGAATCGGCTCTGCTTTGGAAGGTACAATTTTTATCTTTCTTAAGAAATAATCGATTGACCATTGAAGTACAGGAATACAGCATTTGTGGATAGCAAAAGAGAAGTAGTAACTAGCACCCGGAAAAACAGAGTGTCTTTTATACCTTTGGACTGTCAACCTTAGTTTCAAACCGTTTTTTGCCCTATTGTGATGACAATTCTTAAACGGCTTGCCTGAAGATTTCATAAAGATTGCATACATGGGGTCAGGCATCTTAATTAAGTGTAACGGGCAGATATAAAACGTTGGGGAGAACAGAACAAATTTGAGAAATAAATCAATGAAACAAAATAAAATTTGATGCATATACAATCAAATAAATAATAGAAAATGCTTATAAATAAAAGACGATGTGTAAATTATATGAAAACAAATATGATATTCAAGATTCCAAAAATTATTACAAAAGTAGAGTTGGGGGAGGAGATTTCTGTTAAATACCCCTTCCTTCGAATTCGACGAAAACTGATATAGGAAGCTGGATTCCGGTTCAAAGAGGTTAAAAAACGCCCTTCTAGAGAACAAACTATTTAACCTCCGATTCTGATTTATTTTAATCCCTTTACATCATCTGTCACTGTCGATTTGCATCACCTCGGAGCACAACACAGTTTAAAACAATAACATTTTTAGGACTTCCTGTGCAGGTATCCGTTTCGCGTGCGCGTCGGCTGAGTGGCGACGAGCCGGAAGAGCGTCTCGTCCAGCGACACAAATTCATGGTCGCCGCCATCGGTGTCGTGTTTCGAAGGCCCTACCTGCCGATATGACCTTCTGTTTGCTCTCTCTCTCTCGTACCATCTGTTACTTCAATCACAGGCCACAGAATATGTAATATAATGGAACGCATACCAGTAATGTGACAATTCGGAATAATCGAATGTAATGCTAAAGGTTGTGGAAAAGCATAAAACTTATGAATAAATAATAATAATAATTAAAAGAATCCTCCCCCTCTTCCCCCAAAAAGTTCGTATGAGAAGTGGAAGTTATGTAAATAACTATTCACAAAAACCTATAAACTAACAATGAAAGAAGAATACAAAGAAAAAGTCGCATTTGGGGTTTTGATTATTTGTCCAAAATGCCGACTTTTTGGGTCATCAAATTACTAATAAAAAAACATACTCATTAAAATTCCACTTTGTGATTTTATAATTCTTAGAAATATGAATGGAATGAACCAGTCTACTTCAAACTAGTACTTAGAAAACTTAAATGTATATTGTTTGCTAACGGATTCTAAAATCCTCAGCGCTTTAACGTATGCGTTAGGATCGGTTTAATTCGTCAAAATAGGGGTGAAAGGAAAGATGAAAAAAGAAGATGTTTACATTAACAATAAAATAAACTCGGATTGCTCATGGTTTGAATTAAAATTAAATAATGTGGTCAAAAACGAATGAAAAATCAAAAATCGTGAAAAAGTAATTAATAGAGCGGAAATTAAGATCAAAGAATGATGAAGAATTCCGGAAATGCATTCATTCTTCCGTTTCTCACCCCTTATTGAGATAGAATCCTCGAAAAGGTTACAAAGTGATACTGAAACAAACAGTATATAACAGTATATAATATGTTGAAGAGTATAGTTCAGTTATTTTAGAGACTTTTTAGTTATTTCATAAAATGACTTATTCGTATGGTGTGAAATAATGGATTTTTTACTTCAATGATGTAAATCGTAGCGACATGTCTAACAGCGGCTAAACCTATTTTCAGCCTGGTTTAACTGATTTTCATCATCTTGATTCCGTTTACGTTTCCTTCCTTTGACTGAATAGAAGTTTCGATGCCCCAGAGATGTTTTTTTTTCCAGCATTTTTAATTTGCAGATTCATTAAGAAAAGCATTGAATTAAATGCAACAACAACAAAGTAGTTTGAAAAGTTCATATGATGATTTGTTTGCATTTGACTGTTGCCATTCGACAATAAGTAATAAGGTTAATTTTTCTGCCAAGCTCCATTAGAATATTTGGTTCACAGATTGCATAAAATATTTACAACTAAACATTTATTATCTTTCACGATTACAGAATTTGTAGAAAGAATATACCGGTTTATGGGTATATTAATAACAAATATCACAGTAAAGTAAAGCAGCTCCAGACTTGAGACTATGCTGATAATTTTAGCATGGATTGATTATTCAAACTCATGACAATTGGTAGGCGATACTTCACGAAATAAAATATACTTTTTATTGTAAAACAGTAAAAAAAAGTGCAATAATTTGGGATAGTTGGCAGCGTGGCTTTAAAATAAATTTGAGATAAGAAACAGTGGTATCTCTTTATCATTTCAAATATATTCTCTTCAAATCAGTTCATTACTGCGACCATTTGTCAAAATAGCTGTTTTCATTTATCTCATAGTCTTTGAGATAATTGGGGACGAACTGGGGTAATTATGTGTGCCGCTGTAACTGAAACTGGTTAAGTGATTAATTAATTTGGAAAAATAGATATTGTTATATGAACTCTTTAAAACATGATTATGCACTTACATATTTTAAAGACTTGTTTTCTTACTCATAAGAACGCTTTAAATCAAAGAAAACAACAAAGACTGCAAATTCGTTCCCAAGCACCCTAACTGATCTCATTGTTTTATAATTCAAAACGTCTCTTTGAATTCAAACGTTCAACGAGCCGTTCTTGAATTCAACTGTAATTCATAACGTTGTTTTATACTTCAAAGCGTCCCGTTGTTTTATTATTCAATCGTTCATTTAAATAGTATTTAGATGGTATTGAAAAAAAAATACGCACCATTTTTTAAGAATATTGTTTTGCTGAAAATTGCTTTTTTTTTTAACAAACGAGATATTGATCAAGATCAACGTATCTGGAAATAAACCAAATTTAAAGGTCTTATTATTTCAAATTTATTATTTTAAACTGCGCATAAAGAGATTACAAGTAAATAAATAAATGCATTGTCTGTAGATTCCTAGAGAACTTAATCCGGCCCTCCATGCAAAGAAAAGCGTTGTTTATCCATCATGAATTACTTAAGGCCGAGTGCTATCCCAGTAAACTCTATTGAAGCAAAACTTAAACTATATCCTTCCCCACTGAATATTAAAGTTCTGAGAATCGAGGTCTCAAGATCCAGATCTTCAAAATATCCACCATATTCGCGATAAATCTATCGGGATGGATCGTTATTCCACTAATGTGATTGCAAGTAGAGCGAAGAGGTTTTGCTGCTATTTCGATTGGACTCCATTCCAAAATAGTTCTTGCAGATCTTCAAAATTGTTATTATTTCTTAATTGTTATATTGTAATTGTTATTATTTGCACTTCAATCTAATTAAACAAACAAACTACAACATCCCCTCCTCCCTCTAAATATCAAATTATCACTTCGCAGATTTTTAAAAGCGGAAAATCTTATCTCAAATGCTTCTATCAAAGCTTTGGAATATTAATTAGCATATATTGCGATAAAAATAATTTATTTAAAATTTTAGAACTAAATTTAGTCAACAGCCCTACAAAAGGAAATTTATGTTCTTTAAACTTGATTAGCTATTATCAGATAACTTTTAAGTAACTATCCCCATTATGTGAAATAACGAAAAAAGAATTTAGTTGCGGTATCAATAAATCTAAAGAGTCCCTTATTAAAGCTGATTTAAACTTTTATAAGAAATTATGCGTTATAAAGGAATATATCAAATAAATAAAATAACGCAAACTGTAAAATGTGAATAATATAATATCTGCTTACGAATAAATGGATGAAATTTGAATCCTCATTTAGCTTCAATTTAAAACATGCGTTCTATTTTTTCTAAATAACATACATAAAAATAAATAAAAATCAGCACCTGAAATGCTATTTATTTTTTTAATCTTGATTTATATCTTTAAAATAATAAGAAAAACCAATAAACACATCACCGAACCCTAATCATTATCCGATTTCGCCTATCTTTTCTTCTATATGGAAACTGATGATCTCTAGATATGGCTCTTCATCATAGTTTTATTTTTAAATGAAATCGAAAAAATAATACTCTGCTGTATTCTAGATATGAAGGAAAAGAGTCCATTTCCCATTGAGAATACTTATAATTATTTGTGCTGGATTTTTTCAATGATTTAGGATTTCGTTCGAATCAAAAGATACGAAGCTTGTTTCTATAACGGTCAGAATTAATCAAATTTATTGATAGAATTTTGGCGTAGGTAGGTAATAAATGATGTAAGAAAACAAGGTCGTTATAACCGTCCAGACAATCTTCCCAAATATTCAAATTGGCCATAAATCAAGATCTCTTTATTCATATAGTCTGTTTCATTTCCGATCGATTACATCGAGGATTATTTTCTATTATACTAGTTTTATATAAATCAACAGCAATTAAACTACAGAAAAGGTGTTTGTTTTTTTAATTAAATAAGCATTTTTTTATTCGCTGAGAACAGAAAACATCAGATTGAAGTTTAAAAATTTTAATTAAAAAGTGTTTAAATAGCGGTTTTATATTCACCTCAGTTAAATAAATTTTTAATTCTGAATTCATTTATTCTATCACTATTTTATATATTTAACTTTTTATTATTAAATTATTTCATAGTATCAGGAAAGTAATGATACAAAGCTTTGTTAATCCAAAAATTATCCAACTTTTTTCGTTTTGGAACTCAATGAAGGAAATTTATCCACAATTAAGAATCGGAACGCCAAAACTTAGTCTCCACAGCCAAAAATAATTCATTTATTTTCAATCTCGTTATCTATCTTTTAATAAATCTTCGTTCATTATAAAACTCTATCCTGTATTTGAATTTGTTTGCAGACGATTTATTTAAAATTCAGAGTTCAACTACGCAGCAATGGATTTTCAGCTTAAAAATCCGCATAGATTCTGGACCGAATAAACCCTATATGGGTCCAAAGAGAATGCAATTCCATGGAATCCCTTTCCCCATCGTCAATTATTTCCTATACCAATTATTTTTTTATTGATCTTGATTTTTATATAAGCAATTTTATATAACAAATTCTGGTAAACTGAAAAAAAAATTATAAGTCATTTTTGAGAGTAATGGTTCCAGCATTTCGCATAATAATAATCAAGATTCAGATTTAAAAGCAATTAAAAAAAGACTTTTGAGCGCAATCTGAATAATATTTAATTATAGAGGCAGACTTTAAAGTTTGTGAACGGTAATTAATTAGGAATATTAGAATGATGTTCTAACATTTAAACGATACTTCATTTTAATTTGAATTAGTTCAAGCACAGAGCAACTTTTAAATTAAGAGAAAACATAAAATTAATATACTCATAAAATACCGCAAAAAAATATATCAAAATGTCGGGGGCGGGTCCCTTAATGTTGCGGGGGACCTTTGCCAATTTCCTGTTTTATCTATTTCATAATCAAGCTTGGCAAATATAATTAAACATACTAACCACACTTGTTCAATTTATTATAAATTACATTGATCTGAAAAAAAAATTCGATGCTTAAAAAAACGCGATCAAACGTCAGCGATTCATAAATTTGACATCATGAGAATTCTACAATAGAATTAAAACAAAAAAACGATAAATTTAAAAATCATTGAAAAAATAAAATTAAAGCTGTTCAAAGATTGTAAGTTTGTGAGATGAATAAAAAGAATATGTCAGAAAAAAAGTCTAATTAAAAACAATCGATAGCAACAGTTACGAATTACACATTAGTAGGCAATAATAGTATAATTATTGTTATATTTTGAGGGGTTATTTCTATAATAACCAGATAGAAAATTACTGAAATAGAAAACGGAATAATTGAATTAGAACATAGAATTGTTACAGTTTTAAATCAAAGGAAATTAAATTTGAGGGTTTATTAAATATTCTGTATTTGGGAAGCTGAAATTGACTAACAAATATGGAAAAAAAATCTTTTTTTTTTTGCATAAAATAAATGCTTATTAAAGTTTACGTCTATTCTTCTTATATTCATCTTCATTTATTAATTTTGTACATAGCAATGATCCTCTCAACCATCCAAACAAATAAAGAATTTTTCAAATTATTGTTATAACATAAAGGGTAAGAATACTTAAATCATGTTCACAGGCATTCAACTGGTGTCTGATAAAAGCTATTCACGTGATTAAACCATTGTGAACTAAAAAATTGCCACACGAGTAGAAAAGAAATTTCCAAAGTGTATAAATAGTATAGTAAGAATTAACTTTATGCAAATAATATTTTATTGTGTAACTCTATCAAAGAAAATATTGAAAAAAAAACATAACTTAAAGTGGTCTCACAATTTATCTAAGCGTCTCAATTAGCATTAATAATTTAGTACATGTCGTTTCCAGAGGTAGATATCCGATTACGCAGACTAGGCAGGTGCATTAAACCGCTTGGCTGAGAAGAGTCTCAGGCTGATCGAAAGAAAAATGTTATAAGCCTAGCTGCTTAGTAAATTCTGTGAATTATTAAATATTAGAATAACATTAATACTTTGTGCTATAGTCTTAATTGATCAGGTCCCTATCCGTTCCATTACACTTGATTCGTCAGCCTGACTGTGAGTTTGTGTTATCACAGAGAATATATTATATGGCACTGGCTTACAATAGCTACGAAATATTAACCTTTGGCGTAAATTTAGCAATTTTGTTCAAACTATCGTCTTAGTTTTGGCGAATTATTTGGCGCTTAAGTCCTGGAATATGGTTATTAACAATCGAAAATCGAATCTGTAATTTAAATGCTTTTTTTCAAATCAATTGAAAAAAACATTTGCTGGAAAGCTACACTTGTAGTTACAAAATCCCATACTAAATTTAATATTTTAAACTCATTACGCTTTTTATTTATTGCGTTTACATATTTCTGAAAGTACATACGGACAGACGGTCAATCTTTCATTGGATTTGGCTCAACATTTTTTAGGTATCTACACTATAGATGTTAAATGTGTGTGCAAATTTTTGCCTATCTTGCTTTGTAATTATCATGTTAACTTATATCCGCACATCCGGACAGACAGACTTCTTTTGGACGGATTTTGCTTAAAATTTGATAGAAATCTATAAATTTAGTGAAAAAAACCATATACTAAACTTCATCTGTTTAGCTCAAAGCGTTTTTTAAGTTATCTTTGTTACATACAGACAAACATTTTCAAAAAATGATTTTTTTTATTTATAAAAACAAACAAACTCGGAGAGGTCTAAAATGTTGAGAATTCGTCAAAATCTCGAGTTCGATTTTTTGAGGATTACTATACTTTCTCTGTACTATGTATACGGGGAAGTAATTAGCTTAAAATAAATAAGTTAAAAATGTGATGAAATGTGAAATTAAATTAACAATTTATTAAAAGAGGAGATTGATAATATACACTATTTTGAGCCACAAGTTGCCTAACTTCGGTGCTAGTTATCTCCACTATGATGGAATTTTTCAGACTCGATTTTGGGTAGTTACAGATTCAATTATATATTTATTTATATATCTGTTATATTTTATTTAACAAGTAGTTTATGACATTTTCCAGTCGACCAGCTTGCGACTCCTCTCAGATAGGCAGGCAATTAATTGCCTTGTATGCATAATCGGGTATCTGCCCTTCAAAATAATATGTACTGAATTATTAATACTAATTGAGACGTTTAAATAAATTGTAAGACCACTTGAGGTTGTTGTTAATTTTTCAATATTTTCTTTGATAGAGTTACATAATTCAATTAAAAAGATTACTTAAACTCAATTGTTATAAATGCATTATGTGAAAATGTCTAAATGGGACAATATGTTACATGTATCAAAATTTAATTATGAAATCTCTGCGTCAATGATAGCATGCATTCAATGTCTTGCATCGTTTTTTAGTTTTCTTTCTTATCATTTGCACAGAATGAGTTAAAATTATGCTACCACTCAAATGATAGAAAATATTTCCGGTCGTCTAATGTTACAACTTATTTATAAGATGGTTTCAACTTATTTATCCCATTTGAGAGCTAACTTTACTTTGACTCACTCTGTTCATTAGTTCATAATTCATTCAGCATAAGAGGAAGTACTCAGATGACTAAGAATATATTTTTAATCTTGAAATCTAAGATACTTTAAAACTGAAGTAACTTTGATTAAAGAAGTGAATGACTAACTTTCTGAAATAATAGATTCTTGCAAAGAGGAGAAAATTCTGAATCAGTATGGAATTTGGGACAAACTTTAAAAGCAGGAGAAATGCTATTAAACTAGGAAATATGGTATACATGGTGTTACTTGATATTTAGTTAAATATTTAGTTAATTTAGTATTTTTTAATTTCTGCTTTATTTACATTCTAAATCATTACAACCTTAAACTTATACAATTTTTTCAAATTACATTAAATGGTTCTCATGCTAATTAAAATTTTGATGAGATCACTACAAATTCCCAATATTTTTTTAATGTAGTTATTTAATAGTCTATTATCAAGACTGTTTTAGATTATAAATTTCATAAAAAGAAATAATTTTTTCTTGCCTTTGTTATTAATTAATGTCAAATACAAACGCAAACGATTTTTGACTTGGAAAAAAAATGACTTTTCGTTGTTTGAGAAAAACGGAAATGCACTATCATCCACTTAGTAGAGCTGGATTTAAATAAATAAAGAAATCAGTATTGATACTGACTTATCTCAAAACATGTCGCAGAAAATTATTTGAAAATTAAACAATCCACTTCGAATATTGCTGTTAGAGAAAGAGAAACAACAAAATTGATATGGAATTTCCATTTTTTTCTTATGGAATTTGGCAAAAAGATTATGAATAAAAATGTTGATATTTGAAAATTATCCATGCAAAATTTCCAATGAGCATTTTATTTATTGCAAATAATAAACAATATTTAAAAAAATATATTATTTTGGTGTAAATTTCTGAAATATCTAAATGGGTGATAAATATGGAATACTAAAAAATTCGTTATAGAAATGGAAAAAAAGTAGGAAAAAATATAGTATTTTATAAATGGAAATAAAACGCATTATAACATCCAGAATTGACAAAACATCTATGATGAAAAAAATGTTATATATACAGTGGCTCAAAAAATTGAGAGGACACTTTACTTTTACTTGATAAATCCGACTTTCAATATAAATAACGTATTACCGAGAAGTGCAAACATGTTTTTCTTTTTACACATAACAAATGTTTTAATTTAGAGTAAATATAAAGAAAAATCAACGAAAAACTTATAAATTGAAAAGTTTCAGAGGCATTCTTAATAAAAGTACGCATAATTTTGCCTCAAAAAATTGAGAATACACCAATGAAATTCTTGCAGTATCTCGCATAGGAAGAACGTGTCACTATTAAGTTGCATGTCTTTTGGCTTTTATAATGGCCTCTAAACGTCGTGGTACCGATTCAACCAATTTTTGGTGGTATCTGAAGATATTTTATCCCATTATTCTTGCAATACTTGTTTAAAATGGGTTTTGTTTCTAATTTTGTGCTTTTGAACCAGTTTTTCGAGCATGGCCCACGAATATTCAATGGCATTGATATCGGGATATTGTAGTGGTGTGTATAACTGATGTTTACAATGAAAAAGACACCATATTTTGACGTTACGTGCGTTCTGTTTGGGGACGTTGTCCTTCTGGAAAATGGAATTTCCATCTAAACGCAAATTTTTAACACTTTCCTTTAGATTGCTTCGACCATATGGTTCATCCAACTTGTTGCAGAAATTTTTCAAATCATAGGCAGAAGTGTAAGTGCTGAAACTGTGCGAAATGCTATTAGACAAGCTGGATATAAAAGTCACATTGTTAGACAGAAACTGTTCATCAGCTTGCAAATTCAGAAAAAAGCCTTTGAAGTTTGCAAAAACTCATCAATTGAAGATCAATAAGCTTTGGAAGAAAGCTATATTTAGTAAAGAAAGAAAACATTTTTGGCAGTGACAGCCAACATATTGTTTGGAGAAAGCCTAATACTGTTTTGGATCCAAAAAATTTACTTCCTGCAGTTAAACATGATGGTGACTCCGTCATGATTTGAGATTGCATGGCTTCATCCGGAGTAGGAAATTTAATTTTTATAGATGGCATTATAAAGATATGGTTTACTAGGATATACTTAGCAGCAATCTAAAGAAAAATTTAAAAATTTGGGTTTAGATGGAAATTTCATTTTCCAGTAAGACAATGACCCCAAACAGAATGTACGTAACGTCAAAGAATATGGTGTATTTTTCATTCTAAACAGCAGTTACACACACCACCACAGTACCCCAACATCAATACCATTGAATATCTATGAACCACGCTCGAAGCAGTGGTTCAAAAACACCAAATTAGAAACAATACCTATTTTAAACAAGTGTTGCAAGAATAATGGGGTAAAATATCTTCGGATACCACCAAAAATTGGTCGAATCGGTACCACGACGTTTAGAGACCATTATAAAAGCCAAAAGACATGCAACTTAATAGTGGCACGTTCTTCCTATACGAGATACTGCAAGAATTTCATTGGTATATTCTCAATTTTTGGAGGCAAAATTCTGCTTATGTTTATTTAAAATGCTTCTGAAACTTTTCAATTTAGGAGTTTTTTGTTGATTTTTCTTTACATTTACTCTAAATTAAAACATTTGTTATGTGTAAAAATAAAACCATGTTTGCACTTCCCAGTAATATGTTATTTATATTGAAAGTTGGATTTATCGAGTAAAAGTAAGGTGTACTCTGAATTTTTTGAGCCACTCTAAACGGTAGTCTATAGAATTTAGACAAATATTTAGGAATTATATTTGTCTGTCTATTATATCTGTCTATTTTTACAATATTTACATGTAAATTTTTACAAGTATCTTAATTCTTAATTACAATTTTTACATGTAAGTTCTGTTAAAGTAAATAGAACATTTTGTGTAAGCCAATTCTTCTCATTAAAGACTGAGTTCACATTTTCCACTGTGATTTTCAGAAAGTTTCAGTTAAGAAATATTTCATTGGATTTTGGAGTTTTTTTTTCCTGCAGAGCTGTTTAATAGTAGGTTAGATTTATTTTAAACATTGCAGAAGCCTTGAGAATTTTCGCTTGATACTTTTAGAAGGTTTTGTCATGGTTATTTTATAAATGTTGGTTTCAAATTTCAGGAGATTGATTCGTTGCAAAAAAAAATGTTGAGTATTATTCAGGATTTAACATCTTGCGTATTCCATATTTTCTAAACATGTGTTGATTGTTGTATCACTACCCAGTATGCAATCTGACCGATAAGAATTTAATATTTCTTTCCCTGTCGAAAGAGCTACTTCTACTTGTTCTGTTAAATTTTCTTATTATGTTCTTTTTTGTATAAAATAAATCTACTCTCTTTCTTGTAAAAATACCGTATCGTGTCTTGAAGCTCTGAACATTCAAGTGAAGGAATCAATCCATACACAATCCATACCCTTTTTTCTTTTTGAAAGATTATAAATATAGATCCAGAAATAGGAAGCTGGCTTTATTAAAGTCGAAAATAACCCCCAAAATATACTCTATAGCTCTCTTAAATATCATAAACCTAGAAATAAATGTGAAACATAGTAAAGAGAAGATGATTAGTAGATATTCTCTCTTAGTGATCTTAGCCAGCGGGAACTTTCATGCCTACACTTTAATAAAGATATCATCCCCATATATCCATATTAAACTGTGTACTTTGGGTAAAATCGCGAATAACTTGCATGGCATTGGTGAACGATAGTTATGAACGGTCGTTGGAAATAAATCTCGCATTTTTAGAGAATCTATCGAGAAAATATGTATTTTGGATATTTTTTTGCTGTCCGATTGACACCAAAATTTGACATAGTACTACAGTTGTATTACACGATAACATAACGCATTTCAACGATTTAAATCATTGCATTTATCTACTATTGCATTTGCATGCATGGAAACGAACAGAAGACAAACGGTCAATCTTTTGACTGATTTGATTCAAAATTAGATATTAAACCAGTGTATCAAATTTTATGTACCTAGGTCTCTGCGTTTTGTAGTTTTGTTGATTGATTTTTCTGCACTAAGGGAAACTATCCATTCAACACAATACTGCAGTATGCTGAAACTATGGAAAGCAATTAAAAGCTGATGGCCAGGCCTTCTCACACAACAAGTGATCCATCTCTATGACAGTGCCTTCCCACACGTCTCTCGCAAAACCAGACGGCTCAAAAAAAAAAAAAAAATCCGTTGGAAGGTGTTGGAACAATCGCCTAAAATCCGAATTTGTCACCTTGCGACTTCCACATCTTTGAGTCACTTAAGAGAGCATCACACGGGATGCGTTTTTATTCGGACGACTAAGTGAAGGAAGCTGTAAAGAACTTCCTCAAGAATCAACCATCATCTTTTAACAGCAAAGGTATAGACCTGCTATCTAAACGACGGGACCTATGTTACAACACCCATGGTAATTAATTTTGATTTCAAATAAAGGTATTATTTTCATTGAACTTGTCCACTTTTCATTTCGGCAATCTAATATCATAGTATGCGCAAAGACCAAACATCTGCTGAAATAATATTGTGTACGAACATGAATCATGAAAAATATTGAATAAATTGTAACATATACAGTGGTACGAATTTACCATAAGTTTAAGCTGGTTCATTTCAATTTTTTAATAAGTGGACTGTAATCTTATTTAAAATCAAACGACAATTCGAAAGCCAACTTTTTATTTCATCGAGGTTCACCGACCCTGCAACGACTCAGCACGAAACTGTTTTTGAAAACTGGTCCCATGTCAGCAGGGTTACAATAAATTTTATAGCTGAAGCCAAGTCAGCGCATGGTTGCAAGATTCTATAACAAACAGCGCCAACGAAGCGGTAACATTCCGCCTCGCGTTGCGTGTTTATGCAACACAAGTTACAATTCAAGATTCAAAGTTGCAATCAAGAATATACAACAAAATATTTTTTTTCGAGTTCAAACATGAAAATATATATTAAAAAAAGACATAGAAATATAAATAAGTATGAACCATAAATGTACAATTAAATAGGTAAAAATAGAAAATAAACATTTGAATATGTACAGAACAATATACAGTTTTTTATGTACAAATTAGAAAATGAAATCTGAATGGGTAGGAGGCAAATTTTAGAGATTGGTCTTTTAAAATGACCATTTTTAGTTTTGACAATTACAACACGAATTTTGCCGTCCTGTCTGGGAATAACTTGGATTATTCTTCCAAAACACCATTTAAAAGGTGGAAGGTTATCCTCCCTTGGTAAAACCATATCATTTTCCTTAATATTATTTTTTGAAAACCGCCATTTTTTTCAGTCTTGCAAATGATTTAGATAGTCAATCGACCAGCGTTTCCAGATTTGTTCTATTATTTTTGTCAGTCTTTGCCAACGGGTTAATTTACTGTCTAGTTCATTTATTACTGAAGGCTCTGGGATAGAATTTATGGGCCTGCCTATTAAAAAATGGCCTGGAGTTAATGGTTCTAAATCCGAAGCATCGGAAGATAAAGGTGAAATAGGTCTTGAGTTTAGGATGCCTTCTATTTGAGTAACAACAGTTAAAAATTCCTCATAAAATAATTTTACATCAGCAACAGTTCTTTTTAGATGATGCTTGAAGGACTTAACTCCAGACTCCCAGAGTCTTCCGAAATTAGGGACCCGAGGGGGAAGAAATTTCCAGGAGATATTTTCCATTGCTAAAAACTTGGATAAAATTTCATCAGGAAAATTAACAAGTGAAGCGAGTTTTTTCAATTCTTTGTTGGCTCCTATAAATGTTTTACTATTATCACTAAATAAGATTGAGCATTTCCCTCGACGTGAGAAGAATCTTTTCAGGCAAGCAATAAATGCTTGAGAAGAATTTTTTCAGGCACGCAATAAATGCTTGTGATGTCAGATCAAAAACTATTTCAAGATGTATAGCCTTAGTAACTAAACAACGAAAATAGCTACATACACCTTATGTAAATTACCCTTTTTTTATTTTTGTACCTTATGAAAAATGAACCGCAAAAGTCTACACCTGTGTTAGAAAATACAGGGTTGGGATTTACTCGCTCTGGAGGTAAATTCCCCATTAATTGGTCTAAGGGAGTAGGTTTGCACTTAAAACAAGTTATACAGTTGCGCACAACCCTTCTTGCGATATTTTTGCCTCCAATGGGCCAAAATTCTTGCCGAACAAAATGTAATATTGATTGAGGTGCTGCGTGAAAGTTCTTTAAGTGATAATACTGGAAAATTAGAGTGGTAATTTTGTGCTTTTTAGACAGTATTATCTGATGTTTATGATTATAACTAACATCTGCATGAACCAATCTACCACCTACTCTTAACAAATTGTCTGCATCTAAAAAGGCATTTAAGTGACTTATAGGACCTTTCTTCAAAATTTCTCCATTTTTAAGGCCTTTATCTCTTTATAAAATTCATTTACCTGAATGATCTCGATTAATTTCCTTTTTGCTCTTTCCAATTCACTATTTGTGATTGGACCGGTAATTTTTGTTTTATTCTCAATATTGATTAAAAACCTGCAAAGAAAACTAAATACACGAATTAATTTTACATAGTCATTACTTATGGCTAAAAAATCCTCAAGAAATGAAATATTGTTTACAGAAGATAAACTAATGTTTGACTATGATTTAAGTTCAGTCAGATATTGTTCATCTGAAATTACAGACTCATCAAGTTCAACACTAGAATGTTTTTTAGAGTCCGGTAAATAGTCAGGACCACACCACCATAAGTCATTGGTTAAGAGCTCATGAGGGCTCAAACCTCTAGATATTATATCTGCAGGATTAAGTTGGGAAGAGATATGTTTCCACTGGAAGTTTGCTGTTAGAGTTTGTAACTTTGATACCCGAGTAGCAACAAAAGTTTTTAGTTTATATGGAGGTGTCTTTATCCAGGCAAGTGCAATTGTTGAATCTGTGTAACAGATTGTTTCACTGATTAGCATCTGAAGAGAAGGACGAATTCTTTCTATCAACTGCGAGAGAAGGAGACACGCTGACAACGAGGGATCGAAATTACTTTAATGAGAGCGACTCTTGATTTACTGGCAATAAGTTTATTGACAGCTGTGCCATCTTCCATAATAGACTTCATATAAACTACTGCTCCGAAAGCAGCTTCAGAAGCATCAGCATAACCTACTATAACAGTTCTTTCATAAGATTCTGTCAAGATATGTCTAGGAATTTTGAGATTTTTGATGACTTTCAAAGATGCCACAAAATTCGACCATTCTGGCTGAATTGATTGAGGGAGAGTATCTTTCCAGTTCAATTGTTGGATCTATAATTTTTGCATAAAAATTTTGGCCTTTGTGATAACAGGACCAAAGAGACCTAATGGATCATACAAACGAGCAATAACTGATAACACGTCTCTTTTAGTGTAGAAAGGCTTGATCTTTAAGTCTACCTTAAAGAGAAAATAATCTTCTTTTGGTTGCCAATTCAGACCCAAAGCTTTTACTGAAGAATGTCGATCAACGAGAAAATATTGTTGGTTAGTTTCCTCAGAGCTATTATTTATGAGTTCAGATGAATTTGAAGTCCATTTATGAAGCTCCATGCCACAAGTTTGCAGCATTTGTATCAACTGCCTTTGTAATTCCTGGGTTGTTTCCAAAGTAGCAGCACCCGAGACAAAATCGTCCATATACACATCTGTTAGTGTAACTTGCGAAGCTAACGGAAATTTTTTCGCTTCATCCAAAGCGAGTTGCTTCAAACAACGAATGTCCAAGAATGGAGCCGATTTTGTGCCATAAGTGACAGTGTTAAGACGATAAGTAGTTGGAGACTCATTCATATTTTCCTCCATAATATTTTTAGCAGATTTCTTTGCGATTCATCAATTAATATTTGACGGTACATCTTCTTAATATCTGCCGTAAATGCGTATTTATAAGTCCTAAATCTAGTCATTATTTCAAAAATATTTTCTTTCACTGCACCGGCAAGAAGCAAATCATTTAAACTTTGTCCCGATGTACTAGGGGCACTGGCATTAAATACAACCCTTAATTTTGTAGTTGAGTTTTCAGGTTTGTAAACTCCATGATGCGGCAAATAATACGATCTTTCACAAAGGTCATTATTCACTTTTTCCGTATGACCCAAACCTTCATATTTTGCAATAAATTCCTTATATAAATTTTGCATCATGAGATTTTTATGCAATCGCTTAACTGTTTGGTTAAGTCTAACGTAGGCTAAGGCTTTAGAATCACCTAACAAACCTTCTTGCATCGGCATTTTAACTACGAATTGGCCATCCTTATTTCTAGTGTGGGTTTCTTTAAAATGCGCCTCGCAAAACTCTTCTTCAGTACTAAGAATAGTATTTTCTTCACTAATATTTTCCACTAACCAGAATTTTTCTATTACTTTTTCTATATTCTCATTTCGTGAAACTAAACTACATAAATTAGTGCATGGCTCCTGATTGTTTGTATTTACATAGCCACCAGCGACATAACCAAATACTGTATTTTGAAAAATTAACGAATTTAGAGATGAACGTATTTGTTCACCCTTAACAATTTCAAAGAAGGTTTCAGCTCCCAAAAGGGCATCGATTTTGGAACTCCGTGTAAATTCCGGATCCCCAAGCATAACTTGTGGAATTTCTAAATTCTCTAAATTAACATTTGTTGCCGGAACCATATCCGTAATTTTATCTGTTACAAAAAAGGTTTGTGATGAAAAGAACGATCCATTACAATTGGCTATATTAGCAACAGCCTCATATTCAATCGAAGTAGAAATGCCTCCTAATCCAGAAACCATTGTATTTATTTTTTGTTTTCGTAAATTCGCGCTGCAAAGCAAAGCAAACTGCTTTGTCTCAAAATTTGCCTGAGAAGCGCTATCAAGTATTACTCTACTTCTTGAGAAGTGGCCATAAATATTCTGAATAAGTACTATTGCAGTTGGAAGTAGAACGCTTTTATTGTTTTATAAGTAAGCAGGCAGAGGAGGTACGCTGTGAAGCGGCCGATGTCACATCTGTTGGGGATAAATCAGTTCTCGGCTCCGAAGGAATTGCTTCGGAATGAGTAATTTTTTCTCCTCCGATAGAAGGTTTGCTATGTCTGTGCAAGAGATAATTATGATTACCATTGCAGATGTTACATAAATATTTAGATTGGCGACAAAAAGCTAATTTGTGCTCTGGTTTTAAGCACAACACACAGAGGGAGAGTTTTTTAACCATATTGTTACAAATCTGAAATTCGGCTTCCCAGCATAGTTTGTTCCATCAATAGAAAGAAAGTTTTACAGTCATCTAAATGGGACTAGCGCGTTGGAGGTCCCAGAGCTTGGCGAGAAACTTGGCGACCATTTGGCGACTTGGCGACCAATTTGGTGACTTTGGCGCCAAAATAGATTATACCCAAAACTTCGAGAATTTTCCCGATCCGTCCAGTAGGAACCGAGATACGCCTCGAACGTTCCTGATTGGTTGAGAGGCTTCTAGCCCCGCCTCCTGAGACCTATAAAAGGGGCTGCGGCTGCCAGAGAGTCAAGTCCGAGGACGGGACGACGAAGCCAGTAGTCGGAGGGACGACGGAGAAGTCCGAAGACGGAGCGCAGAAGGCGGAAACGACGGTGAGCAGCGACGGAGTCAAGCTCGTGCTGAACTGAGCTGTGCGCTACTGTCTGCAGTAGATTCTAGTTGTGTGCTGCTGTGTGTGCTGTTGTATGCTACACGTCTCGGGTGAAGATAATCGTCTTCTGTGCTGTATATAGTTGTCGCTTTTGTGCTGTCCTGTGTGTCTTCGTGTAAATAAACGTCGTTGTTTTATTCTACTTCTGCCTACTGATTGAACGTTCTACACACCATATCACTACCACTATCCAAACGAACCCCCGTTAAAGAAAATTTCGTAACATTTGGTGTCAGAAGTGGGGTAGTGGTTAATAGTGCATGGTGCTGACGAGATCCCAAGCAAAAATGGCTGATAGCGGCAATGGTGAGTTACTGGCTCTGTTGGCTGAGATGAAGAAATCTATGGAGGAGATGAAGCAAGGACAAGATGAGATGAAGCAAGGACAAGAAAGAATGGAGAAAAGACAAGAAAGAATGGAGCAGGAGATGAAGCAAGGACAAGAGAAACTTTTGCGAAAAATGAAAGCTTTTACGGAAGAAATGAAAACCTTAACGGAAGACATGAAGAGTGAATCAAAGAAAGGCGTTGAAGAAGTTACAGTTAACAAAACTGAGGACATCCAAGTTATCACAGAAGAAATTGAAGGAAGCAGCGAGAGCCAAGTGGAAGAAAAGACTGAATACCGAATGGAGACCGGTGTCACTGAAAAGGAACTTAGCCATCCGGAGAATGAACCGAAGTTCAATAAGGAGAGGAGCGAACAGGGAGAATGTCAAATAATTGCGGAACTGAAACAGTCTTCTCCGAATGAGTCCCCTGAAGTGGAACCGAAAGTGCAGGAGCTTGGGGATGGAGAAGATGGACTTTCTTCGGACGGGTCTGTTGGTGGCGACCCGTGCTCGTTGCCTGTGAATGCAAGAGTTGATGCGACCCTGTTTGGATTGGATTCCTCCCATAGATTAAAGGGACTACATCTCGGCAAGCCTCTTGGTATCTCCTTGCATAGTGACACGGAAGAAGACTACGTGGCTGGAATCGCTGATCCCTGTAGTCATGATCTCAACTTCCTTCAAGAATTCATCCTTGCTGTGGATCTGCATAGACGTGTGATGCAAATAGGAGCCGATGAATCTCCTGTGCATCCGGACATATTATGTCGTCGCAGAAGGACCCTTCCAGCGAAAACGGATGCGCTCTTCAGAAGATCCTGTGTGGAGAGCGTCGAACAACTCTCGAGTGTCGAGAATAGACTGGGAGGAGGTGGACGTATTCCCGTGAAAGCTTTGGCGACGAAGGCGAATACCTGGCTTTCGAGTGGACTTCAGAAAGCACCGTTGGATCATCCTGATATACGATTGGTTCGATGGAAGAAGTTCAAAGTGACCAACCGAAAAGCCTGGCAAGAATTCATTCCGGAGGTCTCTACTACGATCCAGCGTTTGGCTCCATGGGACATCCTGCATTTTAAGGAGCGGAATCAGGTCTGGATGTACAATCCGAAACGACGAAGAGGTCCGGGTCAAAATCATTCAGAAGGTTTGGATGGATCGTTAGTCGCCGCCAAATTAGTAAATGATGTCATCTTCGAACGTCGCCTAAAGCATCATCATCATAGCATCATACGGAAGCCTACGCCAGCTGTTGGAATGAAGTAGGACTGCCGGGACGTCAGTCCTTGAAGAGGGGAGCAATGTTACAAACCTGAAATTCGGCTTCCCAGCATAGTTTGTTCCATCAATAGAAAGAAAGTTTTGCAGTCATCTGAATGGGACTAGCGCGTTGGAGGTCCCAGAGCTTGGCGACAAACTTGGCGACCATTTGGTGACTTTGGCGCCAAAATAGGTTATACCCGAAACTTCGAGAATTTTCCCGATCCGTCCAGTAGGAACCGAGATACGCCTCGAACGTTCCTGATTGGTTGAGAGGCTTCTAGCCCCGCCTCCTGAGACCTATAAAAGGGGCTGAGGCTGCCAGAGAGTCAAGTCCGAGGACGGGACGACGAAGCCAGTAGTCGGAGGGACGACGGAGAAGTCCGAAGACGGAGCGCAGAAGGCGGAAACGACGGTGAGCAGCGACGGAGTCAAGCTCGTGCTGAACTGAGCTGTGCGCTACTGTCTGCAGTAGATTCTGGTTGTATGCTGCTGTGTGTGCTGTTGTATGCTACACGTCTCGGGTGAAGATAATCGTCTTCTGTGCTGTATATAGTTGTCGCTTTTGTGCTGTCCTGTGTGTCTTCGTGTAAATAAACGTCGTTGTTTTATTCTACTTCTGCCTACTGATTGAACGTTCTACACACCATATCACTACCACTATCCAAACGAACCCCCGTTAAAGAAAATTTCGTAACAATATTAAAACGCTCCACAGCATTTAAATCAAGAAAACTTTTGCATTTATAGATAGGATGATTTGCTGATAGACGACAAACAGGACACTTAGATGAAGTGTCATTTACCTTTGTTACTAAAGTACGTGGTTTAGAACTTTGGGAAATAAATTTCGATTTTGGTGATTGAACGATATTACTTTGCAAATTTTCTAAAATTTGACATCTTTTTTCAATAAATTTTATAAAGGTTATCCAATCAGTAAGCTCATTTGACGTCAAAGTCATTTCAAATTGTTTACGCGATTCTTTATCCAATTTCTGCATAACAATATTAATCAACATAGCTTCACTTAGTTTATCCAAATCGAAATCCAATAATTTTAGAACTCTTAAATGTTTATGTAATTGATCAACTAATGATCTTAAATCTTTGGTACTTTCATTGTTCAACTTTTAAATCGAAAATATTTCCTTAATGTGAGTATTAACAATAAGTCTTTTATTATCAAATCTATCTTTCAAAGCTTTCATTAAGGAATGAAATGTATCATCATTCGATATCATCCGAGTCGCACTTCCAACTAAGCATGATTGTAAATAATAAAGCTTTTGCGACTCTGAAAGTTGTTTGTTAGAAGAAATTAACGAATCAAATTGAGCTTTAAAAATGTTCCATTCCTCAAAATTACCCGAGAATTTGGATAATGGGATTTCTGGCAGCTTGACATTAAAATCATTAGATTTATTAATTTTTGCATTCCCATTTTCATGCATGCAATTATTAAAAAGTTTTTTCAAGCTTACCTCCAATTTTAGGAGATCCGAGTCGATATCCTCGAAGCTATTTTCAATTTCCACTAAATCTTCATCTTTTTCCACAACTTTGTAGTAGTCTTGTCTTAACAGTTCAAACTGTTGATTTAATTTACGCACTTTATCCAACTTGACTTCAATTTCTTCTATTTCAACATCCTCTAACTGATGAGTCTTTATTGACGTTAATAGTCTAGTTATTTGCGCCTTTATTCCACCACGAGTCCTATTTAACGAAGTAATGTCTTTCTCCATTATTATTTACTATTCAAATCGAAATTTAATTAAAATTCAAACACCGCTAGTGGACCAAATTTTATGGTACGAATTTACCATAAGTTTAAGCTGGTTCATTTCAATTTTTTAATAAGTGGACTGTAATCTTATTTAAAATCAAACGACAATTCGAAAGTCAACTTTTTATTTCATCGAGGTTCACCGACCCCGCAACGACTCAGTACGAAACTGTTTTTGAAAACTGATCCCATGTCAGCAGGGTTACAATAAATTTATCGCTGAAGCCAAGTCAGCGCATGGTTGCAAGATTCTATAACAAACAGCGCCAACGAAGCGGTAATATACAGTATTGTAGAGTTACTAAAATAATAATAAAAAAAACGCAAAATATATCCTTAAAATGTTGGCTAAATTGAAAAATGAACTCAAATGTGAAATTAATTAACTAGTTAATTAAAAAAAGAGCATCCTTATGCGCTCTGCCTAGGGCATAAAATCCCTAAATCTGATTCAAATTTTCCGATTAAAAAATAACCAACGAAGAGAAGGCAAAATGCTAAAAATAAACTTATCTTCCTTATCCTTGAGAATTAAAGAGAATTCAATCCTTTAAAGCAAATAAATACGCAGCACGAGCCCTGCCCGGAGAGTTAACGGTTCGTTAGTCGCATAAAATAGCCATCTTCCGACTCTATCACTTTCATATCATAAATACATTAGACTCAATTATACTCCGGTGATCCGACATTAACGACGCGA
Organism: Argiope aurantia; assembly: GCA_026543865.1. Taxonomy (NCBI): domain Eukaryota; kingdom Metazoa; phylum Arthropoda; class Arachnida; order Araneae; family Araneidae; genus Argiope; species Argiope aurantia. Next base: position 156,465 of record JAPMOR010017519.1, read on the forward strand.
TCGTAATTTACACAATTAAACAACTCGTCTTCTTTCCAAAAATAAAAGATTACAATAAAAGAATAGAATAAAATAAACAGAAAATGATAATACGAGTGCTTAAAAAATGCCATTTCTGTCATTAAATGGGTTTATGTCCTCTGTCGAAACAAAGCGATAAGCAGTGAATCAGGGTCACAAGAACATCACGACGCAGGAAACAATAGAATGATCCTCATTAATATGGGATGGGTAGATATATTTCTCTGAATGTTCTGTTAGTCCGTTGGTTTACTTTTTCTTAGCCTTGGAAAACGTTCTGTAATATATTTATTTACTTCTTTAGCTAACATGAGAAAGGAATGATGATTTCCAGGTTTACAAGGCTACATGCTATGATTCCTAGGAAACTATGCAGTCAGACACACGCAAGCGGTGTGGCGGTTGCGAACTTGGTGGGAAATTTGAATTCGCGCAGAAATTTCATTCTTCATTTACATATTGTATGGGACAAGTAAATATTTTTCTATTTAGGTTTGTACCGCTAATTTCTAGATACACGCAAATCAGAAAGCGAATTACCTGGAAAGGTCGAGTGTGGAGCATATTCCGAGTCTGTATTCTCACGCACAGTTAGCATACTTTGTCTATGAGATGAGTTCATTAAGTTGTTATATTATATGAATTTGAAAGAGTTCTTTAATGGCTGTATTACATCAATAAAAAAGTACATTCTTCGTTAACCGCACTTTGGTCAGGGCTAGATTTCTATGGGAGCCTTTATAATTAAACAATATTTCAAATCCCCAGTCCCCGCTTTCAGTTTTTTAATCTTAAATACGAAATATTTTTTATGGAACTTAACTTATATATAAACATATTTTATGTAACAGAATTTATTTTTATGTTTTGATAACTTTCTGAAAATGCATATTTTATTTATTCATTATGACTCATACATACATGATTTTCACGTTTGTACGCATAATATTTAAACGGATGTTATAGATACTGTTATGATTAAGTGAACGTTCTAAAACCGGAGCTTGAAAATAATACGTGACAAAGTGTTAATATTATCTTCAAATTTTGTAATATTTAGAATCTACATCTTTTACAATTTTTTCTCAACTAGGTAAATAACTTCTTTTTAATCAACCTGCCTGCTCCTCTCCTGCCTCCTGAGAGGGGGGGGGGTATCTATAATTGGATATAAATGTATAAATATTTAATATAATGATTATATTGAAGGTCCCTACTGGAACCTTTCAACAAAGCGAAATAATTTTTAGATCCTCCCCATTTGAACTCTCCAATTTTAAAAATCCAAGTATCTTTTTTATATCGATTTCAATTTAACTTCCATATAAGCTTATTGTCAATACTAAATATTATGAAAAACTGAATCCTGATAAGTCATTTAATTCCGGGGTCATTGTCAAAAGAGTTTGTATCAATATCTTTATAAATAATTGTTTAAAAAATAAAGATAAAAAGAAGTAAAAGAATTGCAAAACTCTTTAATGTAATTTAAATATTCTAAGAAAAGGATTGCAAGAATTAATAACTTAGAATTTGTGAATCAAACGAAAGCTCAAAATTAGACTACCTGAAAGTATTGTTGAAAATTCTTGTATGTATGAAGTATCAGTTTTTTTAGAATTCGTGCGATATCTGGTAATTTGATAATCCGGACTTTATTCTATTTCGAAAAACTTTTAATATTCTTTTTTACTTTCTTGTATATGAAATATACAAAAAAAGTATTGTAATTTTCAAAAAAAAAAAGCGTGTAGATATGTATTAAAATTTGAAATCCATTAAGAGATTAATGGTCTATCGGTCTGTTCTTTTGCAAGCATGCAAACGCGATAACTCAAAAACATGGCTTAAATAAATGAAATATTGTATGTTATGTTGTTACTACAATTGAAGTTATGTGACAATTTAATTTAAATCGTTTGAAAAAAAAAAAGGGCGCTCAAATTTATAACTTTGGAATTTGTGTATTAATCACATTTCAGTGATTAATTGCCGAAAAACGCGTCAAAAATCAGGCGTTAATGGACACTTTTGGAATACGTGGTATAAGATTATTTATACGCATGCACTGGTTTTCTTTACTACATTACGAACCACACAATTTTCGAGTTCGGGAATCAAAAAACAAAAATCCGCGCACTGTAATGACAATTACTGTCCTCCCCAACGTTCACATTTTTTAGAGGTTGAAAAGGGAGGTGCGAGAAAGTTTCGGTGAGACTACTCCCGTTGATTATTTTCAGAAATCCACGCAAGCTTTGTTATAATACTTTTCAATTATTATAAATCTCTTCTATGAAGATCTGAAGCATGATTTCGTTTCATTTTTCCTCTGAAGAATTTCATGTTTTATTTAGGTTATTGTTAATTTCAATGTCCAATATTTCGAATTTAAAAGCTATTTCGTTTATTTTATGGCTTTGAATTGTATTGATATCTATAATATACTTCGCTAAATATAAAAACTTGAGTTAAAAGTGATAACAAATGAATAACAATGAAACAACGATTCAAACTAGGAATTCTCATGATATATATTTTTAAATGTAAGATGCGGTATCTTCAATTGAAACTGATAACCTAGTGAGTTAAAATAGAAACAACCATCATATTTTCTAACAAAGGGAAATAAACTAAATTAGTTGAAAAATATGTTACTAGTTATCATATTTATCTATCGTCGAATGTCATTTGAATACTAATATCAACTTTACGCTTTCCACTGGAAAAAAATAACATCAGGAAGTAGATAAAATTTATCCACCATACAATAGTACTTTACCTCGTCTATTTTAAGTCGACACTTATTATTTCTTTAAGTCTTGTCATAAAGTTAGAAATAAAATCCAAACAGTGCTTTCGTTCTCATTTATAGTAATAGTGTATTTTCCAATTTAGTTAAAATAAACAAATTATCTAAACTTAAATCCGGGTTGCTCTAACATCTGGACACGCAATCCTTGATATTTTTTCAGATTAGCGGATATTCAAGACGAAATAAAATTAAAATATTCAAAAGCAATATAATCGATAACGATTTAAAAATATATAAGATGAAATAAAGGCGCATAAATAATATAGTTCGGTATTATTTAATTTTCATTCAGAGAGTGTCATTCTACTTATGTGCGGACTACGTCGGGTGGGGGGCTATATTATACACGATTATTGTGTATATTATATTAAATTATTTAATATAGTATTGTATATTAGTATATATAGTATTGGAATAATGTAATAGGGGCTATATATATATATATAGATGCCTCTTAAGCCCTTAAAATTCAAAATGGTATTTCCTACGGCCCAGGAAATAATGTATATAGTAAAGTGACTATGCTGAATTTATTGAAATAAATTATAACGCCCCTATGACTAAATAAAGAAGTTATAAAAATATAGGAGAGTGGCCAAAAATTCCAGTAGGAAAATATACTGGACTTTTATAATAAATATATAATAATTTAAGGCTACACCATAATAAAAACTTTTGAAACTATTTCATGCAGTTACCATTAAAATTAGCAGAAATACTTGCGATTAAAATTAAGAACTTTCCGTGACTGTAAAAAAGACAATCTCTCACTCAAAATAAACAGATATCGTAGATTCCAGAATTGAAATTCAATTTTGAAATATTATTCTTACAATTTTACTGTACAGAAAATATGACCTCTCTAGTATGATTAAAAGCATGTTCAAGTAAATATGAACCAGTTTAAAAATAAACAAAAAAGTAAATTATTTTATTTATGCGTATTTCTTTCTTTCTGCTTTTTTAATTGTAGGTGTTTCATTTTTTTTTTGAACTCTTATTTTCTTTATTTACAAATTTCTGGATGAAGTCTTTATCCCATTGGTCAGGGTCTCTGACTGATATTCAGAAAATCTGGTATCATCTATCTATACTTATAATAAAGCTCAATGTGTGTGTGTGTGTGTGTGTGTGTGTGTGTGTGTGTGTGTTGGCGCTCTACAGACCAGACCATTCAACCTACAGCTACCAAATTTGGCACGTGTATACCTTGGAGGCCGGGAATGTGCACCTGGGGGTTATTTTTTCGAATTTTTAACTAGAATTTTATTTATTTAAAAATTAAGCGAAATTTTGACGTGTTTCTGCTATAACTGCCAAAAATATTACTGCACAAAAAAGATTTTTACATGAAGTTAAAGATAAAAAATTTATCTTTTAAATGATACTACTGTTTTAATCTTAAAATTAAATTTCTATTTTTAATGAATTTTTAAATAAATATTTTAACTATGTTTTTCAATAATTTTTTCGTCAAAAATAAAAATGAGGATTAAGCACGTTTCGCAATCATGAGAAAAAAATAGCTTTTTTCAAAGTGTTGCCATCACATTGATTAAAGCTCAAATTAAAAATAAATTAAATCTTTTTGGAAATGAAATCTGCAAAAATATAATTTTCGGCATGTGTTTGTAGGAAATGAAACAAATATGAAATATTATTATTTCTAAAAAATAAATTCAAGAAAAATTATTTTATGATCTTTTACACTCTCTATACAGGGTGTTTATTCAGTCCCGGATCCATTTTGATATTTAATGACTCATAAAATAATGAAGATGTAAACAAACTTATGGCATTTATTGATGGAATAACTCATATATTTTCCTTTTCAGGTTTGAATATTTTTACATTTGTAAATATCGTCTGCGCGTGTTTTTATTTTCAGATAATTTCATTTTCCAGTCTAAATATCTGTACTTTTCTAAATATCGTCTGCTTATTAATTGCATTCTTCTCTCTTTTGTTTTTGGCAACTATTGATATGTTATGTTTACTTTTGATGTGTTTGATCTATGTAGTACTTTTGTATGTGAAATTTTATTCCATCGGATATTAAGGAGAATGCATACACCACAAGAGAAAGCACAGATTTTATGGTGGTCATAGAGTTAATTTCCAATCAACTAAATCACTGACTTTTAAGAGTTAATTTCAAATCACTTAAACTGACTGATTTATGAAGATTTGAATATCACTATTCAATAAGAAAAGGATAATTTTAGATTTTTCATCGAACGTTTCAAAGAAAATACGCCAATAAGCGCGCAGGTTTCTCAAGATTAATTGGCCTAAGATTATGAAAATGGTGAGTTTTTCTAAATTTTTAACATTTAAAACTTCATAAATAAGTCTTTGTTGATCGTAGAAAATAGAAACATTCATTCATTTATTTAAAATTTGGTGTGTCCAGAATATTTCTCAGAATATGATACCTTACTGCATTAAATTTAGACTTCATAATTTTTGAAATATATTTATAAGCAGGAACAAAATATTATTATTGATTTCATTTCAATCCTTTTGAAAGCAAAACTAAAAACTGAATTTTATACTGAATCTCAGAAATTTTTGTTGAATTATTGTTTGAGATATTACATAAACTATGAAAAATATTTTGTAGTTAACATAAGACTTAAATTCCGAGCGATTCTGTTTGCAATACTCATATTCAATAATAATAATAATTAATAAATAACAATAAAGATGATAAATAAAATAAAACGCTTGGTTTTATTAAAAAATATCTTAATATTAATTGCAATTTCGTCATTTACATTTTTAATTAAAGTTGAAGTTTTACCGGAAATGGCAACAAATTAGCAAAATATATATAGTAAATTGAACGAAACGATCTAAACAATATAAGTTTGGTATGACTATCAAAATTTGAAGATTAAAAATGTTTTATTTGAGAATCCTTTAAGAGACCAGTTACTTAAAATATTTAATTGAAAATTGTAGCGAGCGGTAATACTGGCGAACCGGCTGGTCGCCAAAGGCGGCTAGTTAGATAATAAATGGATAGGATTTCTCAATAAGCCAGGACACGTTACCTGAAGATTTATGATCTTTCAACCCAAATGAGACTGATATGGATTTAAAAAAGGAATGAAATGTTCTAGAATTTTCCGTTTATGCTTATTAATTTTACAAAAACCACTCATGGGGTTAATTTTTAATGAGATTGTCTTCTGTAGAATTCTTGGTAGAGTATTACTTTTCTTTATTAATTATTTGTTAAAAATATATTTATTTCATATTGTTTTTAATTAAAAAAACTTTAACTGTTTGTTATTTTATTACTTTTGAATTTTTATTTTACTTATTTATTATTTTTTGGATTTTTGTCGAATATATATACTTCTCCTTGTTATATAGCCGAAGTCCCGGATTGTACAAATGGATTGCTAATCACCGGTGGGAGTGGTCTTCCTGAAGTCTTCTCGTATACTCTCCAATAAAAATACTTACGTATTATTAATTGCATTCCATTGGCGAATAATAGTTACAAAAGAGCCTATTAGCGTGAGGTCTTTGGCGACTAATTGCGGTCTATAAAACATAAGCAGTTAATCCACAAGCACCAGATTCGAAAGTGTATTTTGGAAGCCTTTTTTTCTTGCACCAATGAAAACTAAAATTTAAAACAAAACTACAATTATAGTCACAAAATCACATATTAAATTTCATATCTTTAAGTCATTGTGTGTCGTTATTGCATTTATATGCTTGTAAAAATGTAGAATAGCAGACAGCCAACCTCTTCTCAGCTTTGGTTCCAAGCTGAAATGCATCTAGAATTTAAACGCTAATTCTGAGTACTAAATTTTATAGATTCTTAGCTCACTTCCTTTTTGTAGTTATCTTGTTAACTCAGATGGACAGCATTCTCTGAATGGATTTCGTTCAAAATTTGAAAGAAATATTCAAATTTGGTGTTCAGAGTTGTACCCTAAATTTCATTCGCCTAGCTCAAAGTGTTTTTGAGTAATTCTGTTCAAGTTAGATAGACATAATACCAAAAATGTATTTTTCGGTGTAAGAGAGATTTGAAATTTGGAGATTCATCAAAATTTAGAGTTCGAATTGTGTGACGATTAAGTAATAATGGATTAAAGAAAATCCGGATACTTCCATTATATAAATTTAAAGCGAAAAAAAATCTTAGGCTTTTTTTATATCATTCATTGCAAGAGGCTGCTTAAAAGGCTGATTTTGTACCTTACATTCGTAACACCTCGCTACTACCAAAAAAAAAAAAAAAGAAAAGAAAGAGAGAGAGAGAGAGAGTTCATTTTATTAACATCAGGTTGTTATGAACTTGAAACTCAGGGAAAAGGGGTAACATTGCCAGGATTGTAAGGTTTTGAATTTAAAACATTTGCATCATTTTTTTAAATATTCCATATTCTCAATATGAACATCGGGCCAATTTAATCACTGAAAGAGTATCATTTAAAATTCAGAGTAAAATCAAGATGAAATGTATTAATCTTAACTAAATTATTAAAGTTCACATTTATTTTGCATTAAATGCATTTGGGGAATATAGCAAAACTTCGATTAACCGTTTCTGCGATCTGTCATCGCCTAAAAAAATATCAACAAGCAAATAGATATATTTAAAATTGTCGACAAACTTTTTTATACGTCACTGAAGAGACTCCCAACTTTTTAAAACGTTGCGGTCTTCGCTCCTATTAATTTTTTTTTAGACGAAAAGCACAGATTCTTTCCTGAAGAAGTTTTATGGATCCAAAATGAACATCTGATAAGGAAAAAAGCATATTATAAGATATCATAAATATTCGCACAGATGATAACATATTTACATAGATGACAACATAACATTAATTTCAAAGCGTGACATTTACACAGCTTGAAATTAAAAGCGTGTGCAAATTAAATTGAACATTCATAGAGAAAAATTTCTCTGATTAGATTAATGGAGTTTGCCGAGTTGACATGAGTCGCTTGTTTGCACATTCCGCTTTTTTGTCATGTTGTTACAATGTGACGTGACGAAGATTTTAAACATTAATTCATTTTTTTTTAAATTGTGGCAAGATACATAAGCATACAGTATCCCCTCGATATGAATGAGAAGTTTTCGGCATGGTGGTTGGTTCTCGCCACCATGGAAGGTACACAAAAAGGTGGAAGTCTGACTCCTCCCATCGATGACGGACGTACTTCCTTAGGGAAGGGTTGTACGATGGCCAGTGATGGTCCTTAGGACTCGAGCACAGTTCCCTCGAATGGTGCTGTAACGGCGGTCCGGTAATTCAGCTATTCTATCTTTATGAGTAAGATAACTAATTCTTAGTGAGTTGAAGGAGTTGGTTAACTATTTTAAAATTATATATATTTATGATATTTCAACATATTATTATTCTTATATTGATTGAAATTTATTGAGACCATTTTACAGTATTAAATACTATGTATTATTCAATTTTTAAAAGAATTTATTTTCATTATCATCTCAGGCCAGCAGTGAAATTACGTTTCTATACGCGTGTTTAAGAGATTTCTGTTATTCATCCTTTCAGTTATCCATAACAATCCTGGTTGAGATGACAATGGTTAGTTGTAATTATGCTGCAATATTGATTGAAGAAGAAAGTAAATATTAGTTTCATTTAAAAAAAAATTCATTTCCAGAAGATAAATCTAATTTTTCACTCAATTATTACTGAATGAAAAAGGAGTTTTGTTGATTCGTAGTCAACTCACAATCACACACATAAAAAAATAACAATAAAAGAACTACCATTCCTTAGATTGCCATCTACATTTCGTTTCCAACTGCAAACTGGGTGCAGCACACCGATTCGTGCAATTCAAGCATTGCCACTCCTGTAACAACAATACAATATATATATATATATATATATATATATATATGATTTACTTCTCTAAATGAATGATTCCTTCACTTCACTTAGAATAATTATCAGTATGCGAATTAAGCAATGGCAATACTTTACCGGAGGATGAAATCCAGAATGCTTAATACCATCGATAAATTATAAAGATAAGCACATTTACCTGCTTTATTTCATTTGGTGTTATTAAATGCATTATTTCGTGAGTCAGGCTGCTTGATGAAAAACAGAGTTAAATGGCGATCTCAACTATGACCTTTTCATCGAAATGAAACATGATTATGTAATGTATAAATCATGTATGCCCTAAAAAAACGTAAATTAAAGATACGTGGATATTTTCCAGATGTAAAAAAACTTGAATTTCTGTTAGTCTGATTGTATTAAATCTTGCCGCTCAATTTTTTGATATGCTCAAAATTATATATGCTCACATTTTCTCGGCCTTTATCTGCTCATTATGTCTTTATCTGCAATATTTATTAATTTATTTACTTGTATATTTTGGGATTAATTTTTTGATAATATTATCGGTTTGTATGAATGAATTTCTTATCGCGCTAAATTGAAAATATTGGACCATTAAATATTTTTCGTATGGCGACCGTTTTTTGGCTGGAAATTCAAATTATGCGCATGCTTATTGCAGTGGCATAGTGAGGAGAACAGGAACTCGAGGCATACGTTGATTTTTCTGTTCCCACTCGTGAATCTATTTTTAATAAATATAGATAGGACCTTAAACATGGCATTATTCCCTCCCCCCTTCATGATGTTTCATCTTAAAAGTGGTGCAAACGCATTAATATTTTATCCCGATGACCACCCTCTTCCATCTACGCTCGGAGCATCAGTACCTCTCCTCCCTTACCTATCGTCGCTACGCCAATGTCTAAGCTCCCTAAGCACTGTCTAATAATGGTAGTGCGTTTTTAATTATCACTTTCACGCACACACAAACATATAAACCCATAGATGATCAATCTTTTGACGAATATGGACTACAAAATTTCTTAAATGCGTGCAATTCTGATGGAAAAACTGTATATTAAATTTTATAACTGTATACTTTTATTTTTTATTTTATATTATTATAACTATATATTTTTATTTATATATATATAGGAATTGTTTTCAAATAGCAACGGATGACCAGACTTCTTATTTTGGACGAATATTGGAAAACTGGATATTTTATCTTTTCTCAAATCATTTTTTTTAAATACCTATTTTGTGTTTGTAATTTAATCACAGACTGCAGTGTTTTATGGCTGTCCTACAGTTTACAAGCCAGACCTAGCAGAATAGCTGTCTGTTTAAACTCACACAGACCGTTCCAGTCCAGACAAAAGAATGTGAATTCAACCCATGGAAAAAATTATTCCCAGATGTTTCCTTATAAAGGGAGCAAAGAATTACACACATATCAATCGTTAATGCTGATCTAAAATTATAGATCAGTTAATTCAACACTTCAAATATAATAGCATTAAATGATGAAGTGATCGCAATAAAAGAATATTCTTGCTCATATTTCAATATCTCGGCTCGGGACCAGAGGATTTTGATAAAGTAAAACGAATGGTAACATTAACCATGATCACATTAAGCTGCGTTCACTGCATAAAAATATTTATAACTTGAATCTCCCTTAAAAAAAAATTGAGTGCAAACGTGGATGCTGGACATTTTGGAATAAAAATAGATTTTAAAAAAATGCATTTTCACAAAGTTAATGAAATTAAAAATATTAATCTAGAATAAATATTTAATATGTTGAATTAAAATATGGAAATTAACTTAATTTATTAAGAGAGAGGGCTTGCGATATTCAATACCTATGGCCACAAAATACCTAAATTCGCCACTGGATAGAATAAACAGACATCATATTGATGGACTTCTAACAAAATGTTTGAAGAAATAATGGTAAAAACTTTATCAAAATATTGTGGAGGGAGAGAGTGTCAACTCAGGTGTAGTCCTTGCCATGTGATCACGGTTCAAAATTACGAGATCCATCCTATAACAGTCCTAGTTTTCTTGGAAATGGAACTTTAATGAAACTAAATTCAATGAAGGAAAAACTGAAGTCGCTCGTCATAGAGTTTATCCCTTATGCACAAATAAATCTGCATTTGTAGAAATAATAGAAATGTAAACGATATCCTCATTTGAAAACTCTGAGTTCTATGGATATTTTGATAATTCATATAAAAGAGCAAAAAAAAAAAAATTGCACTGTGTTTTAGAATTTCTAGCCTTAATTTGAAACGTTTGTATACAAATATATGCATTGAATGAATTTAAACCTGAATGAATTCTTATATAAACGAACTGAAAACATACAAAAGCAGAACAAAAAGTCGCAAGATTGCGCACTACCGGCTTCCGGTATGTTCAAAATTTGGATTTTATCTGCTGTTATTTGTTCATTTTTCATTCTTGCCCTATATATTCTTGCCAGTAGCTATGTATGAATGCATTACGATTCTCTCATTTATTTACACCCTTCGAGCAACACTCACAATCACCAATTACAACTGCGTCGAACAATGCACTTTTTGTGTGTAATGAATGCAATCAACAAAATGGTTGTCGGTGCGTACATATGGTCTGCAGTAGGCGTTTCCTTGAAACATTCCCAGGCAGACGGTGGGAAAAGCATACCTCTCAACAAAGACTCGATTACTTGTTGTAGCTGCAATCCATTCACGCCTTTCTTTGGATGGAAACATATTTCACAGTAAAGATATTTTTAGGCGAGGATTCCAGCTAAGGTATATAAGCTAAGGAAGTAAAACAATGTAAGTACGGAATAGATTGAAAAAAAAAAAAAAAAGCAAATGGGTTCTGTGAATTGCCGAAGAAAAGAAAATCTCAAAATCAAATGCTTTGTTAGAAATTTAAATAAATTTTTATCTTTAAAATTTCTCATCATGTTCGAAAAAATAAGACTGAAAAGCAGAGGAATACAGTATTAATCATGCAATTAATATACTCGATTATTTCATCTCAATTAAACTAATTATCTCTAATTTAACACAAAATACACTAATTAGTAATAAATTCATATTACTGAAAAGATAATTTTTTAAATCCTTAAATCCTTTTAAATCATTTTTCAGCTGTAATATTTTGGGAAACAATCGAGAAAAAACACCTAAATTTTAATTAATTTTCTAATTAAAAATTTTAAAGGAAAATCATTCTGTTCTGTAAAGCCCAAACACACAGATACCATTTACTTGTATTATCAATAGAAATAATAAGTAGTTTTCTATTTAAAGTAGGTTTTTAATATACTTTTTGAAATTTATTGGACCTTCAATTAAAGTTTAATTTCATAAGAAAGCGATGATGACATTTTTTTTTAAAGTGCGACAATTTTTAACTACTGCTGCTTTTTAATGTAATATAACTGGGTATTTTAAAAAATATATTTTCTTCCTTATCGCTTGAAAATTCTTTCTTATCGTAGAAGCGATAAGAACGAAAAAGAACTTTCTTATTGCATAGGATTTTTTACGAAACCATATAATTCGAAATGAATAATCCTCTGAATTGTTACATAAATTATGAAACATATTGTATAATATACATGAAACTTTGATGGTGTATTATTGGATGGTGGATTTCGATTCTTTTATTTTAATATAAGATAAATATAAAATATTTTGAATAAATATAAAATATTTTGAATAAAAATATTTAGTTTCAGCAAGAGAGTTTTTCTTTTATTAATTAAATTTTAACAATTTCAGTTTTTCAAGTTAAAATTCAAATTTTAAATGAAAAGACAAAAATTAAGGAGTTGCGTTGCAGAAATCAACAGCTTAATGTAAGGCTTTTAAAACAGGATATGCCTATTGATACAAAAATCTGCCTATCATTAATATAGTTACATGCCTATCGAAATTTGAAGTTTTAAAATTCTTAGCAAACCCATTAAAATCCACTAAAAGCAAACTACACATTTGATTTTAAATGCTACACTCATTTATCACTGCAAAACAGCTGGTTTTCAAAAGGGGTTTTTAATAAAAATTGATGTATACATGTCTGTGTTTGTGTATGACGACGCAATAAAGACTACTTAGAGAAAGTAGTCTTTACTTTACTTTAATCAAACTTGGCGGACTTGGTCAAAAATGGGAGAATTGTACTTTGGAGTGTAAAAATGTGCAGGAATTTTCCTTTGGAAATTATTTTTTAAATTTTAATTAATTAAAAATTAAGCACCTGAGCGCATTAAGCATCCTGAATTTACTGTCAGGGCCTATTGCATTTTTTCGAATTATTGTATTGAGAAACGAATTCAAACTTTACTGGAAATAGGTTTTTGAAATTTTGCTGTTAAAAATGTACCAAATTTAGTTATTTTTCAAAAGGAAAAATATAATTAAAGATTAAAAAAAATTAAACTATCTGTTTTTCTATAAACAAGGGATGATTTGAGAGTTAAATAAACTGTTTACATGCACATACGAATGGGACAAGAGAGATTCTCTTTTGTAAAAATATAAATTTTCATGTAACTCTTCCTGAGAGAGTTGAATGAATTATTTACATGAAAGTAGAAACGGGCAGTTCGAGAGTTAAGTGAATTATATACAAGAATGTAAAAACAGAAAAATTTCAGAGTTCAACTAATTATTTATATCCAAAGAAAAATGGTACTTTTTGAAAGTTAAATTAATTATCTGCATGCAAATTCCCTACTAGAACAAAATACTCTATAACATAGTTACGATATTTTCAAGATACTGTCCCACTTTTGGGACAGTATCTTGAAATTTCAAACATCTTTCAAATATCGTGCAATATTTTGTGCTAATAGGGTATAAATGAGACAGTGAACAGTTCGAGAACTAAATGAACTACTTATAAGCCTATAAAAAAAGCGCAGTTCGAAAGTTAGGTGAACTATTTATATGCAAATAAATTAAAGAGACAGTTCGAGAGTTAAATGAACTATTTTCATGCAAGTAAAAACAGGACAATTTGAAAATTAAATATAATATTTATATAAAGTAAAAAAGGGAGAAAAAAATCAAGACTTTTTTTAATTCAAAACTTTTTTTCCACCGACTCGGTACAGTAGAGTCAAGTGATAAAAGCACTTGGCTAATTCAGAACATCTATCATATTTTCTGAGTTCGTGCAAAGCTAAAAATACATGATTAATATATTTGTGTATCTGCAACGCTGAACCGAGAATGCTTGAGCATCGATACGTTGCTAAGAGTCTAATGCTCCTACTTCTTCAAGAGAATGCCATTGCCAAATCAATTACAACAAGGTTTTACTCCTTTCACTAAGAAGAAAAACACTCAAAAAAGAATAAGCTGCGGCTATTTTGTTAAATGAAACAAAAAGAAACCAAAGTTTCCTAACTTAATAGGTCCACAATTTCGCTTCTTTTCTTAGCTGCCTGGAAACCGGTTCCTTCATTGGCGCTTCTCTGCTGTAAACCTGAAGTAACGAAGACCATTTTTTTTATTTGCTCATTTTTATTTTTAATAAATTGATGTCTTCGACTGGACGAAAAAAAGAGAGAGAGAGAGAGAGAGAGCATATATTAGGCCGATGCAATAACCGGTTCTGCGAGTGCGCAGACCTTATCTTGGTTTGAGGCACTACGAAGGTAATCTTGTGACGTTAGAAAAAGCAAGGCTAGGTATAGGAATGACAGAAGATTGAGAAATTCACTAATCCGTAGCAGATGATAGGTTGATGTAGTAAAACGATGTTAAGTTCCCATTCTTTCTATTTCATTCCAACAGATTTGAAGTACATTCGAGATTGCATTGACCCACTGGCCTGATTATATTTATGGTCATTTCACTGCAGTCAAATGATATAATTTCGTTCCAGATTAAAATTGAAGATCAAGGTTAAAAGTAGTATCATACATCTGGTGGATTTTTTTCTGCTTTTCTATTAATGTTTTTAAAAGTGATTTTTTTCCAATTGTTCTAAGTTACATGGCGTTTCTATTTTTGAGATTAGTGGGAGAAATGATAACTTTGTTTCACAGTTCACTGAAAATATATACATATTGACATAATTTTAATACCTTAAAACGGCTTATAAATAAAAGGTCACGGTTTCGATTAGATCTGTTGAGAAGAATGCAGGATATCATGTTATATTTTTAAAAATATATTAATGAGTTTGTTAGGAATATTTTTTCCCCTTGATATATCTTGAATTTGGGTTTAGTTGATGATATAAATAAATTGAGAAAAATATCTTTCTTGTTGCGTCTTCTTCCTACATTTTCTAAATAAATTTTTATTAATCAAAATTACGAAACCTCATAATCAGAACTGCGGAGTTTGAAAACTATTAATGAGTGATGAGTTCTTTCCAGAGAAATGCTTTTTGAAATTAACATTTATTTTTAAAAAAAGAAAAAAAAAAGACATAAATAACTGGCTGAATTTAACCTTCAGCATTTTCATAACTTTGGAAAAACGCGAGAGGTGATGTTTGAAAATAATAATAAACAACAAGTCAACGATTATTTTCTCAGCTGCTCTTCAAAATGAATTTGAAACAGATCGATGTGTTTACTCATCCATTATTCTTTTTATTTATTCTGCAAGTTGTAAGCCATCTCAGTGAAAGCTTCAGCAATGAAATCTTTGATTAATAAAATTAAGCATAGCTGAAAATATACAATTTAACTATAATTAAAATCTGGTTAAAATAGATGAATTCGTGAAAGATTTTTTTGAACATAAAAGCATCAACAATAAAAATCAACTATAAAATTATTTTTTCCGCCTAAATTAGTATTCTGTTCGTTCATTTTATGTTCCTATGCAAAAGGGAAAACAACAGAGAAGAAAATAATTGCTAAAAAAAATTACCTTTAATGAAAAAGGCAACATAAAACAAATAATAAACTCTTTAAAGGAAGAACTAATAAGAAGAAATCACATGTATTAAATGTTAAAAAGAATGTATCCATGTACGAATTTTTCTGTAAGAAACGTTCTATCCTCGAATTCTTAAACAAAGATCCTCCTCAAGATCAAATTTATAATTATTAAATATAAATAAAACTCTTCTAATTAAAAAAAACAGTTTTTATAGCTAAGCCTCTGTCTAATGACGAGGATAATGCCTTGACAGACATACTTGCACTAATCAAATGAACATTGAGAATTGGAGGAACTGCATTTCGAACTTACAATGTTGCAATCTCGAAGTCCAGATTATGACATTTGATTGTTTCGGATTATGAATAATGCGGTTTATAAAAAAATATAACTAAACACAGACTTTAAAATGAAGAGCTGTCCTTTCTCTCCCTTAATATTTGAGAAAATACACGGTGAAAACTCTGATATGCATTAAAAACAAATTCCATCAGTTTTACATCTTAACAAATGGCCACCTTAGATGTTTTTGTTTTGGCCAAGAAGAAAGGAATATTAATTACCATATGCACGAAATGCCATACAATTGCAATGTCGCTCCAATAGTTTTTGCAGTGTACCAATATACGGCAGAATTTCCACTAGTTTTCGATTTTGTTAAAGTAATAGGATTCATGGACTTGTTTCGTATAAGCTAATGCAAGTAGAATAATAATAATAAAAAAAGTATTACTAACTCAGCTGGAATGGAGTGAGAATTATGATTGATTGCGCCTGGAGCAACGACCACAGAATTTATAAAAGTCGATCGATACCATTATGACAAAGAATGTGAGTGAAAAATATGATGAAAGCTGATTTTTGTAAATAATTTCTTTACTAGTACAAAATAAGGTGAGATACGAAGTTTTGTTCAGCTGGTAAAGCTACAGCAACCATCAAATCACGGCATGTGTTTTTACTTATAATGTCACATTTGAAAGCTTTTGTCATTTAAATTATCTTTTCAAAAAATTTCATTTACAGCTGTTGAAGAATCCGTTAAAAACTTTTAAAGAGACGTGACTGTTTGTTTAAACCATCCTAAATAGGATAAAACAGGACAGCTTCAGGGATCATAACTTCTGAAAGAATATCAATATAATTGCATTCCCATTTAAAAATATAGTGGCAAATATATTAATGAATAAAATAATTTTTTTCCCTCTTGTCTATTCCTTTTATTCCATTCGAACCTACAGGGTCGATCCGAGGGAGTTGCGAACGGTGCGAGTATATAAGTTCCCGCGTTTGTAAATTTCCATATTATAAACTGATTTTTTTGCAAAAAAAAAAAAAAAAAAATCATTCGGGTGTTTTTTTTAATCCAAATATTTATACATTCATATATTATTCCGCAATTTTTCGACATTTCACTCTAAGCGAATTGAGTGCTTTAAATCTCATCACAATAATGCTTAAGAATAATGCTTAAAAACAATGCTTGAGATTCAGTATTAGTTAAGAATAATTTCTCTCCTTGGATATTTTATGTGTTGGATCCGAGTAAGGCCAAATGAATTATAATATGATGAAAATATCTACGAATTTTTAATAAAGAGCATGTAAAAAATTGTAACAATTGTAGCGTATTTCAGTAATTCGTATACCAGGTTGTATTTTATTAACTTAGAAAGTAATCATTATAAAATTATTAACGATTATTTTAACTTTATAAAACATGTTTTATAATTACACGAATTCTTTAAGCTTTTATTATATCATTTTCTTGTATATAAAAAAGAAGCGAGAAGCAATAAATTATGATTTTGCAGCATGAATATATTTCAAATCCCAACAAATCATCTTTAAAGGAGACCTCGATTGTTCAAGCCCTCCATGAGAATCTGAATTTTGTTATCAAAGTTACTAAAAATAATATAATATATACATTTAATAACAGTTATCTTAATAAATAAAATATTTTTGTATTCACAATTTCAATTTTTTAAAATATTTTCGTTGGCAATAAATGTTGAATTCTATGGAACAAGATGAATGCATTTTATTCTAAGTAATTTTTAATAATTTGGACTGTCTGTTGGCTTGCACTTTTACATGCATATAAATACGATAACTGAAGTAAGCAACGATTAGGTGAACACAAATTTTGATTTTATTATTAGAATTGTATTTTTGTGTCAAGTTTTGATTTCAGTCGATCAAAAAAAAAAAATTAGGTCAGTAGTCTTTTGCTGTTGATGGAGGGACTACAAATTTATTAGAGTGTACACGAAAAAGTTTCGGGAAAACTATTACTGCTAGTTTACTAAATTTATCGACTATCTGTTTCATATAAGTTGTTGTTATGCCAATTTTAAGTGAACATATAATAAATTTAATATCTGAGTAGCCAATTACAGACTAATGAAAAAGACGAAAAACTAAGTGATTTAAAAAAAATCACCACTGCTACATTTTTTATACCACTTAGAAAATAAAGTAGAAAGCCCATTTAGAAATAAAATTCCAACCGGGAAGTCTAATAGACTGTATGCTTGTTTGCGCTTTACTGGTTAGAACTACTGACGTACAGCTAATAAATTTGGCCCAAACATAAAGTGAAAATGGTGAAATGTGTAAACAGATTGGAAACATGGGAATATGCACTTAAAAAAGATCTTATTAAAATTTCATTTATAATTTTAATTAATCAAACATGAAACTAAATTTTGGCATTTTTCCACACTATTCCCTTAAAATATTATAGAGCAAAAAATTATTTTTATATCAATTAAAAAATTTTCTTTTCAATGATATTAATTTCGTTTCTAGAGTTTCGTTTTCTATAAAATGTTTACTTAATTTTGAAATTTGTTTTTAAATATTTGTTTGCATATTTTTCAATAATAGATTTTACTGTTTTCGTGAAATTCAAGAGATTTTTATTGTTTTATTAAATCTTCAACCGCCTAATTCTTTTGCCATGGCAGAAAATTGCCCGAAGAAAGATTCTATTTATTATCTTTAAATTTTTTTTGGAGGAATAAGAGAAAGAGAGAGAGAGAGAGAGAGAAAAAAAGGTAAAGAAAAAATAAAACTGGGAAAGATAATGTGAAATTAGAAGTGGATTTTTCAAATCGTTTTCCCCAAGTTTTTTTTTTTTTTTTTTTTTTTTCTCTCTAAGATATAATTAATTATAATTGACTTCACTTGGAAAGTTCATGTACACTATAAACCAAAATGAAGAGCAATTAAAACAACACGGCTTTAATGTCTCTCACAGTTTGATGCTTAAAAATGCTTTTTTTTATGGATTCAAGAATATCATGCTGTATCTAAGAGGTAAGGAGGAATTAAACACAATTAAATGGTTGACAATGAAGGCAAGTTATAAAATAAAATGATGGAATATAAATTTCAAAAGCAGAAATTCCGTTCATTGTAGACGTTTTTATTGGTTGCATTTGAAATGATAAACTAGTTTTAACTTCTAAATTAATTTTTTTTAAAAATAAAAAAATATTGAAATTAGGAATAATGAAATTTAAAAAATGAATAAAAATTGATATTCATGAAAAATATTTTCATTTTAACGACATACTATTTGAAATTACAATGAAAATATTCCAATGAAATTATTAGAACAAGATATTGTTAAATTATCATTATAAAGGGGATTTTAAATGCGTTCCACTTTAAACACATTTAAATATATCAGAGGAGTTGCCTAAAACATTTGAAGTGAGATGAAATTTCATTGTACAATAGCTACAGTGAAGCATTTTTGTGTCAATGAATATAGGACGTGACGCCATCTAGTGAACGAACAGGAAAAATGAAACTGTAGTCTTAATATTTTCCAAGGGCCAATAAAGCAAGCACTATTTCTGAAGAGTACTTAGAATAATTATATTTACTTCATTTCTTAAGCCTTCATAAGTTTAAAATAAAAAAGAAAATTAATTCTTTATTTCTTATATTTGATTAGATAAGCATTTTGGATTCATATTATAAAAGATGTTATGCTAGAAAATGTTTAGAAATATGACACTCAGTGGGATATTGCAATCATTTTATCGATATATTTTATTTTAGACTAACCGCCACTGTAATTTTTACTAATAAATAACGTTAATTTTTAATTTCAATTAACTTGTTCAATTAACTTGTTCATAAATTATCTTTAAGCATCAAATTATGATTGATGTGAAGCTTGTTGTTTTAATAGCTTTATGTCTGTTCCGCTTATTTCACAAATGAACTTTAATAATGAATCAACTCTCCTAACGCCATAGTAACATTAAAAACACATACTCAAGATTTATCTACGTTATTGCACTTAGTCTTTTCAATACTGTAATTTCATTATTTGATTCCGCATATGGAGATAATAAGCATAATCTGTTTTTCTCTTTATTTCTTCAACAAAAGAAAATCCCACTATTAAATCCCTTATTTTAACTTTAAAATGGTTTGAATTTCATTTCAACAATGAAAGTTATAGTTGGAAATTATGCAAAAAAAAAAAATTAGTATCGAATGTCAAGAACATATTGCATAACAGATTAATTAGTATGATTAAAAACACATTTTCTAAAAATAATTTGTGCTATTTATTTTCTGAAGTTGTCGTAGAAAAATACCAAAGTCTCTCTAAAATGATTAATTGAAATTCTAATTAAAATTTCAAAAATAATCGCTCTGATGCACCTATCCACCTAATATAATTATACCAAATATGGTTATTCTAGGTCAAATGGTCTAACCTATAGAAAACCAACGCTAACTTACACATGCATTCTTCTTCATTTGTTTACAGAAATGGGAAAGTAATATGAAATTTTACGAAGTAACTACAGCTACAAGATATAATTTAAATCAAAGGCCTATTAAAATGTTCGTTAAATCGCTCATATGCACAGCTTATGTTTCTACAAGAATATCTTTTGTCTGTAAAAGTTAATCTAATTTGTTGTCACATTTGTCTCAATACTTTTTCCTGTCAAGCTAATAATTATTATTATTAATCTTATGATCGCTTTTTTACTTTCTCGCATACGTAGAATAGAGAGAGTATAGTAATCGTCAAAAAAATTCGAACTTGAGATTTTTGATGAAATTTCCTGAATTCGAAAAACACATTTTTGGAAAAAGTCCGTCTGTCTGTGACAAAGATAATTCAAAAACGCTTTGAGCTAGAAGGTTGAATTTTGGTATATGGTTTTTATACTACATTTGCAAATTTCTGCCAAATTTTGTGTAACATCTGTTCAGAGGAAGTTCGTCTGTCCGACTGTTCGAATATTATACACGACAATTACAAAAACGAAGAGAGATAGATAAATATTATTCGGTATACAGATTTGACATCTATAGAGTAGACTCTATCAAATTTCGTGACTATTAAAATCCAGCTATCGGTTTATTGTCTGTTGATTTGTATGTTCAGAAACATGTAAAAACGATAACTGAAAAATGTAATGACTTAAATATATCAAATTTGGTATGGCATTTTGTGACTACAAGTAAAGTTTTGTGTCAAATTCTTGTTTCAGGTGATTGGGAAAAAAGTGCCTGTAACGCGAATTTGATTTTTGGATACGATTAATGCATTGTAATTTCGATTATAATTTTAAAAAGTCGGAGAGGTTTCACAGCATTGCGATGGTGCGTGCAAAAAATGTGAGCTTATACCTTTTCCTGTCCTTTATATTTAATAAATAGAATATCTAAGACCTAGATGTTAAGCATCCATATCCATTGATAGAAAGAAGAGAAAGAATTTCTATTGATCTGTTATAAAAATTGGCGTCAAGTTCGTTATTCTTTTATGTAAAGCTTTTTCAAAGCAAAATCTGCACTTGATAAATATTTCTAGATAATTTATGGCTATTCGTTTTCAGCAGAAAAACACTTAAATGTTTATTTTGATAACAGATTTCCGGCTGCTTTGTAAGCTCACTATAAAAGCAGTAAAATTCGTTCGGAATTGATCTTTTCGCTACTGAATCTTTGTGGTGAATCAGCAGGAGTTTTACGCGATAACCTATTCAGCATTATTCATAAAGAGTGTTTAGAAAAAACAGGGCGTCTTGTATGTATCTAATAAAAAAATATTCAAATTAAAAATTTCTGAAGCGTGATTTAAATAATAAACTTGTAAGATAAATAAACTTTTTTAGACACAAGTTTATCTAGACACGGATGGAATTAAACATAAAAAAAAAAAGTTACTGATACCTTTTGAATGAGTAAATGATACATATTTCATTTTATTTATTTTATTCATTTCATTTTATTTATTAAGTTTGTTGAGGATCCTCTAGCAAAATATTTTGGATGGTCCTCTGAAAGCATCACACGTTTATATTTGGACATTACGATTTGTCAATCAATATGTTGTAAACAGTGCAATTTCGGATGCTCCTGAATCATTGTAACTACAATTTTATGAACAATAACTATTATATTATTACTTTCTCGTATAAGTAGTATAGAGAATGTTTAGTAATCGTCAAAAAATTCGAACTCGAGATTTTGACGAATCTCCCTGTTTTAGAAAACACATTTTTGGAAAATATCTGTCTGTGGCAAAGGTAACTCAAACACACTTTGAGCCTGAGGATTGAAATTAGGTATGCGGCCTTTACACCGAATTTGTACATTTCTGTCAAATTTTAAGCGAAATCTATTCAGAGGAAGTTCGTTTTACCGGCTGTTCGAATATAAGTTAACACGATAACTACAAAAAGAAGAGAGCTAGATAGGTAAGATTCAGCTCACAGATTTGACATTGATCAAAATTTGAGACAAGACCAACAACGGGTTGACTGTCAGTGGGTCTATACTTTCAGAAACATGTTAACGAGATAATTCAAAAACGCAATGACTGAAATATATCAAATTTGTCATGGAATTTTGCGACTACAAATGCAATTTTGCGTCAAATCAGTGCTTCAATCGATTGGGAAAAACATGTCCGAAGCACAAATTTGATTTTCAGATACTATTAACCACATGCCAGGAATTAATCGCCAAATAACTCGCCAAGAATTACACAATAAATTCACATGTTGATATTTCGTACCACATACCACATATTAATATTTCGTAACTATAATACTCCAGTGTTATGCAAGGCGTTCTCTGTCATGACAAGTTTATTAGAGAGTATACGAAAAACACATTGGAGAGACCACTCCGTCTGGTTAATTTTATAATAATTTTATTATTGTTTATTGGTAATCAAAATGCTACGAATTCAGCAATTTTATGTAATAGGCGAACATGAATATGATGTTGACAGGAATAAAGAATTCGCCGCATGACAGAAGGCACGCTTAGTGTTTCCCTGCAAAAATGTGCAAATTATGAATAACTATTGCATAAATAATAATCATCTTCTACACAGCATTCAATATATTACAAAATTGAAAAAAGAGTGTTAATTATTAAATAGTGAAATACAATAAAATATAGATAATAAAAATATAAGTATTTAAAAATTCCACGTTTCGGGGACCACTTTCAACTTGGAGCCTCTGACACACCCCTGCTGCTCTTTCCTTTTAAACGGTCCCTTAATAAACAATCAGAATAACTATAAATCTTATAGAATAAACAAATTGATTTACTCTCATCCTGCATAATATCGCTATTTAGATGTAATGTCTGCAAATAGGTCCAAATATATTTGAAATGAAGCAAACTGTCATTTCAATGCAACGCTATAATCGTCAAAGGCTGCTAGTAAAAATAAGAATTTAAAGTAATTTTAATAGAAGATAAAAGTAACAGTTCGCGGATATCACGGCATTAAGCGGAAAAAATAGATTAACTTCCACCCAGCCCTAGAAAATTTAATGTGTCAATAATGTGTCCTAATTATTCTATTTATAGTTTATCAGATTGGTTGAGCTTATATCATATTTTCCGTTGGTGGATTTGTGTCAATGAATAGGAATGAAACGAATGGAATAAATATTCTGTAATTATTTCCCTTGCTGTGCGATAGATTTCATTATTTACGCAATGTGGAATTTTCAAGAATACCACAAAATATTTTTATATTTAACGCAGTAAAATAAAAGGTCGAAATTTTGATGTCAGCAAATGATTTTATTTTTATGATGATTTGTGTAAAACTGAGACATTTAAAAAGGTTTTTATGTTATTTTCTTTATCTTGATTTTAAATTAAATTTATGACCAGTGAAAGGACTTTAGTATGCATTGAATTGTGGTTGTATCAAAGTTTTCTGTTATTTTTTTATTACAAAAAGGCATATAGTCTCTCCTGTTATGCATCATTCCATAAAATTGTTGTAATTTCATAACTAATTTGCATATTTGTTAAATATTTCACATTATTATTATTATTTTACTTTAAATTTTCCACTTAGAATAAATATTACAGATTGTAATAATTGTATACGCCTTCAAACTGAGTTAAAAAATTGCTTAGGTATTTAAAATTTGCTTACTTTGATAAAACATTCAATAATTTTGAGATTTTTCTTAATTTTTGTTTTTAAAGGAGTATATTTAGGAAGAGAATTTATTTTTATACCAAAAATTCTGTTCTTTGAAAAATATGAATAAAATGAAATGTTGAAATTATTATGATAATGCGCTACTCAACTCATATTTTATTTAATTAAAATATATTTAACATGAATCTTAAAAACGGAAAAAAAATTTAAGTTGAAAACATTCAGATAATAGAAAAACTAGCGATTGTTTTATTTTAAATCTATTTAGATCAAATAATTAAATGATAAAAATATTACATAATATTCAAAAACGTTCACATTTCAATATTTGATGGCTGCACAGAAACATTGCTCATCAAGAATTGGAGGTAAGAGGAACCTACTGTAAGAGGAACAATTCGGGAAAGTATTTAGTATTTTGAATACAATATCAAAGATTCTGATAAGAATTTCTTGCCATTAGTATAGATGGTATTGCCAATCGCTAGATCGAGCAAAATGACGACACTCACTAAAAGAAAAGGGATTGCCCGGTTCCATGTCAGATTAAATAATAAAAAATTCCGTACTCATTTTAAACGGTTCGAAATGTGCGACAAAAATTTAAAACGAAATGGCTCAAATTTTTAGATCAGATTGCAAAATATTATTATTATTATTATTATTTATAAAGCATTTTTATCACCCTCAAAAAGTGCCAACCCCACAATCTCCTCTGAAAGAGCATATTCTTGTGTGTATATAATTACAAGTTCGCTACTTTGACTCACACCTCTGAGACATAACTTCTATATATATATATATAACACTTTTCTTTATTATCTCTTAACTATAGTACAGAAAGAGCTATCTATTTAGGAAGTAAGAGTGAGTCACAAGCATGAGTCAAATGGCGTCAATTTTGACTAAAAATGAGTTAAATGAAATTCAGAAATTTTTTTTTTCTTTCACACAAATTCCGAATTCTAGAAAAACTAAAACTAAAAAAAAAACCCCGAAGATTTCAAATTTTTTACGAAAAATTTCCCACATTTTTGGATATCGCATTTTTGTGGTATCCATTTTGAAATATTTATTCATTCTTGTCTTTTTTAATCAAAAAAAATCCGTAAAATCTTATTAGAATCATCTTATATGAACTTGATTTAAGAAATATTTAAATGTGCTTTATAAATTCCATTTATATCGTTTGTAATTTTTATTTAGATCTTTTTTTTATTGCTGTTCTGATTTTCATTCATTTCATTAATCAAACAGGAGAGATAATTTTTTTATCACTGCATCAGGTTTTTTTTTCGACCCAGAGTGGTTTATATAATTTTTCTCTCCTGGATAGGGCATCTCGAGAACACGGATGGGAAGTTGGATAAGTAAACAGGATGTTATGTAGTTTAGTTATTTCTGTTCGGAAAAGAGGGCATAACTCCAGCTGAAAGGTTAGATTATTTCTGGTAATAGTCCTTATGACACTACCCTCAGTTCCTATGTTACTGTGAGTCTCACTTAATTTATGCTGACTTCTTAGGAAGGCGATAGTGTCTCTCATGAGGTTACATGGCCATTTCAAAGAAGTTATTTCATTTTACGCTAATTGTAAATGTCTTAGAGTAAACCGAGACTGATTTTATTAATGATAAATCCAAGAAGGCATATATGAAATTGTTTATTTTATTTTCTTCTGCACGAAGTATATAAATAAAAAATATCTTGATCGTCAAAAAAGAAAAAAAAATCTAACTTCAGATTTTAAAGAATCTCGCATGCTAACAATGAATTGACTAAGATAGCAGGCTCGATTCCGTAAAAATGCTAGATTTACTCCAAAAATCGGTATTTCGGAACTGTTGCTCATCAGTGCCCTGCAATTAATACACAAGTAACAGTTTTATTTTTTATACTACAACCACGTAATTCCCATGCATAGAAATTAGAAATTAAAAAATTCATGGCATTCATAGCCTTCTCAAAGTCCACCTTTTTACATCGAGTGAGGAGGAACTTGATAATAACGCCTTTATTAAGTTTTGGTGAAACTCTGAAAAGAAATTCGCTTATGTTATACTTATTAATATAAAATTTTTGAAAACAATGCATTCGTTTAATTAGCGTCTTATTTCGAAGTTACTCGTCAGCTATTGTTGCATCAGGATTTAGAATCGACTACATAAATAAATAAATTTCTCCAATTACCAACATTTTTGAACATTATATTTTTTTAATAAATAAGATTAATATAGAACTAGACAAATTTACTTGAGTGATTAAATAGCACTCACAATTTAAAAAAACAGAATTTCAATGAAACTAGATTTACAAGAAGAGTTCAAACCCATTTCCTTAAATTATAGTTCAAATTAAATCTTTTCGAAATTATTGATTTAAGTTGTTTAAATCAAATCGCGTACGCGACACCTATTCAAGAATTACGTGGACCATTCGTTCTTTCTAAATTCCAGACCATACATTAGGAGGGTATTTGACACTCTTTATATTTCGATGCATGAAAGATCAAGAATCGGGCCCACTACTCTATGATTCCGTCACCTGAAACTCTTCGATTATGAAGCCAGCGCAGTCCCAAGGCACAACGTGCAAGCTATTTTAAAGAAATGTTTCGAAAACATTGGTTGACATTTCTCTTCATTTCTATATAAAGGATCTTTTTATGTTTTTCTAAAGAATAATTTAATGGGTTTAACATAAGAATTGATTAAGCAAAAAAAGATTCCTCAGCTCATTACGCTGACAGGAAAGAGGAGTCGATGAATATCTAAAATAATTTCTACTTCATCAGAATTCGAAATAATGACAATCTTAAATCGAATTTTATTTTTCTATTTATATAAAAAGAACTCTGAATGGAAAGGTAAATAAATCTACGGGTCTCCAGAACATGATTTTATTTTATATCACTTTTCTGTAAAATGAAAACATTTCACATTGACATATT
Source organism: Argiope aurantia (assembly GCA_026543865.1). NCBI lineage: Eukaryota > Metazoa > Arthropoda > Arachnida > Araneae > Araneidae > Argiope > Argiope aurantia. Next base: position 183,505 of record JAPMOR010017519.1, read on the forward strand.
TTGCTAAATTTTTTTATTTAAAAGCGATAAATAATTATCTAAAATTAAACATAATATTTAACTCCATGCACAAAGAAGCATTTTAAGCTTTCTTTTCATAATATTCTGCAATAAGCTTTTTCTTCTTATTACTTTTCTGTGACGTTATTTAATCGTTTCATCGCTAACTGTAATCGAGTTTTCGAGAGAGCTTATACGTTACGTTTATTTTCAAATTATATATTTTACAACGGTTTTCGACACTTTACTGGTGAAGAAATTATAAATTTTGTAGATCATTTTGTTCCCATATTCTTTTTGAAAACCATTTCTTTTTGTTTAATTTTGACTCAGTATTTTATTTTATTGGACTCTGTATATTTTAAGCTGGAGGGTGGAGGATGTCGACTGTAAGTTATATGTTTTAATTGCAATATTTATTACGTACTTTGATTCTTTTTTCATACATTTTTCAGAAATTTTTGTAAAGCAAAAATGAAATCGATTTAAATTGCTGGAGTATTACGCTGAAATTTATTAAAGCAAATCTGTATTTATTTAGGCCTTACTGCACTGTCAGTAAATAATTAGGTAATGATATTGAAATTTATTATTTTGCGGAATTGAGATTCATGATTTTAGGAAAGGGAAAAAGGTATTGTTAGATTTGATATCTGGTATTAAGATAATTCTAAAAATCATGTCTGATCTAAATTGTAGAAGTGAATGTTGTCTGCTTAATGCAGTTTGTTTACATTTTTAACTTAATTTGAATTATCACTTATTTTTTTTACCACGTTTTCTTTAATGAAGATGAGAAAAAGTGTGCATTATAGTACACATGTAGGATTATTTGCAACTAAACGGTTGAATGATTTCCCAAAGTGTATGTTTTTGAGAAAGTTAAATTATCTAGTTATGCTCAGTTATTTGTTTTTATGTAGTTTTAGAGATTTTATATTTTTCAACAAGTCTTTCAATTAATAACATGAATTAAATGTTGATTGTAAAGTAAAAATTGAGTTTAAAAACTTCATAAGAAAGTTATTGGACCCTAATTTCAAAACTTGTATAACTATTATGTTTTATAAATAGATAATTATCAAGTTTTATTTTGTAAGATAAATGATATTCTGCCTTATTAACACTTTGTAAAAACATTTTTTTCTTGTTTTACCATTTTCAATTGGTTGTCAAAAGAGCACATGCATCATATTTGTAATTTATGTTAATAACATTTTCTTTCAAAAATTTTATATAGTAGGTTCAGGTTATTTCAAATAAAAATTACATTTTTAATAAAAAATTTTTTTTATAATATTATTTAAATAATATTTTTATAATACTAATATTTTTTATTATACAGTTAAAATAATTTACTATTCATCTCTTATTATAATTTTTGCTTAAAAATATTAGACTGATAATACTTAAATTCTACAGTACATTTCACATAGCAAAAAATTGTTTTGTACCTAATTCCCAAAATGATAAATCTTAATTTAAATCTGAGGCTTCAAATTTTATTACTAAGATTGAGAAATCCAAAGCATGATAGTTATATATAAGCAAATCTTAAAAACTTGAATTTTCTGAAACCATTACTTGCTGACAAAATTCTAGATTATAATTAATTTTTTTATGTGTAAATCTGTTTTAATAGTGTAAAACTAAAATGGTAGTGTAAAATTTGTTTAAATTTTCATAGTGATATAATAAATAGCTTGCTTAGAAATATTAATTGACATTGAAATATAAGATTATAAAAGAGAGGTAAAGGAAATGTTCATAACTGTTCGTAACTGAGAGATATAAAGGAACTGTCATTAATAGATCACCACAGAATGATCAAAACAAATTTTCATTTAGTTAATAGTATGTAGAAAAGAACTTGGGATTTTAATTTTCATTTTTAAACAGTTTATAAAAGAAGCAATTGTTGCAAATTTTGTTCAGTATTCAATAGCTTTTGAGCTGGATCACATTGTAGTGTAACATGACAAGTAAAGATAATATGTTATGATTAAAGGGTCAATAATTTTATAAGCAAGATATATAAATGGTTTTTACCAGCAATTTATTATATAACTGTTAAGAGAGAAAGTATATTCATTATTTTCTTTTTTGATATTAAGAGTTTATTCTGGTTAAAGAAAAAAAAAATTAATTTTAAAAGTATTAAGAATTTAAAAAGAGATTATTTTAATTCTGTAGGCAGATGAAAAAAAAATATTTTATTCTGGTTAATGAGAGAGGCGGGATCTTATTCAAGTGCTTGGACTCTTGCTTATACATCTCTAAAACCTAGTTAAAATAGAAACCGAATACCTATGATGTGTAGTTCATTAAAAAAAAAAAAAAAATTGGCTTTCTGTTGCATTAAAATTTGTTTTTTAAATAAATTTTTTATCTTAATTTAGATTTAATGTCTTCACTAATTGCTTAAAGGTTATTTAAAATTTTGTATCTCATGAGTACAGTTTATTTGCTAACACATCATTTAATCCTGGTCCCCATGCACTTCTATTTATTTCATTGTTTAAAAAATTCAATGTTATTATATTTGTTGCAATTAAAAAAAAGATAAATAAAAAATTTTTATAATTTATATAATTTTTAAAATCTAATACATTATTTTATTTATTTAATTTTAATCTGAATCAAATATGACTATCGAAACGAATAGAAATTTTGGAAACAAAATTAAGCATTTTCTTTCAAATTCTGTACGGAAAAAAAAGGATTATTATAATAAAAATCAAATTAAATTCCACGTAGTGCATTATGAAATATTACAATATGTCTAATATAATTATATTTCATTACTAATCAAACTGGAATAATAAGTATTGACAGCTTAAGATGACTTGCTTAAGATGTATAAGCGATGCAAGTATATAACAGATATTTGTCAAGTTACTTGAACTCATATTTGTTAAAATTTTAAGAAAATATGAATGTATAAAAATACTTGATTGTTAAATTTTATTGTAATATTTTGAAATTTAACCAATTTAAAGCTAATAAGATCACAATAATAATTTCCCAAAAATTTCAAAAAAACTAGATCTGAAACTGAATGCAGCAAAAGAAAATGTCAAATTTAAAACTAAATATAGAAGTAAAGATTTTTATTTAAAAGCTTTAATAAGTAATACATATCAAAAAGTGAAAAATAAGTAGTAAAATGATTATGGCTTAAAAAAATCTTATACACATATACTATTGAAATTAATACAAACTTAAATACAAAAATTTTACTATAAAACTTCATTAGAAATGGTGCATTTTACCTCTGACAGATCATTGAATGATTTATGCATGGAATGAAACATGCTGTTAAAAATGATTACTTTTAAATCAGCGAGGAAATCAATACGAGTATGATTTAGTAAAGGTTGCAAAAGAGATTCGCAATCCTTCCTTTGAATTAACTAAAATATATTTGAGATAATATCATATTGATTTTTTTTATGAAATTCAAGGGATCAAGAACAAGTTTGAGTTAAAAATGCCTGAATTAGTAATACCTTTTATTGTTTTTAAAATATAGTTTTAACAATTTTGTTTAAAGTATATTTTTTAGTAGTTATTAATTTATAAATAAGTTACTGTTTCATGAAAATATAATTTATCATAGAGCTCCAACGTCGAAAATCTTTCTCCACAAGTGATTCGGCAAGTTTCTAAGGAGTTGTGGGAATTGGCTGCAAATCCACCTGAAGGAATAAAGGTGTTCATAAATGAAGAAGATATCACAGATATTCAAGCATCCATAGAAGGACCTGGTAATATTAAAAAGATGTTTCTAGATGCTTTTTAAAATTTTATCTAAATCTTTTTTTAAATAAGAATATAATTTTTTTATTTTTATACTTGCTCTTAGATTTGGCTTTGATTGAATCAACACAAGACGAAGAATTCAACTTAATTTCTGTTCTATGATTAAAAAAAAAAGCTAAACTTGTTTTGAATAATCTTTAATTTTTTACTATGGATTTGGGATTATGCTGATTGCTTCTGTTTATATTGATTGAGCTTCAGACTTGCACTCAGAAAGGGATGAGGGAACTCCTAAACTGTTTCTTTCTTTGAGTGTTCTATGACTGCTTGTCTGTAAATACTATTTTATGTCTAATGAATATTACATTTTATAAATATATATTTATATTAAATGGACTTTACATTTATATATAGTATATTTTTTAAATGTTTGAAAGTATCTAAAATTAAAATTTTTCCAGTACATTAATATTTTTTTGATTATATAGCATATGAAAATAAAATGACGGAAATTAAAAAATAGTGAATGCAACATGGTGCAAACTATTTTGCTCCACAATATGAAGATTTTAAAAAAATAATAATTGTTTTACAAAGCATTTAACTGGATATTGAGTTAACTAAAATTGAATTTCATTTTATTCTCAAAAGTTATTTATTAATCTATCAATTGTGGAATTTTAAGTTATAATACATTGTACAAATAAAAGATATAATGTGTAAAGTATTTTAAATAGAGAATATATTTTTTTAATGAATTCATGCATGACATATTTTGTCAAAGTGAAACCTTAAATGAATTATGAGTTCTTTTATGTGGAAATAAGATTTCAAAAATAAATAGGTTAGATAGTCTCAAAGTAGGTTGTCATTTGAAATTATGCAATGTCAATATTCATCGAAAAAAGAATTCTGTTACAACAGAATAGTGATTTACAGTATAATCTTTTAAAAAATTTTTTTTAATTTCTTAATAAGCATTGTTTTCTTTTTGATCTTTGCTTTTTTTATTTAAAAACCAGCTATATTGGGAAAAGTATTTCTCGTGAATACTATGTACTTATATATTGTTATTTAACTCTTCGTCTGTAGTATTTGATATCGTTTTTAGTTCTATTTTGCTTAAATAAAAAAATCTATTTAAGCAAATCTGTTAGGCAAGTTTTTAAACATGCACTTATTAATTCCTAATTATCATTAGAAAATAGGACTGAAAATTTGTTTTAAGATATTTCTTTTCCACATTAAAAAGCAGTTTATTTGAATTGGTTGATAATAAGAGAATTTAAGAAGAATTTTAAATGGTTACTAAAGTATTTTTTGTATAATAATTAAGTATAAAGAGCAGTTTAGATGAGAAGAAAAAGGAGGGAGGGATAAATTCTGCAAATCTTGATAAGGATACAAAAAATCATGTTTTGTCATAAAGGTAAAGCTATTGGTTTTTTTAAAAAAAAATTATTCATGTTTTCAAGAGACGTGACGTCCCAATTCACTTTAAACTTTTTGTTTATATCTGAAAGCTCATATGCTGAAGTTTTCAACATTCTTAATGTCTTTCTACGACAGTCAGAAAGAAGACTTGCACATTATATCGAATTTTTGAAATTGAAAATTCAACCGATTCCTTTAAATTAATTGAAAGTGGACTGATTGGAAAGTATTTTTTTAAAAGTATTTTCAAGCATATAAATTTATATCTGTTAATTTTTTTATGTGTACACAACAATATTTATAATAAAGAAACATAAAATTATTAGAAGGGAAGGAAAGTGGATAATTTTATTGATATTTTCAAATTCAATTAATTAAATAATTAAACCATAAAAAGATAATTAATTAGATTCAATGCGAAGCTCAGTATCAGCAACTTTTTGTTATTTTTGTTCCAAACAGGTTTCGACTAGTGCATGTACAGCATCCGATTAGCTTTAACAATTGGTGCAAGTATCATTATATACTTGTCATTGGTATAAAATACTAAATTCCAAGGCTTATGCATTCCATTATCAAAGGATTGAACATTCAATGTGCTCATTAGAAAATGCTCCCCAAAAGTAAAGTTTATGGAAATTCAAATTCTGATATTGGGTGTAAAGATTTAATTATTCAGTTTAACAATGGTTTAGTAATTAAAACTTTATTTATTGAATTAAATATGTCTAGATAAAAAAAAAAACTGTTATTGTGTGTACTACTTTTAATCAGGAATGCGTAAAAGAATCAAAATGTCACTTGCTTACCTTCTATAGTTGCTCAAATATATATTGATATAAATGAGCTAAAATGTGTAATTCTTCATAAAAGGTGAAGAATCGGAGCAAGAGATATTTATGCGAATTTTAAGTAAATTACTACATAACTTACTATTAAAAAATCGGTTTTCTTCTTTATCATTTTTGTAGAAAAGTTCATTTAATTTTATAAAATTCCTGTGATATTTTTTTTCAAAATCTTTAAGCTTATCAAATTTCATATGCAGAGTTTATATATCATTTTCTAGAGAAAATCTTTCCTTTGCATTATAATTTTGAATTGTATAGCTTGCTGGTAGTTGTATAAACATTAAGAAAATTCAGTATTATTAAGTTAAAAAATTATAAAGATTTTTTTTATAAAAGTTTTAAAGCAAAATTTAATAAAAATGTACAAAACTGTGCAATATGTTAAAACAAAAGTTTAAGCATAAAATTACATTATAAAAAATGTTGGTATACTTTAAATACATTTACCTAAAGAATATAATAGAATCTAATGACTTTTTTCAAAATTTTTAGCATATTAAAAAAAATCTGCAATAACTAAAATTTTTGTTTAAACTGAAATTGCTTCATTAAACTATTGTCATAACATGTGATTACTTTACTTATTTGATGCTATTTCTTTAGATTTATTATGATGGTACCTTACTGAATTTTTCATTTCAAAATTATGCACATTTAATGTATGTTAAATGCTAGAAACAAATTTTTTTGTATAAAACTGATAACTGCCAATATTTTCAAATATCGGTTTTAATTTTTTATCCACAATTTCCATGTTTAGATGAATGCAATACAATTTGAAAAGATTGCATATTTCTGAGGTTTGTTTAAAAATATGAAAATTATAACAAATATATATATATGGATATAAATTTGATGTTTTGATAATTTTTTTTATATTTGAAAATGAATTATATGATGGAGTTGAATTCATAAAAATTAGCTAACTGCCTTTTCTTTTGATATAGCTGGAACACCTTATGCTGAAGGTCTATTCCGTGTGAGATTGATTTTAGGAAAAGACTTTCCTTCTTCTCCACCCAAAGGATACTTTGTAACCAAAATTTTTCACCCAAATGTTGCAAGGAATGGCGAGATATGTGTGAATACTTTGAAAAAAGATTGGAAGTCTGATCTTGGCCTTAAACACATACTCCTTGTAAGTCTTTCCCTTTTTTTTTTTTTTTTTTTTTTTTTTAATCTTTCAGTATTTGCAAGTTGAAAATTTGAATTAATTTGTTTAAGTATTTTTATTTTTCCTCCACTTTAGACTATAAAATGTCTCCTTATTGTACCAAACCCTGAATCGGCTTTGAACGAAGAAGCTGGGAAATTGCTGTTAGAGCAGTATGATGATTACTGTGAGCGAGCTCGTATGATAACAGAAATCCATGCGAGGCCCCCTAAATATACCAAAGAAGGATTGGAAGAAGATCCTCAATCATCTATGGGGACAAGTGCATCAAAAGGTGATGGTCCTACTGCAAAAAAGCATGCTGGTGATAAGAATAAGCTTACTGTGGAGAAGAAAAATCTCAAGTTACTAAAAGAAAAGAAAAGAACTTTAAAGAGGTTATGATGAATGCTAACGGCTCTTGTTATTTATGGGAGGACTCCATCTAGTACAATGATTCACAAAACTTTTAGTCATTCTGAATGAACTGCCTATCATTTGGGAAGACAAAATTGAAATTTGTATCCATTTGTGAAGGTGTCTTATATTGCATGTATTCTGTACAGTTTCATTAAATTTCAGTTTTATTTAGTTGTCATATACATTCCTGTTGTTACATTTTATTGCACTCTTTGACAAAATTTTATTTAGCTATCTTAACTAGAGATCTCATTTTCCTACACTTGTTAAGTTGTTCATTTTTTTATATAAAATATTCTTTTAATTCTATGAGCCCTATTTTTTTTTTTTTTTTTTGAATTTACACTTCTTCTATGTGCTAAATGAAGTATCATGTTCTCAACAATTTTGTTGAAAGCTTGATAAATAAATGTGATTACTGAACTTAACATTATATTGTATTGATATTTCTTCAGTTTTTAATTCGTTATCAAATCGGTCTTTATCTGTTCATGTAAGCTTGCCAATCTCTGGAATTGTTTTGCATGTTCTTTTTTCCAGATGGTTATTTAATGAACAGTTAAATTTTGCTTTATTTTAAATATTCAAACTGATGTGATAGTTAAATTAAAAATTTTATGCATTGTCATATTTATAGGCAACCATAAAAATTGCCTTATTAGATAGAAAATGTACAAAATGATTTAAAATTCAGTATGCAAAGTGTTAGAAAATTTTTCAAAATCGAAAACATACCAGAACAATGTATGCACATTGGAAATGCCATCTTGATCAGCTACTAGGGTAAGTGAAAGTGTAAAAATAAACCTATAAGGGATGATAATTTTTTATTAACTAACAGTTTATGTTTGGATAGCAGGAGCATAAATTCAGTTTCACAACTGCTCAAAATACTTAGTTTTCCAATAAAAAAATATCTTAAAGAAATTATCTGAATCAATCCTACCAGCATCAATCAAAAGAATCCTAATTAGAAGTGTAGATGGCATTGAGTTAAGCAATCATCACAGCAATAATATGGGGATTGACAAACACTTTCAATAATATTTGGTATTTGCATATGATGATAATTCTTGTAATATAAGTTGACACTCTTATTATATCAAAATTTATTTTATTACTAGTTTTATGTATGTAAGCAGAAATCATCAGTGCAGGCAAATAATATCCTTCAGTTAACTTGGTTGGCATTTCTAGAGATAATCTGGCTTGTTTTTGTTCCCTACTTTCTCTAACAGTGCATATGTAAAATTTTGAATTACCTTTCTTTCAGATTGTGGATACAGAAAATATAACAATTTAATGTTGAATTATATTATTTATTTTTTCAGGGCTTTCTTTGAACTATTATTTCTTACTTGTTAAATGTTCAGTTAAAAATATTTTATTTTTTAATTTGAAAGTGTTTTATTAGGTTGATGGTTGGGATATATATATATATTATTAACAAATTTTCTGAAATCAATTTTAACCTTACTTGACTGTTCTTGAAAAATTAAGATAGAACTGTTAATGTTTAATTTGCAAATAAAAGAATTTGAAAAAATTATGCATTAAACAATCATTAAGTTTTGTTTAATTTTAACACCAAGCATAATTTACATTTAAATCATTGCACTTTTCTTTTATATTCTTTATTGTTGATGGGGAAAAAAATTAAGCTTTCTGTTTTAGCTGTAATATATTGAGACCAGTGACTTTCCATATTTTCAGTTAAGTTGTCAAATGCTGAAATGGGAAGAAAAGGCCATTTGTGGAGCAATACATGAAGTTCATTTAATAACTTCATGGTATATTTGATACTGTAATCTGTAGTTCCTAAAGTGTTGTATCGAATTACGATCTGAAAATTGGGCTGGCAAGACCATTTTTATCAAATCTTCATCTTTAACAAATCTAAATTTTAAGATTAAGCATTACCATCCATTAAAATAAATTGAATAAAATATATTCTAAAATATAAAAAAATATAGGGATATTTTAAATGCATTTACCTAAAGAATTTTATGAAAATTTGTACAGTTCACAACTGAATACGATCTAAACACACAGATCAAATATTTCTATAGCAGTGAAAATGATCAATGGAGTTAGCATGACTGCTAATATTTCAGTCCAAGCCACAATTATACTTTCTCTATAACTTTGTCTTTCAACAATATTGTATCTTGTTCTTCTCATATATACACAATTGAATATTTTATTTGTGAAGAGCACAGATGTCTATTCTGTCTGATTCAAGTGATATGATTTTTTTTATCAAACTAAAACAAGCAATTTGATATTACAATAAAAAGATATACCTACTATTGATATTCGTATAAAATCCTTGATTGTGAAGATGCCCTCTTCAGAAATTAATATTCTCATTCAACTGAAAAGTGATCTTGAATATATTTAAGACATCTGCCAAAAATATGCAGCATTTCCTCTTATGTAAACTAGCAAATGGAATTTGTGAAAGGTAAATTTGGGTTGTTTTGAAGCAGTTCAGTTATCAACCAAATTCTTATTATCTTTATATGAATGGATCTCCTCTCAAGATATTCTGTAAGGGTGGGAAGCAATCGGAAGTTGTATACAATAGTTTAGACAACCAATCTGAATTAAATACATAAATTTTTTCAATTTGCTTTGTAAATTTATTTTGTTATATTCAGACACAACATAAGCTTAGTAAAAGTAACAAAAATTGAATTTTGTATAATGAACTAGACAAAGTACCGAGATGGAAAATGAGCATGATTAATTGAATAATGAAATGAATCAATTTATCTAAAAAGGGCTAGAGATATTAAATGCATTGCAGAATTATTACACAGAAGAAAATTTAATTTATCTCAAGAAGATTTAATTTGATTTTGAAAATACTGAAATGTCACATCTGTATATTCTATTTGCTTTTTCATGCATGTAAATTTCAGACTCGTAATATTTTACGAGAGGAGGAATTCAGGATTCACTGAAAGAAAAACCTTCTCAATATGGAATTAAAAGGTATAAAACCCCATTTCCATAAGATAAAGACACAAGTTAGCTTAAGAGTTCTTAACCATTTATTATTAGAATAACATTTTTTAGTGTTAAATGGGTGATAGTTGAAAATTAGATAACTATCCATTCCAGTACATTTGAGAAAAAATATATTTTAAGCATCCATAATGAATGAAATTTGTAACAAAAGCATTTGTATAAAATGAATTTCCAATTAATTTGAGGATGTTCTATTCTATTTGGAATATGCAATATTAATCTATAAAAATGATAAATAAAAAGAAGATTCCATACGTAATATAAAATCAAAAGGCTGTTAATATCCAATTTTTAAAATTGACTTTATATATCATGAGACAATGTACAAAAATCAAACCTTTGAAACATAAAAAAATAAAATAAAAAATTCCATCTGGTTGAAATCCATTAACCGCATTGCCCAAGGATAACAAGCTGCCATTACATATTAAGAATATTCAAATACCATTTCACTTCTCAGTAAGAAGCACCTATCCGTGCACAAACAGATTTTTATACTTTGATAAGGAATAATCAGTTCTTTCTTATATAAAACCAATCTAGACTTTTTTTTAACAATGTAGACTTGAATATCCTTGAAAACGCCATTGGTCTTTTATATTTTTTTTCAGTTTGTATTTATTTCAATACTATCATTTTACATGCACTTTCAATTAGTCAATTAATGAGAAAAGCTGGTGCATAGTGAATTTGTATTCTGTGCCAAGAGAATAAGAGATAATATTGTCGATCATTATAAATGTTTATTATACAAGAAAGCATAGTTAATTGAACGTTCAGGAAATTTTTTAAATCTTAAATTGGTTAATACCATTCAGATCTTTTATAATGCATCATTTTAATCTTGCCCTTAGAAATTATCACTATACCCAGTATCTTGATAAGTTAGCTTGTACAGTTACCTTAAAATTCTCTTTTCACAGATCCCGATCTCATTTGGATACCATAATTATGCCAAGAGATATGACAGCCCGAGTTTCATTATTCAATTAATCATTAGCCTGAGTTTAGGGGTTATAAATTCAATAAACAATGGATATATATTATTAGGGTTTCTGCCACATTCATTTATGTAATAAGTAAAATAGCCTGTAAAAAAATTAGAAGAACTTACTTCAAAAATATTTATATTCTACTAGCAATATTTTGGTAATAGGTAAAATGCCATCGGCTAATTATCTTAGACATTTGAGGCACATCTCAACTTGCATTTATTAGAGACAATAATGTGGCTCAGCACATATATGTTTATTGCAAATGTTTAAAATATCTTCATAGATGTATAAGACATCAACAATGCCAGTTAAAAAATTTGATTTGTAATTTTCACTTGGAGCATTAGCTTAACATGGGGCCAATAAAGTGAATTTACAGATAAGAGTTCATAACATTGCTTTGGAATGCATGTGCTTGCCTACTTGAGGAAAGAGCTCAGCAAATATCCATAATATTCATCTATTTCTGGCAACTACTCATTTTGCTCACATCTCAAAAATTGTAATAATCTGATTTTAGGTAGTCCGCAATGGTTTCCGAAATATTCGATGCAGAATTTTGATGTACTTATTTCTTTTTTGCTAAATATCCACAACTTGAGTACTCTTTATGTACTTACTATTGAAAATTTACTTAAGATGAAGGCTGATATTACTTTTTCTTTTCTAATTCATTTAATATAATCCTGGATATCACAGCAAATATTATTTATTTATACTTTGTAAATCACAATTCAAACTCCTAGCTTGTAAAATACCTTCAGTCCATTGATAATCAAAACCCAGAAGTTAAGTAGAAAATTTATTTCTTTATTATCTGAATACTTTTTTAAAACAGATTCATCAAAAGTCAGTTAAAATTTCCATCAGATCTGGTTTACAACATATTAAAATAAATCGGGCATTAATTTTATTGCCTTCCCTAAACATTTCAGAATATTTCATCATTCTGATATATAATATTTACAAATAAATGAAAAGAGACAAAGCAACAATAATGAACACAGAGATGGAAATTTATTTAAAATAAGATGCCGTTTTCAAGTTTAATGATGAATAATGTGAAGATCTTAAAAAGTTCTTCTTTCATGGTTGTTTATCAACATGAAGTAAATCACACATTGTAGTTCTATGCACTTTTTAATGTAGTGCATTTAAAATATATGAAACATAACACGTGACTGAAAACGCCAGTTGATACAGTAAGAGAAAGTAGTCAATACCAAAAACAAAGCATAAGCATCTGGCATCACAAATCTTTCCTAAAAAAATAAGAGAAAAATTAATTCAAAAACTTAGATAAAAAGCACTGTTTAAAATTAATTAATATAAAATCTTTGTCAGATATACAAAAAGAAAAATAAAAGATAAATAAAAAGAAGCTTAGGATTTTAAGATTAATTACTATAATTTCAATAAAATAATGTGTGTATAGATATTTGTTAGCATTCTAATCCAGCCTAAACTGCTGGATCTAGAATAATAAAATTTGTCATAAACATACTTTAAAGGGTGGGAGTATGCCAAGAAATATTGCATTTTTTGAAACTAATATAATATGTTAAGTTTTTTACCTCGATTACCATCAGAAAATATTATAATACCAAAGAGATAACCCTTACATCATTTTTCACTACACATTATACTAATATATTTTCTTTATACCAATTTAGTTGCCATGTGATATTCCTCTAATTTAAAAATATTCTTTAAATATGTATAAGAATAATAAGAAATGTATAACAATATTTTTCATTGATGCAACGAAATTCAAATGGTTTTCTTTGCTACAACAAATGATTTCCCAATGATTTTCTTCTCCTGATGAAAGTAATGCAGCCCCCCTCCCATGCTGAGTAATTTTCTTTTTAAAGTACGGTTTTAATAGTTTTTTCAGATTTATGTTAATTACTAATATGGTTTGATAACAAAAGTAGACAATGACATTTCTATTTTTTTGTATGTTTAAATATTATCTCTTTTTTGCAATAAAAAATAGCTCTTTAAAATTGAAACTGTGCTTTCCTAATATATGTTAAATTTTGTTTTTATTAGAAGAAAAATAATGAAATACAGTGGGCATTACAAAATGGATGAGAAGGAAATGTCTGCTATATACAATTTTAAATATATATCATAAATATATTGAGTAAGTAATAGAGCTTTAATTATTTCCTGTTCCATACGAAAGCACAAATTTTAAATATGTATATAATATGTATAGCAGCTACATAATACAATGAGCAGAGGGAAGGTTTTTTTTAAAAAAAAAAAATAACACAAATTACAAATTTATCAAAATTTGAAAATACTTTGCACTAAGAAATAATTTAGGCAAAGTAACGTATGCACATATTAAAGATTTTACTGAAAATTTTTTTTGAATAAAATTCCATATTTAACAGCTGCTTGGTTCTAATATTATAGAAGCATGTGGCTATTAAATATGGGAGAATGAAAATATAGGATAAAGAATAAATCAATTTTCATATATAAATTTCCATATGTTTTTCCAGTTTAGATAAGATTATAGATATTTGAAAAAAGCAAATAAGACTAAAAATGTCAAATGTTATTACATTTCTTGCAAATCTCAGTTAACCTACATTAATTCTTTATTACATTATAACCACTAATATTGAATGTTACTTTCTGTCAAAACTATATATATTGATTAACTGCATGATAGTTCAAATGATGCATATCTTTAATAAAAGTAATTTATCCAATACATTAAGAACTTCTTTCAAACAAAGTTAAGTCTTCTTTTCAAATAAATTTTAAATATAAAAACTATACATTTAAATTTTATTGATATAATATGCATGATTCAATTCAAACATGACTTACTTCTGGTGACATTTGGCGTATCTTTAATTTCTGTTGAATCTACCGCGACCACGTCCCCGCATTCCTCCACGTCCCCTAGAGATATTACAATATTTATATTCAATTTTTGTTATTCTATTTTATAAATACATAGCAAATTAATTTAAAAAACCTATTAGCCAATTCACAGAAATAAAGAAATTCACATACTGAAATATGAGGTCTAGAACAGAATCACTAAAATGAATAAATTTACCATTATAATTTAAATACTACTGAAACTTCTCTAAATAATTGGGATAAAAACTCCCTGTCTTAGAGATTTAGAAATCAAAATATTTAAAAAATGCTTTCAACGTGAGGTCTTATATTCTCTCCCCCAAGTGAAAAGATATTATTTGTACTTGGAGCTACAGAAATTTATTGAAAAAATATATGTATTTCATTTATATCAGATGTAATAACATTGAATAATTTAGTCGGAATTTTGATGCAAATTATTTTGAAGTAAAGATTGCATGCAAACAATGCAATACATTTTAGAACTACTGTGCTCACAGACACAATTATAATTCCAAAAATAAGATGAATTAAAACTTGAATTTTGAAGACTGCATAATATCCTCTTTAAACACAAGAAAATTAATCAAAGGAGCCATGGGAAATACTTTTGTCCATTTATTTTCATAAAATAATGAATCAATAATGCAATTTTCATTACATATTTAATCTAAAAATAAATTTTGTAATAGTTTAAAATTTTTACGCGTCCATTTCATAGCTTATACATGGAACTTTAAAATACTTTAAGCCTTCAGGTAGTTGTATTACTGCTTCACACAAATAAGTATTTATTTTTAAAAACATTGATATAGAATTTTAATTACCTTCCAGTAAAACGATTACCAGAGCCTCCCTGTCTACCAAAACTTTCGGAGAAATTGTTTTGTCTCGGCAAGAAGGAACTTGTAATCTGTATTTTCATGGGTCGACCTACAAAATGTTGTATTTAGAAAAATACTTCCAAATATAAAAAAGCATTATTGTTGTAAAAAAGGGAACTCAATTATCAGAAAAGAGGATACAAATACTCAATTTTATATTACCAGCAATTAAAATTTCACATAGAAACTCATGAAAATCAAAAGATTTTAATCCTTTACACTTGGAAAAGTAATTCAATGCATAGTTATTTACCTAATACAAGGATTTGTTTATCGCTCTGAAAAATAAATATATATAATTGTCTTAAATTGAATTTCTTAGAAAAATTAATCTTTTTACTATTCTACAGGCGTTTTTAATAATAATCAAATTTGATTGTTAACGGAATGATTGTTGTTGTTTACAAATAAATAAATAAATAAAACATCAAAGCGATTCAGTCTTAAATGGTAAGCGAGAGACATTATCCAAGCGCAAAGGGAATCAGAAAGATTCCAATAGTGCAAAGAGCACCATCAGAATTTCAAATGGCAGGAAATAATTCAGTCAATGCATAAACTGCTATTTTACGCATTTTATGTACAAAAAGTAATTACAAACCCTAAATTAGAAAGTAATGATTTTTTATTGCTTTCTGTAATTTCAAAAATTAAAAAAAAAAAATCCCACTAAACTTCTTATACAATTTTCCCAAGGAGAATATGATGTATTCTCCTTATATTAAAAAGTTCCACCATTTGAAAATATTGAATAAATGTAGCTTTTAACACACAAATTGATACTTTAAATAATAACTAGGATCTTATAATTTAATTACTAATGTAGTTTAAATTTATGAAACTTGTGAAAAATAATTTTAACAGATAAACAGAAGACACAAGTTTGCATGAGAATAGCATTCGTTATAATAATTATTAAATATTACATTCGCAATACTAAAGAAGAGGTTAACTGTATTCGTATATTATATACATAATATGACTAATAAAAATCTAGGAATTATTTTAAAACAAAGGAAAATAGAAAGTCAGCTGATCAGCTGTATAGTTCATCATTATAAACTATTATAGAGTTCATGCTTACTATATTAACTAATTTCAGAGTTAATGTTTTACAGTGAAAAATAATGCAAAACTAGATTTTATTGACTCTTCATATAATGCATGAAAGGGCAAAATTATGTCTAATAGTATGATTAATGTTAATTTTAATAGAGAAAATTGTCTATTATAATTGAAAATTTTCTAAATCTATATTTAAAAAATACACAAAAATTAAATCTGTAAACAAGTCAAGACATATAATGCTATCAACATTAACACTTTAAAAAATGAAATATGTGCAATTTAATGTTCTAAAAAATAAGATCCAAACTTTTATAATAACCAATGACGCTGAAATAATTTTTGGAAAATCAGTTTTTTTTTCTTTTTTAATATGACAGAAGCATAAAATAAAGCAATAAGATTAAATTATAGATAGAAGTGGATGTGAATTCAGCTAAAAGCTGAGGAGGGGACAATATTTAAAACAGTTAAGCAAATATTCCAATAACTTTCTAGTAAAAATATTAATAGATAATAAAAAATTATCATAGAAATTTCCTCCAATACATAAATTTCCTAAAAAGATGTTATTAATTTTAAACTGAATTAAAAATTGCAATAAAATCTACATTTATTAAGAACATTAAATTGCATCATTTAATGCTCCAAAAATATTTTATACTTATACCACTGTTCACCAACCTAAGAAATAATTGATTCCTCTTACCTTTCTTACCATAAGTGTAAGGGAATTTATTGCTCCATCAAACGTAAGAGAATGAAATGAAATCCAAAATCTCAGAATTTTACAGAGGGTTTTTGTAACATCAAATATAAAAAAATTGACACAAAAATACCACCTCCTTCTGTCAGTAAGTCTCACCATCAAGTGGTACTCCATTATATTTCTTCAGAGCACGAATTGCATCTGCTCGATTTTCAAAAACAACATCAGCTGTGCCAAGAGAGCGACCTGATTGGTCATAATGCACAACCGCTTTTCGAACTTTTCCAAAATCACCAAATAATTCCTATAAAGAGAAGATATAAATACCTAATGAGTATCAAGACAAAAATTTCACAAAATGTTTGTAAAAAAAAGATTTACAATACACAAAATTTGTTTAAAAACTGAATTACATAGAATCAATTTAAATTTGAAATCAATTTATAAATTATTTGAATATACAATATCTGGACTCTTGAAATATTCTAAATATCTTGTAGTCATAACAAAATTATTACAAACCACTCTTTTTTTAAAGGACAATAAGAGGACATTCAATTTTTTCCCTCATTTATTTTAAAGAAAAAAAATCAGCTTATCTTTAAAAAAATAATACCAAGGTCATTTATAACAAATTATTTAGTTGTAACACGCTAAACTTTTCTATGTGTCTAATACATATCTTGCTAATTTGTAATTATTTGCTCGTTTTACATTATGAAGATTAGCATTTATTAAACCTTTTGTTTCTCATAATAAAAATATATTTTAAAACAATGAATATTAGCAATATCTCTTACACATTAATGCATTAAAGGAAATTTCAGTAACAAATTTAGCAGGTCAGAATACTATGAAATACTGAATCATAAATGTATAAAGCAATGATCTTTTGAGTGTGTCCTCTATAGATTAAAAAACAGGACAAATTTTATTCACATTTTGCATACAAATATATTCTAGAAGTCATAATAATTAATCAAATTATTTTTTATAATTAAAACCTACTTTTCCTGCCCTAAATCTTTATTTCTTTTCCTACAGTGAAGGAGAAAAGCTACCAATTCTTTTCTCATGCAAATGATGCTTTTGATTTTAATTTTCCTTTGAAATAATAGGTAAGATAATTTTTACCTATTATTTCAAAGGAAAATATTTTTTTTAGTGCTTTATGCATCGAAAACTAAATACTGTAATTTAATCAATCATTCAGATGTACTTCTGAATTAAATTAAAAAGGTATGGAAAATTAAAATTTACTTTTTACACTAGCACAATGTGTTATTTACATTCTAATGAGAATGTTAAATTTTATGAAATATCTTAACTTTTGGAACTAACTGTGAAGATTTTGGAGTTGTATCTCTTTCTGCTACAGTTTTTTTTTTTGTTGCTATATTTAATTTGGTGAATATTAACTGTAAATCCTTTATACCATTTCTCTTATTTTACTGATTTGTATATCATGGAGTTCATTTGAACAATTTTGAAATTTAAGCCAATATTCTCATTTTAATAAAAAAGTCAAAGATTATGTGAATTTGAAAATTTTTGCATTCAATGGCATTGACCCCAGCAGTTGTCCTATTAATAATAAAGCAATATGTAAATAAAAATTATTATACTAGCATATAACAAATAATTATTTTATATTTATGCATCAGGATTGCCATTCGCATCTGAGGGAGAAAAAATTCCCCGCGTTTTCTCAGTATGTATACGGAGTGCAAGAGAAAACACGATAATAACACTCATATGCTATTTATAACAATATTCACCCTGTTTTTATCACTAGAAAAAACAAAAAAGGAAGTAAGCAATAATTCAACATTTCCAAAAATAATAGTACATTAAGTGAATGCTTACATTTATATACAGGGGGAAAAAAATAAGACAAATTCATCTGTTAAGGAAGAATAAGATACTGATAATTTACTTTATGCTCACTAATTTAAAGTCATGTAAGATTAAGGACTCAAGGGGGGGGCATAAAAAATTCTTGCTATCATGATAGCAACAACAATAATACCAAAAAATAAGGGTTTATTTATTTGACAATTAACATATTTAATCATTTGCATTATGTTTCTGAAACTTCAACAGATTTTTCAGTTACCAGTTTTTTTGTTTTGTTTTACAAAATTTTAATTTTCTGAGTTGTTTCATGTTTATTAGATTATATTTTTTTTTCTCTTAAATTTTTTTTTCTGCTTTTCCAAAGCATAATACCTCACATTCATTAGTTTTGCATTATATAGAAAATCCCTCGAGACTAGAGCATTTAAAACTTTTCCATAAAAGTTTATGGAATCATACATAGTTCAAAGATTGATAAAAAATTTTTCTTTCAGAGCTTCAACAAGTATATCCTTGCCAATACTATATCCATTTTCCATTGTTGCATTGCTATGTAATAAAACAAGAATTTTATGACTTAAAAAAATAAAGAAAATTCTGTGGACTTCAAAACTTTAGAACAGAAATCATCTAAATGAAGTTATTCGCTGTATTCCTTTTTTTTTTTTTTTTAGTTTTTTCAGGGAAATTTCAAATTAGACCTTTGAGCATTCTGCATATGCAGTGGAAATTTGTGTTTTGGAATAAATAAATAAATCATTCATTTTTCATGTCATATCTTATTGCTTTTTAATAAACATGGATTTAAACAAGCTACAGCTTTTAAAATAACATGTACTAAAATATTTTTTGTAGTATTTTTCATATATATAAGTTTCAGTAATTCCACAAGTATTCAAGTAACTGCAGTCACTATTTTAATAATGGCAATTTTTTCTCTATGTCGAAAGTGGACATACATAAGAAAAAAAAAATTAGATTCATTTTTTTAGATGAAAAAAAAAAAAAAAAAAAAAAAACATAAGAAATTTCAAGTTTCTGTTATTTTCTCACTTTTAAGGAAAATTTCAAAAAGACAATTAAAAATTTTTTTTGTTTTTAAATTTTCTATATTTTCCCAATTTGTGGTAACCCTGATGCATCTTATCCAAAAGGTAAAAAGGTTTTCTTTCCTTTTTTAAAAATGTGACAATATTAAACAGTTTGTTAAATGGAATAATTTTTTTAATACTTTAATTATCAAAGCATTTCAAATCTGCCATTAAATATAACTAATAAATGTTCAAGATCAACAATATGACTGAATAAGAAAATTGCAATTTTAAATCATTATTAAAAGGTATAATATTTATATGAAACATCTAACCTATTTTCACAAAATTAAAAAGCATTTTCTTTTATTACAATATCAGAAAAATGTCTTCCACTAAATAAATCAGAATTATAAAGGTGAATTCTATCTTAATTGAAATTAAATCCTAATAGCATATAGTATTTAAAAATATTAAAAATTTCGTGATAACTAACATTGGTTCCCCCTCCCCTCGAAAAAAAAAATTCTATTACATAAAGCCAATATAAGAAATTTCACAAACCTTAATATCAGAATCAGATACTCCATAATCCAAATTTGAAATCAGCAGTTTAGCAGGACCCATGGAAACATTACTGTTTAATCCTCGTCTGATTCTGCTTGTAGTCAAGAAGAGAGGCCTATTCCTTGCCTTAAAAGTGCCCTATAAAAAAAAATGTTTTTATATTTAATATACAGGAAAATACATCTGCAATTAGCCTAACATCAATAGTTTTGTAAATTGTTTTAACATTCTGCAATGCATTATATTAAATTTTTTTTCGTCTTAAAAATGGATAGTTGAAGTCTAAATTCCTGATGATATATTTCATATACACAGCTGTTAGTTTTCCACATACGGAGCTAAGAAAATACATGTCTCACTGGCTCTTCCAGGAACTTGAATTCAGCAAACTTTTTTTTTTTTTGCTCGTTATTTCTCATTTACACAGGAAATATAAAATTGCTCAGCTTATTTTCTTAAAAAGTCTCTCTCCTCCAATTATAAATTATTCCATGAAGTAACATTATGCAAACTCTGAATATATTCAGTAACCATGTTTATTATATACAACAGCACACTTTGGAAAAAAAGGTAAATATTCAAATATTTCAAAAATATGTAGTGCATATAATTAAAAAAGAAGGAAAAAAAAAAAAAAGAAAAAAGAATTAACTACTCGAAACCTACTTTGCAAAAAATATGGAAACAAAAAAGCAAGAATATTTTTATTTTTAATAAATCACTCAAAAGAAATTTTGACAAGGCACTTTTTAAAAATATGATTATGCTTTAAGAGAATTATTCCCTTCTTAAAAACTTACTTTGCTATGCTGTGAAATATGATATGCATATCTTAATTTCATTATACAGGTGCTCATTTAAAATAGTCTACATAAATAACATAATTAAAAGTAATTGATTTACAAATTTTTGTGTTGCCATTTGCAGGTCATATCTTAAATGTTCAGCACAATATTTTTATCCCACACTTACACACTCTCCAAACTGAGAGATATGGTTGAGTTGCTCATATCTGATGAGTTATTTTTTTTTTTTTTTTGAAAAATTACAGACTTAAAAAGTCCCTTATCACTTCTTGCTTCTGAAGTTTAGTTACTTGTTTCTAAAAATTAAATAAAAATCTTACTTATAACAATTACCGAACAACAGAAACAAATTCATAATGTTAAAAAAAAAAAAAAAAAAAAAACTGGTAGTAAGAAGCAAAATGAAAATAAAAAAGTTTAAAACATTTTTTTAATAAAGTATTTTTAAGCCAGAGGGAAGAAATATATTGCATTGCTTCAAAAGTTTACAAAACTCAAATGAAGAATCTTATTCAATGAACTGTTAAAAATATATATGACTCAGTAATATCATTGTTTTGAATTTCAATAGATTAAAAATCATTGTTAAAAATAGGGTACAAAATTAATTTTTCAAAAAATTATATCAATTTTTTAAAAAAAAATATATTTATTCAAACAAAATTGGTATAATTGAAAAGTTATTTAAAAAAAAAAACTTTTAGAAAGGTGTAAAAATTTTTGTGCAATATGCTTAGACATTATGGTAAAAACATATAAAAATTTTATTATTTTTTAATCAATCTTCTACTTAAAATTAAAAAAAAAATCTATTTTTAGTAGGCTCTTAGGCTCAGATTTACTGCACAGTCACCCTTGGAGCGATTTTTTTTACATTGGAGAAAAATCTTTTCATATGGCAACCCCTCACCCGACCCGACAACTAATTATAATAGGGTAATTGAATTAACCCTATTATAATTAGTCGCCATTTTGGCGAGATTTTGAAAAAGTCGCCAAGGGTGACCGTACAGTAAATTTTTACTGGCCCTTAATACCCTAAAATCAAACTTTCAAATTTCATGCTCTTAGGTTCAATGGTTTATGCCATATGTTGCTCTATTAATCAGGTCAAACCTTTATGTGTACAGAAGGATTTCATTGAGGGGAGGAAAAAAAATATGCAAGCGTTAGGAAAAAAAAAAAGGGGGGGGGGGGAAAAAGAGCAAAAATATGTTATAAAATGATAGAATCTAAACTAAAATTTTAATAAAAGAAAATTCCTCACAAATTTTATATACCAGATCTAACAATTCTTTTCTTAGTGAAGACTAAAATTTGGTAAGATTGGTCCAGCAATTTTTAAATGGACTGGAATATTAAAAAGCACTGGAAATGAAATCAGGATCATATAAAATTTACGACTTCAAAATCTCATGATTCTGAATTTCACGAGACTAACTAAAGTAATTACATATCACAATTAATTACAATTCAATATAGTATAGTAAAATCTTTTTAATAGTTCATTCACGGAATTGCTCCAAAATGACATATTAATGAGAATAATTGTGTAACATACTATAAAGATGTATCGTTGTGAATATTTTAAAGCAGCTTTTCCCATGTTCACTATATCTTTAGATGCACTTAATTTATCCAATTGTATTCCTCTGACTGGACCAATCTATACATTCTTTTTAAAAAATTACATTAAAGTTTAAACAGATAGTTTCCAGACATAACTAAAATTCTTAAACATCTACAACATTAAAAATTTTTTTTAAGGTTTAAACTTTTTCGAGTTGAAACAAATATGGCACAGCATGCAATTTGTATGCCCCTTCAGAATAATTAATATTAAACAGCAAAGCACATTGTTGAAGTAAGGAGTGGTAAAACAGGCTCATTAAGCATTATCTTAATACGATTACCTAGCCTTTTTTACTTAAGTTTTCTTGCTTGAGACATCCAATAAGCAAATATTAATGATCATGCTTTTGATTTATTGTATTTAACATGTAGAAAAATATAAAAAAATTTATTTTGCCCTTCTTGGGAAAATTTAGCACTTAAAAGAGATATCTAAATTTAGGCATTTTTCCTGACATTAAACAACTTGCTATTCAAGTTTATTACTGTTAATATTTCAAGTTATTTAAATTTGAAATTATTAAAAAAGTAATAAACATTATAAAAATGTTGAATAATCCATAAATAATTTCAATGCTAGTTGTATTTCTGAGTTCTTTAAACCTAAAAATCCTTAAAATTTTTAAGATCTTGCACTTAATATCTTTAAATGAGAATTTTAAAAATCATTTATTTTACTATTATTAACAGACCTGTAAAATCTTATGTGCATTCTCAAATAAATAGAAGGAACACACATCTTCTGTTAACAATAGTGAACTTCATTAATTACAAAAAGCTTCCATATTTTATTTGCTATTTTTTTCTCTGACAATTGTACAAAATAAAATCTGTACTAACATACTAAGTATCTTATTGATAATTATTTATACCAACAAGGATATTAGATGATTTTTTTAAAAAATTTAAACATATTTTTTATTTCATTAATTGTGGTGTTTAAATACTAATGATTGAATATTTTAAACACCACCATTATGATTGCTTTTATTTACTGAAAAAATAAGAAACCTCCTATATATACTAAAACTATACATTTTATAGGAAACAAATCTTAAATTTAAAGATTAATTCGTAACTTAAAAAATACCCGCAAACAGAGAAGTAAGGTAAAAAAGAAAATTTTCACAAAATATATATTACGGAAAAATGCGTCAAAACTAAGAAAAGTTACAATTAGTTGATATGAAAAAGATTTTCTTCCACTACAATATTATTGGCCAAGATTATGCAAAAATAGTATATTAAAAACTTTTCAGTTATTAAATATTGAACTAATTTTCTTAGAGATATGAAATATAAGACTAGCCGTGAGATTCAACACAAAGACAAAAGCCTTTACATCCAACAATTATTCAATAACAAATAGATATAAAAGTTGCAAGAAAAACAATTATACAACAATATTAAGGACTACAAAAATAAAATATTAATACCTCATTCCTATTTTTTCAACCATACAGAATTTAATTAGATAACTAAATTTCACTTACTTAAGTCTAAAAACTATATCTGCTTAAGTGGAAATTTTTATAATTAGAGATATAATATAGGATATTTTTAGGCTTTCAGAATCATTATAATAGTTTACCAGACTGAACATTTTGTTTAACAATGAATTTTACATACCCTTGGTGAAACAAGTCCGAACTTAGATTTATCACCGGCTTGTCTAGTGTTAAAACCAGCCCTTGAAACTCGAAACCCTTGGGTATTACCTCGACCACGGCGTCCTCTCAATACACGACCACCTCTGTTTCTAAAGTTATTGAATTTCCCACGATTTTGTTTAATAATATCATCTAGAGATCGATCTATATCCATATCCATTTCAGCCATTTTGAAGAAAATTATATAGATAAATGGCAGAAATCCGCAATTTTCCCACGCTAAAAATTTCTAATTTCCAACTTCACCACAACTGCGTTGCGCCATATAAGTGTTGCCATTCAACTCAAACCTAAAAAAATTTCTAATTAAATAAATTTAATAAACATATAAAAAATTTCCAAAAATGTGAAAAGACTAAAAAATATTAATTGATTAATTAGTTTGATTTTGTGCTATGAAAAAAACCCCCAATTTATTTGCTCTGTTTATTTTTGGGTTTTTGTTGAGCTTCTGTGTTAATAATTTATCGATCTGTTTTAAAAATTTTGCTACAGTTTATAATTTTCATTTTTATTCGCATAGATTGAGACTACTTTGAATATATTAATTTTGACGCATTATTTTTATTGCTTGATTTATTTAAATTATAACTTTTTTTACAGAAAAGGTGTTATAATTGTAGCGATATTTCTATTTTAGCGAAAAGCTGGGAAATAGAATTTTTTTTCACCACTTTGATTACGATGCGAATATCGCCTTTATTTTCATTCTTTATTACTCGTTTATTGATAGTAATAGGAAAAAAGGACAGATAATTCTACGCTTCTTGTTCTAGAGTTAGAAATAATATGAAATTGAAGCTTGAAACTTTAATGGATTTGGTGATTGTTTATATTAGAAGGTTATTGTAGAAATTTATCTATGAAACAAGTCAATAAAATTTAACAATTACAAATCATAAATATAAAATTATGATATCAAGAAAAAAAATTCTCCAATTACTATTCAAAAATTATTTATGCTTTATGACATAATGCAAAAATGCTACGCCAACTGAAATGAAAGAAAAATTGAAATTTATTATTTAATAATTTATGTTATTATGCATGGCAACAGGATTAAAAAATCTCGTATTTTCTCATGCTCAATTGTCGTAAACTGCGAATTGTATAATATATATATTGGCGGGAAAGAATTTTCTTTATTAATATAATTGTAAGTAGTATTGTTTTTTTATGTGTTATGTTAAATATTATAATATTAAGTTAAAGTTTTTATAAGTTTTTTTTTTTTTGCGAAAAATGTAACCGATCCTTTTCTCTTTGTGAATTTCAGGGTTAAGGAGTTGTTAATGAGTGAGCGTTTGTACTTTTTTAAAATTTTATACAAAGAATAATTTTTATCGGCGCTAAATTTAAAAAAAATAATTTCGGTGATATTTGTATGTAAGTTTTCTTGTGTATGTAAAATAACGTTTGAGCTGTCGATTAAATATGGTTCTTTTTGTTTCGTTTGATTTTTACCCAATAGTTTATTAACGATTTCATTTCTGTATGAAGTAATATTGTTCTAGTTAACTAATAATTCATTAATTTGGTATTAAAGAATTTTTTAAATGCCTCCACAATTTTTGGCTATGTTTTTCTTGATTGAGCTTAAGATCTAATGGCACATTACTTATTTAGATGTTAGCTTTTTTAATATGACATGTGTATGTGTAAAATAAATTCTTCTGCGTTAAAAAATACTTTCATTACACGAATTGTATAAAAAATATCCATTAAATTTATATTCGTTCTTAATATCTGTTATTTAAATAGTTTCATAATTAGTTGAATAAATAAGAAGCAACTCTCAAAACAATTTTGGTAATTCATATCACTTCTTTGTTTGAGGGAGGGATACTGTTTTAAGCAAAACAAATAAATGATTTCTCTATCTTTTTAGTTTAGTTATTTGATGGTATATCAGAAATAATGATTATAAGTATGAATGGTAAAAAGTGTATTCTTTTTCTTGATATTTCTAGAGTTCTGTGCTTCAGAAATGTCTGAAATATCAACAAGTTATATCAAGCTGGTACAGCTTCTCAATACTATTGATTATTATTTCAATATTTTGAATAAAAGTGAATATGCCTCATTTGGTAATCTGAAACTCTTTTATAGTTATTGCCAAAATGTCTGGAATTGCTATTGCTCGACTTGCTGAAGAACGAAAAGCCTGGCGGAAAGATCATCCTTTTGTAAGTACAATTAGATATAATAATTAGTATTTGCTATTGTGAACAGAATATTATTGTTATATATGTGTTCTTGAAAATTTAATTTTGTAAATTTTTTATTAATACCTATTAAATATAAGAATTGAAATATAGTCATTACTCACCTATGTGCTGAACTAACTAAGGGTCAATAATATATAAATTTTTTAAATATTTTTTGTCTTCAGCAGTAGTTATTAGAAATAATAAACTTAATGTGATACCTAATTAATTTTGTATTCTATGCTGAATTATGTATATATATATATATATTAATTCCATATGTTGTAAAAAAAATATTGCATTTTTTTTAGCGTTTAAACATTTTTAGGTAAAAGTGAAGTTTAGTATGTCCCTTGCTGCGCCAAGGATGCCCAGTCGCCAATAAAGATGGCTGACAAAGTAAACAAACATTTCTGAGGAAAAGTTACGGTTACCACTTTCCGCAATATAATGATTTTTTACTGATAAGTATTGTTTTTTTTCAGACTTGCGCAGCCGGTCTTTTGGGTGCAGAGCAAAAGTTAAGGCATGCGATGCCTTCGGCATCTGTAGAAAGCACCAGAAAGGATTTTTTAACGTAAAAAAAAAACAAAACATCCTATAGCTTTGCTAGCAGCGGGAGCGGGAACCTAGTAGCTTCGCTAGCATATTGAACATAAGGACCGTGTGGGTATCAGGAACAGTACATAATCAATACAAAAGAAAGAAAGAAGGACGTTATAGGAACGGATGCTGTTACTGGAACATATTCTCGCCACACACAGGACATACACACTTAGAAGCAATTGAACCATTCTTCATACAAAGTTTCAAACAAGCATCATTTCCTACCTTCATAATCTCATAAAAAAAATAAAAATTCCACTCACTCTTCATCCATTCTGCAGGTTCGAAATACTGTCTTTCATCTCATTTACCCAACATCCATTCTTGCACAATTACCGACATAACAAATAATCAAGGGAACCAACTATTAAAGCATCAAAAGAATTACGAGAAATACAAAGAATTCCATTGTAGCTGACTTTTAAAGTAAGAATGCTGACAATTTCATAAAGTAACAATTCAGACGATTTTTAAAGCGCCTACTGACAGTTAAAAATTGCAAAACAATAAATATTTTCTGTTCATATTCACATTAAAAATAAAATTGTAGTGTCTTATTAGTTGTAAAAAATCTTTTCATTATAATAAAGAACAAAATTAAAATCTTCAATCGATTTTTTTTTATTATTTTTAATTTAATATTTTTCCTAAAATAGTTGCAGTTCATGTACAACTCAACCATGGTAAAAAGTAGTAAACAAAACAGCATTAGAGTTGCTAGAAGAGCTTTCCGTTGGGTTACCATGTTGGCGACAAACTCGGGGAGGGGGCACTGATCTTCACTTCAACCCTTTTTTATGTAACTAATCATGTTTCTAAGAAAGGATATGGACGATTTAATTAGTTTTTCAATCGCTTCTAATGTATTAAAATTTTTTTTTGTACAGTTGTGTTTTATGATGATATTAAAATAATTTAATTATAAAGCTCTTGATTATTATTGATTTTGCATTTAGAAATCATTTTGAGAAGCATTAGTTTAATTCCATTTTATGTTAAATTATGAAATATATTAAAAAGTGGAAAGGTAATATTTTCGACACTTCTGCAAGTTTAGAAAAATGTACGAAATTATATATTTTTGAGTATCAAGCATTTTAATAAAGAAACGCATTATAATCATAACTAATTCTATGGTACTCATTGAAATTTAAGCTTCAGTATAGATGTAATTAAAATTTCAAATTGCTTGTTAGATTACTTATTATTATATATAGAATATTCCTTTTGATAAGGCTTCCAAATTTTTTTGATAATTTCCAAATTTTTTGTTACTTTTTTTGTTGAATTGTAGTTTTTTTATGAACATAATTGTAATTTCCATTTTATATTAATACATTTGATTGCAAATTAACCCTACTGTTCTGTTTGCATTTACTATATCAATATATTATTTGTGTGAATATGAACCATACATTAAACAGTAGGAACAAGCACATTTCAAAGCACTACCAAATTAAACTAAACAGTATAGCAACTATTTTTTAGATGTTATATTCTCCTAATTTTCAGTCTATTATTAAGTTTTGAAATAAATAAGAATTATTTTAATGGAATAAGCCTAAGATAATTTAAAAAAGTAATAAATGAAAATAACTGTAAAATGTATCCTAAATATATTAATTTAAAAAAAATGATTGATTTGGAACATTTTTTTGAAAATTTTACTATAGCAATTTTTTATTTGAATAAAAATATGTTACAAATTTGCAAATATTTATTTTAGAAGTTTTGAACAATTCTCTGCATTTATCGTTATTTGATGGACATAACATGAAATGCACACATATATTATCAATTGGAAATTTAAAAATTGATGATAAATTAGGCTGTCTTTTGTTCTGCAATCTTTTGACTGAATTGCAAGGCTCATTTTATGGTTTCATTTTGTTTTACTCGATTTTGATTTATTTGTCTGAACTGAATTTATAGTTATTTTCTCCCATATTTCTTGAAAAGAAAGATTATTTTTGGTCTTTCTTTCTTTTTTTTATCTGATGAATTGATTTATTATCAAAGTGAATAGTTTGCAGGAATTTATTTTTATCCTATTATTTACACTAGTGATATACAGTGGAAGATTTTAAGTATAACTAAGAGACAAATGAAATGATAAGTGTAAATTGGTATTTGATCATATTGGGCAATACGTTAATGTATTTGGGCAATACATTAATATATTGGGCAATACGTTAATGTATTTGAAAAATGTATAGAAAATATTAAAGGCAAATCTTTTTTGCAGAGAAATAACATAAGTTCTCATTAACAAAGTCATGAAATATTTATAAATAACTATGCCTTTTTGCTTTTTGTAAGCAATTCAAAAAATTTTCAGTTCAAATAGACTCAAACACAGCAACAAGGTTTTTAAAAAATGTCCTGTTTTTCCTGTTTTAATAGATCTATAACTTAATGTAAATATTGTTTTAAAAATTTAGAAATCAAGAATGATTTCTGCTTTTAATAATTTATTTTTTATATCTGTAAAAAATAAATTATTTGTAAGTTTTGCAAATATTTTTATTATCAATGTTGTTATAAATGTTTAATTAAAAAAATTTTCTTGCAGGGATTTGTTGCCAGGCCTACAAAGAATCCTGATGGTTCCCTAAACCTTATGAATTGGGAATGTGCTATTCCTGGGAAAAAATCAGTAAGAGATGTGCTATTTCCCCATTTATCATAATTACATAAATTGTGAAGAAAATTTTCTTTATTTTTTGGAGGGTTGGGGATTATACTGCTAGACTGATCTAGAATAATTTTATATTTTTAAATAAATTTATCTTCTTCAATATTAAATTTTTCATGACTGAAATGGTTTGAACACAAAGAAATGTGTAAATATTAAAAAATTATAATTAATCATATCAATTTTAAATAAATTGTCAATAACAGGCAATCTATATTAATATTTTAGATGTTATTTGATTTTTTAAAATAAGTTTATTATTAAAGCGAATCTTGAAAACTGATAGCATGTTATATATAATTGATAAATTTGTCTCTGCTTAAAAAGATTAAGAAATTGGAATTTTATTCTAATCTAACTCTTACAGTTACAGTATTATTTATCCTGTCATATTTAAATAATAAAAGGAGATTCTTGTCTGTTGCAAAATCTTGAAGTTGGTGTTGAGAAATGAGAAGCATAGAGACATTTCCAATTAGCTAGAAGAGGCTATCATAGTAGGCTGAGAACATGATTATAAAAATTTAAATATTCTGATATTTGGGGATTCTTCTGTTAGAATGAAAGACCTATTTCTTATAAACTGGACAAGCAATTCCTGGTTATATAATATTGATCATGCGACAATATTATCTGTAACAAATCAACAGTGAACTACATGATTATTGGTACTTCTATAAAAATAACTGTCATAAGCTCGATGTTTTCGGTATGCATTTTAATAACTGACGATAGACCAATTGGATGAGTTAATACCCTGATTATGGCTATAGGTAATATTCCCATTGTATTTGGCCTTATTATTATGACTATCATGAAAATTATTTTATCATCTAACCTGGTTTAACATGACAGTTCTGTTGTTTGTCATATCAGACGCATGAAAAACCTGTTTAATCCTTTGAAACGCACAAGTATGAATTTTCCGAATTTTTAAAAATTGTGTAATTATTTTACATGTTTAGGGTCTCAAGAAAGAGAAAATACCTTTAAAAAATTATAATAGACTGCATCATGGGGTGGAGTGGTTCACTGTAATACCACCTTACACCTACGACATATTCTTCATATGAATAATTATTACACAATTCATTTTATAACATAATTACTCATTATTTATTTATGGAATATATTAAAACATACTATATTATCAATGAAAATTACTTATACAATCTTACAATATAAAAAAAATTATAAAAGAAAAATAAATAATTTTAATAACAAGCAATCCTCCAATAAAGCTAGCAATGGCAAGTTCTTTATGTGGCATTTAAACTTTAAATACAATCAACACCATATTCAAGTTTTGAAGAAACGAAATTTTAAATTAGCCATTTTAAAATGAAGAAAATTATACTATATTTGAAAATATATTTAACATCCCCAGAATATGGCTGCTTACTAATACAAGAAGAGAGCAACTGAAAAGAAAAAATTTCAACCATCCTATTCGTATAAACCTTACTCAGATGTAATAAATTCCTCACCCACAAAACCATCCTATTCGTATAAACCTTACTCATATATAAATAAATTCCTTACCCAAACAACACATGGCAAACCCCCTGTAAATTATCAGCCACTTGACTAAGAAACAGGGGAAAGAAAACAGATCTATTGAACTAACACGTTTCAAGTGGTAAGGAATCTCCTGCTTTAGGTGCATGGTGGTATGTCACTGAAAGCACCTAAAAAGATGTAAAGTATGAAGAACTTTTTTTCACAATTTGATTTGAAAAAAATGTGTATGTTGTAGACAGCTTTCATATAGCAAATTTATAAGGACATTTTTAATTTGTTTGTGCTTTGCTTGCTGAAAAAAGAATAAATTGGAAGCATTGAGAAAAAGCATTAAAAATAAAAGATTTTTTTTTTTGTATGCAAGAGGGATATTAACTAATGTGCTGACATCTACAGGTAATTATTAAAGTTAGAATATTATTTTAGAGTCTTTGGTTTTGGTCCGTAACCACTGCGCATTTAGAATTTTTAGAAAGTTGTGGTTTTACTTGGTACCACTGCATGTCAAAGGGTTAAAATATATTCAGCTTTAAATGCACAATATAGTAGCTAAATATTATTTGTGAGAAATCTGATTTCCTATTTTGTCTCAGATATTTTTGTCATCCCATATTGAAACAGTTTTATTGGGATATTTACTTTTGGAATCTTGAAATTTTATGAAGAACTGGCTAGATGTAATGAATATTTCTACTTCAATTACAAGACCAAAGTTGAAAGCATTATTTAATCAACAATAGAAAATCAATGTTTAGCTTAAAATAAAGATTCCTAATTTAAGTTCCAAATAGTATTTTGCTTAGTTTTTATGAAGAATTTTTATAGAAAATTACTCAATTAAAGGAACTGCCTTTTGTATAACATGAAGGTAATGCTGTAATGATGATCTGATAACATTTTTAACATATAAGGAAATAGCAAAAATAATTAAAAAAATTAATTTCCATGTGTATTTAAGTATTATTATTTTCAATAATAAAGATTTAATTGATCTTAGTGCAGAGAATCTGAAATGTAATTATTTTTTTTTTAGGGGAAGAGTACTTTTAATTTGATTACTTAATTTTGAAATGGCATATTTATCAAGTTATTTTTTTTTTTCTTTTTAAATCTCTATGCTATATTTTTAATTGTCTGGAATTTTATATTTTTTTGTTGTAAATTGATCTGATTTTTTTTTGTATTACAATAATATTTTAAAATTTGAGATTCAAATTGTAAAATATCCTTGTTAATGTTTCATTGTAAAATATTTTTATTTTTTATTATAATTTAAATCAAATTTTTTTATAAGAAATCTATTGTTCATTCAGAAGAATTATGCAATATTGTAATATTTACTCTTCATAACAGATTTATTTTATGTCCTGTTTAGACAGCCTGGGAAGGTGGATTATATAATCTGAGAATGATATTCAAAGATGATTACCCTTCGACTCCTCCTAAATGTAAGTTAAACCATAGTTATTTAATATTTGTTTTTAAATATCTATGCATTATTAAGTACTATTCTTTTCATTTTCTAATTCAAAATTATTTTAAATGCAAGAATTTAATTCATTTTCTTTCTACAGATGTCTTAGTTACTTTACTGCTAAGCTGAACTGTAATTTTTTCTTCCTATAATAATTAAGATTTACTGATGAAATTTTTTATCTAGTTAAAAATAAACAAATTATAAATGTTGGGCATTTTATGAGAATTAACAATATAAGATTTTCAAGTAGGCTTTTAAAGTTAGAAACTTGAGGATGGTAAGCATTTTTAGTACTCTGAAGGATATAACTTTTTTTTTCCTTAATACTAGACTAAGCTATATATTATTAAGCATTTTTTTTCAATACTTATTTAATAAAAAAAATACTTAAAACTTTTTCAGGTAAATTTGAGCCTCCTCTTTTCCACCCAAATGTTTATCCATCTGGAACAGTATGCCTTTCTCTCTTGGATGAAGAAAAAGATTGGAGACCAGCTATTACTATAAAACAAGTTAGTATGCATATAAGACACAGTTGAACAAAACTTAGTTTAAAAGCTCCTGTAATTGATTTTTTTAATACTAGCTGATTTTTTTTACGACTAGCTCGCTAAACCATATTATTAAATGTGATTTTAGGCTGTTAAACATTAATGTGGAATGCATTTAAAAAAATCATTTTTGATAAGACTGAAAAATATGAATTTCATTGAACGTGTCAAAGCAAATTATAACGCATGCAACTTAAAAAGTTTGCATATTACGTAATAAAAGTGGAATTGAAACTCCTACAGTGGAAGTAATATTAAAAAAAAGTAATTTTTTAATCGAAAATTTAACATTGACAAAAGTATGCAAATGAATATTTTGATATATATGAATATTTATATTTTATAACATTAAAAATTGTTACAAATTGTGTGTTACATTAAAAAAAGTATTAAAAGTATAGGAAGAGTTGTACATGAGTGAAATTTTGGTAAAATGGTAATGGTAATTTTTTAAGTTTTAAGGTAAAGCAAAAACCATTTTTGTGAGATAATAGTTTTGGTAGGTTTAATCATTAACTTCCATAAGTAAATCAAGGCAGTTATCTATTTGGCAATGGCTAAAACTACTTTCATGCTCAATTAAGTTCTTTTTTGTTTGCCTTTTGATTTTTGTTTGAATATCATTTCCTCTGAATTAATAGTTTTTAATGAGCCCAGTTCAGAGTATTTCCAATATCTGACAGTGTCATTAACGAACCATTGAATTAAATGCAGTTATTAAAATGTTCAACAAAGTGTCTGAAATGCTTGTATGGTATTTTATTTACATTTGATCGCTGCCATTGGAACAATAATTAATTAGTGGTTTCTGTGATGCATATGTTGGCACTTCATACATACACGCAAAATAATATAATATTTTAATTTCAAGGAAGTTTGAATTA
Organism: Argiope aurantia; assembly: GCA_026543865.1. NCBI lineage: Eukaryota > Metazoa > Arthropoda > Arachnida > Araneae > Araneidae > Argiope > Argiope aurantia. The sequence goes on from JAPMOR010017519.1 coordinate 218,204, forward strand.
TGTAATATTATGTGCTATTACTTTCATTACTATTATCATAGTGTATATTTATTCATAATTATTATTTAATACACTTTTTTTTTGTAAGCAAAGGTTTTTTAAAGGGATGAATTTTATTACTTTTTAAAAAAATTATTTATTTGGTATCGCAATACCCAACTTTTCTCTTCCATTCCCTTTGCCTCTTGAATTTTATGAATAATTAATTGTAAATATAGTGTTTAATGAAGTATTAACTTATAGTTTATTGCATATCTGATGTATTATTTTTTTTTTCATTTTGAGAAGAAATAAATTTGTTTCCATTATTATTGTTAAAAAATATAATGTTAGATATGACTGAAGTTGACAGAAGGAAACTGAATATTCAGAACATGCATAATGTATGTTGCTAAATCTATTCAACATTGAAAAAAAAAATGTTATGTCAGCATTCATTTTAAATAAAGAATTTTTTTAAAAGACATGAAATATTACACTATTATCTTTATAATGATTATTTTTTGTTTATCTTGTTATGAGGTTGGGTATGTAATGCAAATTTATGTTTCCTCTAGATTTTGCATTTGTAAGGACTCAATCCAAAGGATGTTCAAATATTGAAATAATATGAAATTGAAGGAATTGTATATCTTTTTAACTGAATTTTTGTTTAGAACAGGATTAAGAAAAAGACTTCTAACATTTAAAAGAAAAAAGACTTTGTCTTAGTGTTTTATTTTCAAACATTCATCATCTTATTTCAGAGTTCATTTCTTTGCTGTTTAAAAAAAAAAAAAAAAAAAAAAAAAAAAACTATCCCCTTTGTTTGTTTCCTGTATTAATGATACTCTACATTCCTATTATATTTGAGGAGTGTGATGTTAAACTTAAGAGTACTGGGACATGGAATTCCATGTAATTTTTGTTTTTAAATTATCTTTATAGATGGCTGTTTTTAATTGTTAAGAGTATGATAAATGGATGCATTTATGATGCCATTATAAAATGGGGAATGGATAATAAGTTGTTGCTAATTTTTTATTTATTATTTTTTAGTATTTTCAATCTCAAAAATAACAAAACAAATGTATCATTTTCTATTTAGTTTTTTTCTCAATTTTTTTAAATGCTTATGTGAATTTTTATTTATAAATTTATGTATTTTATGTTGCAGACATCTTCAAATTTAACTTACTATTTAAAAAATATATATATGAGAATATTAAACAATTTTTAGATAACTGGCATATCATTTAGTTCCTTATATTTGAGAATATATTGAGTTTAATTCTTGTCAATGCTCTGGATTATTTTTGAAAAGGCCACATTTTGCCCCTACCCCACTAACATTATGAATACCCTGAAAAAAATTAGGTCTTTGAGTTAAAAAAAAAATAGTGTGTTAAAATGAAGTTTATTTTACTTCCCCACCCCCTGCCGGAGGAAAAAAACGCGAATGTGATTATATGTGTTTGGTAAGCTTTGAAAATGATTGTATATTTTAAAAATACATGGACATTTTTTAAATATAATTATGTAAGATTTTTTATATCTTACACATTTAACTTTTTCAGATCCTTTTGGGGATTCAAGATCTTCTAAATGAACCAAATATCAAAGATCCTGCTCAAGCTGAGGCTTATACCATCTATTGGTAAGTCAAATTGAATGTAGTTTCTCCACTTTGTTTTTTCTTCTTTAAATTACAGCATTATTTAATGCTATCTGTCAGTGGAATGCAGTTATGAGATTTCTATTAAAAGGAATATCAGAAAAGGAGTCTATTAGCCGCCTTTTTCTGACATAAATACAATTCTTTATGCTGTCAAGTGGAATGCATTTTGTTTTTTTCTTCTCTATATTATCTAATGAATATATTTTATTTTACAGTCAGAACCGATTGGAATATGAAAAAAGAGTTCGGGCTCAAGCGAAATCTATGGCACCTCAGGAATAATTTGGCATGGACACACACTTATTACAAACATTTAAATTATTGTTTTTGTAAGGTTGGGGAAAGATATCTCCGTAATAAATGTTGCCTCTCAGCTCATCGGTCATCTAATTTTTTTTTATCAAGCGAGAACTGATTTTCATCAGATTGAACTTCCTTATGAAGGTTGTTTGGTGTGGTCTTTCTTTTTATGCTTTATCATCATTCAATATTCATATGTATTATAGTCTGTATTTTAATCTATGAGGTATTCTAAAACTTTAAAATTTTTGATTCATATTTTCCAAGCATCCAGATACCTGTTGCCTGATTAGCAATTTTAGATAAAATGTTTGTGAAGATTGTATATAAGTTTCATTTTTTTTTCCCCCCTTTTCTGAGTGTAAAATTCATGCGTTGTGTATTTACTGTTTCAGTATGACTTTTAATATTGTAAAATGTATTTGACTTATTTCTCTTAAAGAATTAAAATTTTGTCTTATGAATTTGATTTGATTTATTCATAAAATTTTGCTGTCCCTGTTCTTACTTTTTTATTTAAGAATATTAGACAAAAAACTATTGCTATAATTACTTAATATATCAACTTAGATGAAAGCAGCTTTATACGTTGTGTAGAATGAATTTATATTTGTTTGATTTTCAAACATTTCTTAGAAAATAATCCATTCTTTGCAGATTATTTAATGTGCTTCAAAAGAAATTGTGTATTTGTTATTCTGAACGAAATCTTGTATTCTTATTTCTATTAATAGAAAAATATTAACTTGTCTAGAAAATAAAATTATTTTGTTCCTTTTTTTTGGTGTAAATTAGCTATATTTATTTTGCTTAGCAGATCTTTCATAATTGCAAAATAAAGTCAACATTTCATAAGTGTAATTTCATTTAATAGTACTTGAAATCAAGAAAAGCAAGTTGAAGAGTTAAAATCTCCATATCCATACTTTTTTCAAGACTTAATGAAATTTTTTAATACCTTTATCAGATGAAAAATATTGCTCTTTTGGTTGTGGAAATTGAAGCTTATTATTAATTTTTGGGTGATTTTGCTTTAACCTCATTTATAAGACATTAAATAATTCTTCACAAATAATGTTTTTTGTATATTTGGGTATTTTAAAGAACAAAAGGAACATTTTTCAATTTTTACTCATGCTATTGCATCTCTTGGCTTTTATACAAGTTATAATATAATAGAAGAATAAAACACAATGACATAAATATGATGACATAATGATATAAATATATTGACATAAAATGATTAACATAAATATCACAATGATCACAATCTAAAGTGTGATTAAGTCTATAGTGAGATGAAGTCTTAGTAAGTTTTTGGTACAATAGCTGTTCTCCAATCACATATAAAAAGGTATATATACTCACTCAGCATTTATATTGTCTATACAAGTTCACCTATGCTGCTACTGAACTTTAAACTATACAGTTGAGTAGCAGATCAAAATCATTGAGTCAGACTAGATTAAGTATTGTTATAGATTGTGTGAATATATATGGGATTCTAATACTGATATAATATCTTTGTTAGTTCTTGTAGAATGCATAGTTTTCAAACTAATAAGGAAAAATTTATAATTTAAAGATATTCCCGTATTCATTTATACCAAATAGTTTTAAATATGAATTTTAGAATAATTCTGACAAGTTGCCAGATAAATCTAATTAATATCTTCAAATTACAGTTGAAGGTGCACTTAATTTAGAAATCAATATTTAAACAAGGAAGAAATAAATCGGACTGCTTAGCATACCAACAAGACTTGTGTTGCTTATCTCCAAAATGTTACCCATTACTGAATTGATTACAGAATTGATGAAATTTGATTCACTAGCAAATGATGAATATTATTAATTTGTTTATAGTAATGCACAGAAAGTAAATTTATTGGAAAGAAGTGAAGTGCATAGTTAATTTTGTCTGTAGGGTTATTAATAAGCAAATAATTTGTGGTCTTATTATTATCATTTTAATGTGAATTTTCATTGTAAGTTTTTTTTTTTTTTTTTCATTTATCAAGGAGCATACAATTTCAACTATGCTGTTACTTTCCAAATCTTGGTTGTTCTAAAGTTTTTACCCATTGATGTTTATAATTTGCTAATTCTGTTTTTTTTTTTTTTTTTTTTTTTTTAAAGTTTGCTTGTATAGTCTTGGGAAAAAAATAGATACAGATTTTATTTGGGCGAGATTGATAAGCATAACAAATGCATAGAAAAACATCTTGTATGGTAGGAAAATGTATGACATAATGTATACTTTACACAATAAAATATTTTTAAAAACATTAAATGCCATTTTAATTTGGAATTTAAACTTAAATTTTTGCAACAGTAATTTGAAAGTTCAATTAAAAAAAATTGCCAATTTGTAATGAAGCTACAATTAGGAATTGTTTTCTGATAGTTGTTTGTTAAATAATTTCATCATGAGAAGTTGAAATATACAGAACATCTTGCATCTCATTTAATACGAAATTGGTAAAATGATTTTAATTACAGTGTTATCTCTGTTTTAAACTTTTTAAGAGAACAAAGGAATTGTAGTAATCAAGAGAAAAGCTGTGAATTTGAAGAAACCTCTTAAATAAGTTGGAATGTTCTAATAAAAAGAGGTTAATGCCTCATAAATGCACATTATTAATTTTACAGAATATTACTTTTATATTCCTGTTATTAATCTCAAATATTTGAAGAAAATTTGTATCCAATATTAATCAAATTTTGTATTTGCTAGTTAGGAAGAGAATATTTTGCAATATATTTTATTTGTATTATTTTTTAGAATAAGAATTTATTTAAATATTTCGTGTACAAACGTTTTTGTACATCAAATATTTAGATTTTTATGACTATTATATTTACAAGAACAAGTATTTGTTCCAAATGTAAAATAAATAAATAATAATTATAATTGCCACCTGTTGAAATATTTCTCAAATGGGAAATCTTTTTACCTTTTTTATTCCTTTTGTCCTATTTATCTTTCAAGTTTACGAAGATTATTAAAATTATTCACACCTACCTATCAGATTACAACCATTTTTTTTTTCATTGCTATACTTCAATTTGATTTGGTCATTGCATCATGTTACTTAAGGTTTCATTTTTCTTGTGATGCTATTGCGCTTTGAATTTTTTTCCATTGTTGAAAATGTTTGCCATTATGTTGATGAGGAGAAGTAAAAATTCCATAAGAACCAGAGAAAACCAATAAAAAAGTAGAAATAGCTCTAATATAAATTTCCTTTGGCAATTTTTCATATCGGCGGCGTTTTTGTCTAACCAAATATGTTTTAATATTGTCTGAAATGCATAGAAATTTCATTTTTGTGCCAAATAAAAAAAGTCATCTACACAAAGTATCACCAATAGTGACATATATGGAATCTACCAAAAACTTATAAGCAATAATCTATAAGATAGGAATGTCAAGCCATGATAATATTGTTCTCAAATATTTAAGTTCAAATGGATAATTAATTATGATAATTAAAAACATTTTAATGTAATGAATAAATTATAAAATTACTTATTAGAATATATAATTCAAAAAAATTGTCATCATCTAAAAAGATTACAGATATATTACTTCTATTTCAGACAAATAGAAGTGATGCAACTAATTTTTTTTAACATTGTTGAAATCATCACGTGTAGAATTCAAATGTCTAGAAATAAAGTTGCGATTTTATGCATTGGTATTTGTTTCTTGCAGTTTAAAATCAAACATGAATTGCCTAAATAATATATATACACACTTTTTTATTTCAAAATCTGATCAGCTCTGATATTTTTTTCTTCTTTTTGTGTAACATTTACTATTACATTTTGTATTTGAATTAGTTTAAATGAAGATCAAAATTATGAGGCCTACTCAGTAATTATTGATGATTGAAATGTGAAATAATGTTAGGAAAAAAGGGAAAAAATTTTGTTCAAAGATTTTATTTATAATTTTATAAATAGAATATTTTGAAGTAACAGTCAATAATAATACTAACGTTTCTTATAGCATACCTATATATATAATTGAAAGTGTTCAATATCAAAAGGTCCACATTATATCTGATATATCAAATGCATTTAATGATTCTAACTCATTTCCATGAATGGCATTGTAAATCCATAACATTTGATCATTATTTATATCCCAAAGGAGATAAAATTTAATGTAATCTAAATTATGTAAATGTCAGAAAATAATGTGCATTTACTTTTAAGTTATATATTAGTTAAAGGAAAGATTCATGCTGTGGTTTTTAAAGTTACATATGTTTAATTTCTCTTCCAAATCAAAATAGTTACAAGGGCTGCTGGCTAACCAGCTTTATTGTTGATACTAGAATATTTCTATAACTGAATTATACGGTATTCAAATCAAAATAGAGTGATCTGTTGGAATTAAAAAAAATCTTTCCCGTTCGCAGTGTTGGAGAAGCCATTTTCACAAGAATTTAATAAAAATTCCCTCAAATAGAAAATAAATTAAAAAAATATATTACAATTAATGATAAATACGAATTTAATATAAAAATTATTATTGTACCCAATTTTAGTGAATTTTTTAATATTAAGACATATTTTAAAAGAATTTTAACTTTCGTTTAGAATATTTAAACTCCTAATAGATAAAGATACTGCGACCGCAATATCATTGCACATGATCCGAAGTTGGGGTCATAACACAAAAGTTGTGGATCTATGGTTTGCCACATTTTGATAAGCGAACTTACCGATAGATTCAACTTTAACCTACGTTAAATTTTTATCTTTAAAAAAATGCGAATTGCAGATACTCTCATGTATGATGGAATGAAATTCGTCTTTAAAACTGGATTACCATCTTGATTGTTGCGCTGCATAGAAAAAATGTCTTTAGCGCCAACCACCCAATCGATTAAAAAAAATTCATTCCTATACTCTTATTTCACCCTAACTTGGAATGTACTGTTAAAGGCAGAAAATAGGACGCTACGCATTGGGAAAGAGTTCTCCATCCATTTTGACTTTAAAATAACTAAAATGCGCAGAAATTTATCAAATATCACAGAAATCGGTTTTTTTATCAGCATGTATTTAAAATTATTCTCAAGTTAGAAGTGCTTACCTGTTAAGCATTTTGTAAATAAAGCGAACGAATAAAACCAAAAGATTTGACATAATGAATTCCACTTTGGCTGGACCCGGTCTTCAAGGTCAAATATTTGGCGCGCTATTCTTTAACGTCATCGCCAACTTTGCTTCATTTAATTCGCACCCGTTATTATCATCCGTACTTTTTTATTCCCGCTTTTTTTACCAATTAGTATTTTTAATACTGTTAATCACATTAGCAGTTATTAGTTTCGATTGATGAATATTTATTTTAGTCGTCCTTTCTATTCACTTCTGAAATGTCTGAAAAAGTGTTATCACCGACCAAGCTTCATACACCTTCAAGACGAGGGAAACCAATAAAAAGTGTAGCACGCAGAAACATATTAAATGTTTATTTTTGACTCCAAGAAGCAAACCCTCAAGATTCTATCAATCAAATCGTTGATAAGGTTTCGCATCTTGGAGGTATTTCGCAAAGAACAGTTTTTCGCTTGAAAAAAAGAAATAAAGGCATCCAGTCCTTTAAGTACCCCTGGGAAGAATCGACCAGGCTCAGTAGGTAAACATTCAAGGCCTATAAAATATTGATGACTACATTATCCTGCATTCGACGAAAAATCCATGCATTTTTTCGTAGAAATGAGATTCCAACATTGGATAAAGTTTTAGAAGATGTGAACGATGATAGAGATATCTTTTCGAAAAATATTAGCTGAACAACGCTTTACAGAATATTGAAAGATTTGGGATTTTTTTTTTTTTTTTGAAAAACGATGAAACGAAATGAAATAACTTTACAGATTTATTAAAATAATGTATCAATAATATATATCGAACAAAATAATGAAAGAATTAATTATCTGATTTAAAATGATAATATAATAAAGTTAATAAATATTTACTATCTGGCGAAAAATTTGCGAGATAAAGTTTCGCCAGCGATCTGCATTTCTAGTTACTTTGTACTTTAAAGTAACCCAGTTCCCCGGACGACGACTGCGATTCGGCATGCGTAGAATATGCACTACTGCCAAGTTTGGTTGGAACAGAGTATAGCGTCCAACTGGTTACCCTGCTAAATTAGCCAATTACTAACGCATTCGCACACATAGAATGTAAATAGCATTTTAGGGAATTTTTTTCCCCCTCTGATAGATGATTTTATCATCATCACTTTGCATTAAGCCATTATCAGTTATAGTATTTTTTAGCTCAAGATCCCGAAACGAACTTTTCGGCAATTGCAATTCACACAGTTAGCACGCAGAGAAATGAGCGGTTATGCATTCCAATTTGGCGAATAATCTCGGTTCGTCTTATTGTTAAATGTAAACTCCTCCCTTTGTCTCACCTTTCAGGCCTTTTTTGACTAAATAAACCCTCCTCATGCGCAAAAGGGCAGAAGGTTTTTGCATCCGAGAATGAACAGTACAGTAATCGACATTTGTAATGATCACAGATGCAACGGTCAATCGGTTGGAACGAAGTGGAACATATCTCCCTTATCTAAATCCGCTGATTCTAATGATCAACAATTCGTTTGTAATGATTAATTTCGATAGTCGGACGTGGAAGTCTAAAGTCGGCGGTAAGGTCGAGGCTCTCCCCGCCCCCAACCGAAATCTCGAAAATCTCATGAAATTACCTACAAAGTGATACTTAATTCCTTCGCATAACTCGGAGGCATTGGGTTCCCTCCATTAAAGAAATGTTTTCTTGATTTCATTACAGGGGATGTTTTATATATTAATATAGAGAAATTATTTAATGTTGCAGAATAAGATTTAAAAATAAAATCAAAGATTTCTTATAAGTTATATTTTTTTCAAAGTGAAAAATATTTTCAATTTAAATAAAAGTGTGTAAAATAATTATTAACAAAAATAAATAAACAAACTAGCTGTTTTTATTTAAATGGCACAAAATTCTTTTTTTTTAAATCAAACATATGAACTTCAAAAATCAAACGTTTGATACATTTAATTAAATGCAGGAAACTGATAAAAATACTGTAAGTAAATTGGAATTTTAATTTCATAATATTTTTAATAAAAGTTTAATAATTTTTTTACGATTTATCATACTGTTTACAATTCTAATTCATTAAAAAAAAATTTGCTTTAAATAATAGATTTTTGATCAAGAAATTATTTTCTAAGTTTTCGGACATTTATTTAAGCATGATTTTCCATAATTTTAATATCTTTCAACTTTTTGTCTATTATTTTATAATTTATTACTATAATTATACAATCAATCAATCAATATATATATATTTCCTTTTAAAATTTCATTGATTAGTTTCATCAATTTCTGTTATGAAATCTCAGTGAGCCTGGGCCATGGTATAATTCACTAAATACTGTGACACTAGTCGCTTCACTTGTATATAATTTGATAAAAGTGAATATTCTTTCGATTAACTAATCCAATCTGGTTTGATTGGGGACGGATTGCAGTTTCAGATGTCACCATCATCTGACCTCTTTATATAAAACTTCAAAATAACCCTTTATGTAGTTTGAAGAGGGGGGAGTAGCATCAAACTTTATTACACTTCTTCGGCTGATTGGAAATGTCTCATTATTATTTGAATGTCCATATTTAACTGCTTGCTTTACATTTCAAATCTTTTATTTTAGTTATATTATTTATATTAGTTATATACCTTTCAAGCTTATTACAATATTTTTCCAGTTTCATAAGTGAATTAAAAATAAAAATAATGAATTAAATAAATGGCCAAGTTTAAGCAAGTATATGTATATTTTCATTTGTGTATTCAAGTTGTAAATATGTTGTATATGGGTCAATTCGGTACGAAAGAAATTCTTTTCGACCCTGATTAGGATTGGAAAATCTGATCTGAATAGAAATCGAATTTACAAATTAGCAGACAACCAGATTTTTACCAGATATTTGCATTTAGTAATCAATGATTTGCTAAATATGTATGAAAAAAATGTTTAATCTTATATAATTTGAAATGAATAAATGTGAAGTTATTGAGTTTTGATTTTAAAATTGGACATGCGTATATTTACCAGTTAAATTAACATTCTGATATTATTACTTCATTTTAAAGTTCTGAAAAATCTTAGAAAATATTTTTCGAGTTATTCGATAGTAAAATGTATAGAATACTTTCAAATGCTATAAGTTGATCATAAATATTTCATTTGCCGATCGAAATTTGTCCACCTTTTACCGTGGAAATTTGAAATAAATGTATGCATTATTACAATTACTCCAAAGAATTTTTTTTATTTAAAAAAGAATAATTGAAACTGTACATTTATTTAGATTGCAAGATTAATACAAAGTCAAAGACAAATAGATTTTTTTATTAGTTTAGTCATCTGGAAATTTTTTTTATATTCATGTTAATTCATTTTAGATGAAAATTTTCTCTAACAGCTGTTAAAATATATTATTATACAACTGCAGATAATTTTTTAGAATAACCTATTGCGAATTGAATTACTTTCTTTTCTTTATTGCTGATGCCACAAGTGAATCGCTTAAAGCTCATGCGATATGTTTTATTTTATTTTTGAGTAACGCAAAAAAGATTACAATTTTTTTTCTTCCTGTTACCTTCTTTTATAAAAAATGATTTGCTATTTAAAAAGTAAAATGAGACATTTAAGACAAATGAAAATAATGAACTTCGATAAAAATATTTTATTATACACTTTCTAATCGAACATTCATTCTGGTATAAATAAAAAAATTGTCACAAATTTTAATCATTTTCATTTTCTTTCTTTTTTTTTGGTAATTTATGGATAGCTTAATGTCCTTTCCATAAAAAAAAGCAAATTTCTATTTCCATTAGCTCATTTTGCTACTTATTTCATCGAAAACCAAACAGACACTGTTCATTTTGTTTTCAAGAAACAAATTGCCATCTTTTTCGACGTTGCTTCAATTTCTCAGCGTTCATTTATTACTCATGCTAGTATTTATAGTGGGATTGTTATTCATTACACTAGGATTAAGATTTTCTGGAATTTTCCCACTGGCCATAACAAAATCGATCAGAGCTTGTTGGCCTAACCATGTGACCAGTCGGTCGTGTCGAACTTTAGAATCATGATCAACTGGATCATCATCATCAGAACAGACATAGCACTGGCATGCTTCTTGGGCAGCTACTATGCAACATGCCACTGCCAATGCGCAATCGGCAATGGCGGATGTTAATGTAACTGCTGCAACGGCTAGCAATGGCGCTCTTGTGGCAATGTCTCCTGCAAACAAAACTCTTCTTCCATCACTATCTACATAATACCCAGCTGGCCACTGGGCATCATGTGCCAGTCCTGTTGCTACAAAGACAGTTGCCAAGCCTCCTGTAAGGACACTGGCTACTGACAGGCATAGAAACAGTACAGCATGTATTGCTTTCTTAGAGCACTTTGTTAAACATATTGCTGACAACCCTGTTGCCACTGCAACACCGCCAGCCCACACACCTCCAGCTAATGATGACATGGCAGCTTCCATGTTCATGGAAAGTAGTCCAAACACGCCCAACATGACACCGCAGAATATTTCTGCGATGCCCAGACCGAAAGTAAGTTTTCTTCTGAAAGTTTCATTCTCTTCATGTTCTTCTGCAAGTGTCAGGGAGGATGGGAACAAGTCTTCCTGTAAAGAATTTCTGTTTTCAGGCATTTTGATTTTTTTTTTTCCTTATTTGGCGAATTTCTTTCTCTCTTATCTTGGCTGATCTTTAATTTTCTCCCATAGCAACTAAACAAAAAGCAAAAACAATACGATTAGTGTTTATATTAGATATTCCATTGATCATTTTTTGTTTTATTTTAGACCAAAATTAATGGAATTATAATAAAAAATATACCAAATATATTTGTAAGTTGCAAACAATTATTAATTCTTTGTTAATTTGAATTCAAAAGTTAATTAAAAGTTTCTAATAATGATTGTTGGTGATAAGTGAACATTTTATTGTACATGGCAGGTGATAATTAATTGTTATCTTGCAATCACTTTTATTTATACCAATCAACTTATATCCTAATCGGTTGTTGTAAAGTGCATAATATTTTTATTTACATTTAAAAAGTGTAAAATTTAACACTTTTGGGTATTTGTTAGGAATCTGAAATAATTTTAATATAATGTAGCTCTTTACAACTGTGCTAGCTGAAAGTTGAAGTACTTAGCTTAGTACTGTTATTTCATTTAGGGGCGAAAAGGTTGAATTTCTTCAGATGAAACAATTTCATAGAGATATTTTATTTTTATATGAATTTATTTATTAAACATATGTTATTTTAATATAAATTCCTTTTTATGAAAGAAAGCTTTTTTATAAACGGCTTTTAATGAAAATCAGTGTTGAATTAATAGCCTGAATTTTGCCTTTCTTAAGAAATTTTGCCTTATTTTGCCATTTTGATCTGACAACTATTGTACAAGATAAAAGTTTAGCAGAGATAAAGTTTGGGTATATTTGGCAAAATTTACTATTGTATAAATGAGAAACAAAGGAACACTTTCTTTCTCTCTGTGAATAAGCTTATCAGAAATAAGAATAGAAATAAATATTAAAGCAGAAAACTAAAGCTTACTTTCTGTGTTCGTAAAAAAAAAAAAAAAAAAAAAAATCATAGTTATGAAAATGTTTACCTTTGGGATCTTTAATGCGGAGAAAGTGAAGTGGTTATAATTAAATGCAAAATATTTATTAAATTACCTTCTTTTCTAATTTAATGCTGAAAATTAATTGATGCTACATGACTTTAGAGACAATGTTCTGTTATGGCTTAACACTCCCTATAACTCTTAACAAATTAACAAAGTAATATCTTTCTTATATTCTTAACAAACTATAACTATATTTCTTAACAAAAATAATTAAGTACTATACTTTCATTATAAGAATAGAAAAATATATGAAAAGGAATGGTATTTGTTTACTTAAATTCTAGATATTCAATAAGAATATAAGCTGTAATAAGAAGTAAAATTATTCTTTAACTGTCTTGAGAACTTGAAAAAAAGAGAATAAAAAGAAAAGAAAATGGTGTTGTTTTCACGATACAATCCAGACATTTTTATTAATATATTTTGGATTCCAGACAGTTCTTAAAGTAATTTCACTTCCTGATTGAAATGTAAGTGTATCATTCGACTGAAATAAATGGAAAGAAAAATTTACTTTTGATATTAAATTCTTTAAAATATGGATCACATTTTTCTTTTCATTTTTGTTTTTAATATATTTTGAAATTTTTACTCTTTGTTAAGTAATTAAAAAATATCTTCTACAGCCTAATCAGCAAATAAATAATACCAGTAATTAAAGAAATATTTTATTTCTTCTTCATGTGTTAGTTACTTGAATGCATAGCTAGATTTTTAAAATAGTGTGAAGACAGTTTTCGTATAATAAACAAATGCTTTATTAAATTATATATTGGCCATTCTGGTCCAACACCTTTTGCCATCTTTCTGGTAGTAGCATAATCCCACGCTCATAAAATTTTTTGATCTTTGCTGCCAAAAAACTGATCGAGGTGGTTTTCGACCTCCTCATTTGAGGTGAAGGTTTTACCGTCTAAAAAATTTAGCGAACCAGTTCTGGCACTGGCGTACTGTCAACACACCTTCTCCATACACATCGGTCAATTTCTTTCTAGCTTGAACAGCATTTTTACCCTTTCTGTAGTAAAACAGTAATATATGTCGAAAATGCTGCTTATCGCTCTCCATATTTAAAAGGGCACCAACCAAAAACTCCTGCGTAGAATTAATTGGAATTTTTCACACACAAGCCTTGCTATATGAACTCTCAAAGCATATAAAAATTATACGGCTTAAATGTGAAGTTGGGTGCAAAAAAACACAATTAAATCCTCTGTCGGGAAAAAACGAAATTACTTTCCGAACAACCCAATATTTAATGATTTCCATTCACAGATCTTTATATCTTAGTAAATTTTTCAAAATAAATGATTTTACATTTTTTAATTTCATTTGAATTGTTACACATTTTCAGTGATCATATTTTGTTTTTTCTAACCTACTTTCTAATCTACTTTTGTACTTAATTGGCAAATTCAGTGCTCTAAACCCTCTGTATAATCTTTAATGATGTCGTCAAATAAGTAAGGAAAACATGTAGGAAAACCTCACTTCCTGATGTGCAGAGTTTTAAAACTTTGTACTCTTTTGTATTCTCGATGACAAAGCAATATTTGATATTTTCAGAACTTATTTATTAGTTAATCAAATTAATTAAATTAAATATGGATTCCATAAGAGTGGCGCCACTCTTATGGAATTCAAGAAACCATTATATTTATAGTAATAATTATATAAAAAATATTGAAAAAAATGTACTTCCTAGTACAATAATAAATGAGGGTCTTTAAAATTATTTTTACTAAATTTATTTTGATATACATCTGCATACTTAAATACAGTAATTTTTAACCATAGATTATGACCATTAATAAGACTGACTGAACAGAGCATTATTAAGTTATCATAGAACTTTTATTTCCTCCTACATTCAGTTAAAAAAAAAATTAACAGGAAAACAAGTTTGTTTAGGATTTGCTTTTCGCATGATTCCTATTACATTCAGATTAATGATTGTTTTAAAACAAACATAGGCGAAAGACAATCTTAATTTAAAAATTTAATTAAAACATGTTCATTAACTATTTAATGAACATTATAATGCTTTAAAAAAGATTTAAAAGAGTTCGACAGAGAAGAAAAGATATCTAGTCCGAAACACAGTAGCATAATAATGTCTTAGGTTTGAATCGCTTGCCTTGTATTTATCTGGCCTTAATGCACCAGCCTTACTTTGTGAGCGTAATGCTTTTTACAACATGCAATTTACAAAAAAATTTTAAAAACATAATCATTTTAATAAAAAGAATTCTGTTTCGTAATTAATGTCCAAAGAAAAGAATTTCCCAAATCGTAATTTTAACATTAGCAAAAGTAAAAGAATGAGGGATTCGAATAAAGCAATAAAGTCAGTCTTACTTTCATTACAAAAATAAATGGCATCGCTACAAATGGCAGTTTAAGCTCATTTTTGAAATTTAAGAAGATGTAGTGGTTAAAAGTTATGAACTTATTCAGAGAAATTTTTTTTCATTTATTATTTCACTAATCAAAATCTGATTAAAATTTTGAGAAACCCTTTCTGATACCTACTATCTAAGAAGTATCTACCCATCAAATTTGGTAGTTTCTGATACCTACCTACTAAGAAGTATCTACCCACCAAATTTGGTAGTTTTTGATAACTACTATCTTAGAAGTATCTACTAACCAAATTTAATAGTTTTTGATACCTACTACCTAAGAAGTACCTACCAACCAAATTTGGTAATTTCTGATACCTACTACCTAAGAAGTATCTAACCACCAAATTTTGTGGTTTCTGATACCTTCTACCTAAAAAGTATCTACCAATCAAATTTGGTAGTTTTTGATATCTACTACTTAAAAAGTATATACCAACCAAATTTTGTAGTTTCTAATACCTACTACCTAAGAAGTATCTATCCACCAAATTTGGTAGTTTTTGATTCCTGCCACCTAAAAAGTATCTACCAACCACATTTGTTAGTTCTAAGTTTGATGATCGATCTTGTAAAATATTGCATTTTTTTCACTTTGTGCAATTTGTAAAATAATGTCACAAGAGAAATATTATCAAGTTGCAATGAATTCAGTGATTGTATTGTTTATTATTTAGGGGGATTCAGGAAGAATGAGTGGTGCCAAAACTTGAATTTAATAAGTATCTCTTTTTCACTTTTCTTATTTCATGTCTATAAAAATGAAATATTGTAAATGAATTTATATTCAGTTTCTAATGTGCTAAAAATTTTAGAAATTTAGAAACATTTGTACTCTTTCTTGCTCTGAATGATAACACATTATTTTAATATTAGAGAACTTAATAGACTAATTAAATTGATTTCGAATATCATACTCGTGGTTTCATGGCACTACCTGATAACGAATTTGAAAAAAAAAATTACTTCTAGAATTTTTTAAATAGAAAAAAAAATAATAGTGTTTTTAAAATGTATAAAGAACAAATAAAAATTAAAAATATCTATTCTTTAGCATATTAATGAAAGTATGTTTTTAAAATCTAATTTTAAAAAATATATTTCTTTGCTCCTCTTTATATTTGGCTTTATAAAATGATATAATTTTATTGCTATTTTGTACTTATATATTTAGTTATCCCCTTTACCTTTACTGTCTTTATGAGACTGATTACACGAAATGATATTAAATGTTTAATTTAATTTTTAACTTGAAATATTAAATGATTTAGGTGGTTTTATTTCTTTGAAACTTTTTTAATTAATTCTGTGTAATACATACTACAAGTAGATAATTTCAAAATCTAATGTGTTGAATATTTTCGCAATCTTTCCAAAGGATAACCAGAGGACTTTTGATATTATAGTTGATAATTAGTCGTTATGCAAACATTTCTTACCAGTTTGAATTTTTTTGATGTATGTAAACATTAAATGAGTTAAAAAATTAGTTTTGAATCAAAAATTTACAGTCGACTAAATAATTATATTACCATTTTGTCTTCTGGGTGGCTAGACGAGACATAGCAGACGATAAAATATTTGTCCCATATTAAGACAATTTCACTCTTAGTAATAGAATAAGCAACAAGAAAAACGTTTCAGAATGTTTGTAGGTAATATAACAATGGGGAATGAATGCCTAAACGTCAAAGGACTTGCTTGCTAAGCTTGTTGTCTTTCGATTGCTTTATTTTTATTTGATACAACAACTTTTCACGTTTATTATTATTATTACTAATAAAAAGATAATAAATATAATAATAATAAAATAAAAATAAACTATTTTGATATAAAAATAAACTATAACACATATCTTTTGGAAGTGTTTTTAAAAGTTCTTTAATAATATTTCATAGAACGTCAGGTTTTGAATATATCATTATTTTTAATTTTGAGATCTAATAATTTGCTTGATGACTTTTAACATTATAAAAGTTTATTCTAACGAAAAAAATTCTAGGTAATAATTTATTTTCACTGGGAAATTAGATAGTATCAGTAAATTACTAGAAATTTTTTAACAGGCCTGAAATAACATTTTCTAGAAAGAGAGCTTTCGTTATCAAAAGATATTAAAAATCTTAATTTGAAATGCATATGCATTAATTTTTTTACCGTTTTCAAATTTTTATAGAATATTTTCTCAACTTTTATAATCATTTGGCAACACACAGCATTTGATTTCATATTATCGTCTGCTTTAATGTGACTTAATCTGTTTTGTAATGTGATAAGATAACTAATTTTGTAAATTTTCTAAAATGGCAAATGTATTTGAGTAAAGCAAATTTTAATATATATATACATTAAAATTGGTTCCGTAAGTGCAATTTCAGAGAAAAAAATGTCTGAAATTTTGCAAAATTCTTTTAGAGGTAACTATTTATCAAAAACAAAGAGTTAATTAAGTGGCATAAAAATATAATGATAATGTGAATGATATAAAGAGTATGTATGTGATCGTAATAACTTAAAAAGCAGTAAACTAAAAAAGATGAAATCTGGAATACTGTGCTTACATCAAAACTGAACATCTGTATGAATCTAACGGATCAAATCCATTTAAGTGAAGTATTGTTTAAAGATGCATAATCAATTTTTTCACTATTATATGGAATTATATGTTCATTAGCACCTTAAAAGATTAACTACACTATTAAAAATTTATTAAACCCCCTTAAAGGGGATGAAATGGAGATAAAAATAGAGACGCATTCTTTGCCATAATTTTGAGACATATCATCACATAAAAACTATTAAAACAGTTTTTGATGACATATCTAAAGACCACGAGCTTTAATATGTAACAAAAACTGACAAAATCGGATCAGAGGTTGAAAAAGAGCGACTGATTCAATGGCTTTTTTTAATTATTTTTTTTAGTATATAGATTAATAAGTTTCATTGCCTTTTAAGACGTAAGATCAAGGCATAAATGAGGAGACAACAAGATTATTGAATAAGTTTTTGTTTCTCTCCTTATATTTGGCAGATTTATTGCATAATATATATCATCACTTAACAAATACCCTCTTAATTTTGTCGTAATCAGCATCTAATTATTTTAATTTTCCAAATTTTACAATAGGAAGAAGAGAAATTGCGTTTTTTGTAAACAATAACGTATATATCTTTTGACCTTTTTTCATAACATGCATGAACATACAATTTCATGTTCATATCTGATATGAAAGGAAATCAGAATCATTTGAAGCGCTTCCATTAGCTATTCTTCAGCTAATGTTTTTTATTGTATAATATTTTGCAACTATGTAACTAACATTAAGAGAAAAATTAAAAACGATTAACAAATGATTATTGTTTTTAAAATTAAATTTAAGATGTGAATCTAAATTTAGATTATTTTGAATAATAATATAAAACACTTAAACCTTATTTTTAAAAGAATTTTGCGATTTTTTTTTCTTTTCCGCTTGCTAATAAACGAATTTTTAAAATTAATTCTATTAATAAAAATCGTCTGCTCTTGAGTTTTTTGAAATTATTATTTTTTAATTTCAGAATTCTTCACTTCAATGTAAATTCTTTATTTGAACATATTTTTTTTTCTTTTTTTGCCTCATTTTGCCAAGATTGACAATTTTCTTGATATTTCGCATGTCATCTATTGCTGAAAGATGAAAGAAGGTGAGTGCAATTCTTTTAAAGGTTATTTATGATGTCAGAAAAAATCATACTAGCTGATATTCCTTTTTAACTTCCTTCATTTTTTGCACTAAATTGGTATCATTCGAAAGAGAAATTTTCTAAAATTTTAAATTAGTATGAAAATAAATTTGTGCAATAATATTTTTGGAAGCGCCAAAATCTGGTTTACTATTTATTTAATTGAAATTCTAATTAAAATCTCAAATAATCTCTCCGAGGTGTAAATTCTTACATCCCAAAGTATATAATATATGTGCCAAATTTGGTAGTTGTAGGTCAAACAGTGTATTAGTACATTGTACATGTACATGTACATGTATTAGTACATGTACACACACATTGAACTTTATATAAATATAGATTACCATTGTGATCTGAAAAAAAATTCGATGTTAAAAAAAAACGCGATCAAACGTTAGCGATACATAAATTGACATCATGAGAATTCTACAATAGAATTAAAAAAAACGATAAATTTAAAAATCATTGAAAAAATAAAATTCTAGTAACTTTATTACTAGTAATGATACAAGAACACAATTTTACTTTTCATTTATGATCTATATATCTAGTTTTTGTATTATTCCATATTGCTAAATATACTGTATTTAAGAGGAAATGACTTATGGGGTTATAAATATTACCTTAAAAACTAATTGAGCTGAACTTGGAATTGAATTTTGTAACTAATATTTCATTCATTTACTTATAATGTAAAAGTTTGAAATTTTATATAACTGTATGTTCAAATGACAATATATTTTTATTAAATACTATTAGTCAGTTATTAACTTGATTTTAATATATAAAATATATTTTATAAATAAAAGGTGTAATTGAATAATTCTGGTATATTTGGAGAATATTGATAACATTCCATGAAATTTATAATGTCGAATAAAGTAATATATTAAAAACTTAGAGAACACAGAGTATCAGCAATAAAATTTTTTTGGAAATATAATTTTATTAGTATACGAAAATGAAGGAAACATTCTAAAGTTTGATACATAAAATAAAATCTTAAAAGAATGAAACTTTAAAAATAATAACAAAAGGTAATTAAACCACAATGTATATAAAATAAGATAAAAAAATTATCGAAAGACGAATTTAATAAATGAAAAAAAATATCATTAATGTTTTCATTATTAAAACTGTCTTATCATTTCTATATGCGGTTCATCCTTTCGTGAATTTTGTTTTCATCTTCAGGTATGTGATAAAAATTTATTTTCTACATTTTAATAGATTACTCAAAAATTATTTTCAAAGTTTTTTTTTTATCATTTTAATAAATGTTAGGGTCTTGGTTTAGAGGATATGTACGTAAACAGGACTTGGTATATATTTTTTTGTACTAAATTAAACATGGTCGTGAAGCAAAAATGTACAAACTTGTTTTTAAGAATCTGTTAGATGAGTATTAAATTATCTTTTAGATCTTGCCGAATCATTTCAAGATTTTAAAAGAGTAAAATCTTAAATTAGAAACAATCTCTCAAAACGAAACAATATTGTTTTTAATCGCATTAATTTAAAGGGAATTTTTCGAATAAGAAATTACTTAGTAATTCTTAATTTCAAATACATTATTTCCATGAAATTTAGTTTATATGGTAGAATAGACATAACGACAGGGTTGAATTATTTTGCTAACTTAAAATATATCATTGTATTTGTGTGTTTTTTAATTTTGCATTTCCAATTATTTTAACTTAGACCTGTAGTTTTTTTTTTTTTTTGAGCATTTAGAAAATGTAAAGGATTATTCATTTCACTGAAATAGAAATAATCTTCATGTTTTCTGATTTTTGATTTTCGAGAATTCTAAATTTTATTTTGATTTATTACTTGCAATTTTATTAAGCCTTTGATTCCATTTTGCTTATTTTATTTCAATAAAAGGCATCATCGTTTATAATCAAATGAAATTCCCTGCATGTAAAAATGTTATATGATTAGCTCTTTCAAAATACTGGATGCCACGGTTTACAAAACGTGAATCTTTTAAAAATCTTTAAATTATTAGTATAATCGTTTCTTTCAATATTTCAAGATACTTGAAGAAAAGGTAAGCTGCTTTACAAGATTATGATACGGCTTTATTTTAAATACATCGATATTGAGTTATAATGACTCGAAAGTTATTTTAAACTGTCTGAGAATAGAATAAACAGAGATAAATAATTCCGCTCATTTCTTAAATGCCATATCAGGATAAATTCGGAAATGTTTAGATCTTATGATTCAAACCAATTATTTTCCTTTTCTTTTAACATAATTCTTTCTTAGTTTCCGCTTTTGAATAATTTTTCTTTTTTACAATATTTATTTTAGTTTGATCTTCTCCTACTATTATTTTTAGTTCCTTACATTTTTAAAATTTTTGTCTTAACCTACAGATATTTTGACAAAAAAAGTTCTGCTGCTAAATTCAATAATAAAAGCATTTAAATTATTTAGGTTTATAATTTTACGATTTTTAAGCGTTTATATATTTCAGGCTTTGATAACGAGCGGAGTCTGCACGGCTTGTCCGTGACATAATTATAGAATATTCATTCTCATTTGGCTCCTTGACAACATTGGGAAGACAAGTATACTCTAAACCAATAATAGACCATTCACGAAAGTATATTTCGTCACATTTTCTACAGTAGATCTGCGAAGAACTTCTTTGAATTTATCAGGAAAATAATCAATTAAAAAAAGAATATTACGACTGGTCCCTTTTTCAAAAATATGATTATAAGAAAATTTTAAGAAAAAATATAATTATCATTTCAAAACATTTGCAAAAATAATAAAGAAATTGTCAATTGGTTTCTCAAAGAATTTTTATTTTAATTCTAAAATGCTTCAGAAAAAAGTTACAATTAAAAAAATTATCCCCAAAATTCAGCGAATTATGCTAATTGTTTAAAATGAATTTCGTTAAAATAAAAATTGTTCTATGTGATGACGCACTAGCTTAGTTTTCTGCAATCATCAGAAAAAAATAGTATTGGTAAATACAAATAAATCAAAATATTAAATAAAAATTAACTACCGCATTAACATTTTAAAATTCTTGCTTCTATGTATATTAAGTCACTATTGCAACTCTGAGCTAAATTTTATATCAGTAATATAGATTTATCTGATACCGATATGTGCTCAAAAGCTTCTTTTTTATTTTATCTATATTATAGAAGAAGTAATGCAACCGTCAAAAAATTCGAATTCGAAATTTTGACAAATTTCGTTTTAGACTTTCCTGAGTCTGGAAATATTTTTGATCTTATGTCTATCTTTCTGTGAACACAATAACTAAAAAACGGCTTGAAATGGACGTATGAAAGTTTGGTATATGGACTAACGATTAAATCTGTTTAGTTTCATCAAGTTATGAACAAAATCCATTCAGAGGAAGTCTGTCTGAATGACTGTTTAAGTATAAGTGAAATTGAAAATTTAAAAAATGCAAAGAGCTATGTTGATAAAAATTTTTACACAGGTTTAACATCTAAAATATAGATTTTTATCAAATTTTGAATCAAATATGTCAAAAGATGGACCATCTGTCCATTTTCATGTAAATGCAATAACTTAAATCAATGAAATTCGGTATGCTATTTTGTTAATACAATTGTAGTTCCGTAAATATCGACAGGTCTTCAAAGAGATGTCCAATATGCATATTCTCACGATAGATTCAGTAAAAATGGTAGATTAAAGCTAAAAATCTGTATTTCTTAAGCTATCGTTTATCAATAACATGCCAAGTATTTACGGCCTTATCCAATGTTCCTAATTTTATGCTGGTGGAGGAGAATAAAAAAATCATTGGAAAGTACGCGAGAAAGTTCGGTGAAACTATTCCAGAAATAAGATTATAAATATAATTTTAATGGAATTTCATTCCGATTATTTCTTTTTGCTTTTATTCGTCTTGCAGTTTTTATTCTTAATTTCCATATCTTAAAAATGTGAAATTTTCGGTTTGTCAACGAATGCTGTTTTTTTTGTTCATGTTTGATCTGATTACAGTTTAATTTCTAAGAATAAACATTTCAATGCCTTCTTTCTATTTAAATCTTATAATAATTAATTAATTTTATTAAATTTTATTTAAATCTTAATTAAATTCTTAAATTCAATTAACTTCTTATATTAAAATTCCATTATACTTGGCAGCAAATAAAATCTTCATTCTTCCACAAATGTTTTTATTTTTTTTATTCTGATTGAACAACTTACATTTGATTTTGGAAGAATAACTCTTTAACAGCTAAATTATGAAAAATTTAACAAATCAATTCTGCATTTGAATCGGGAACAAATGACTGCATCAAAATCAAGAGTCTATCACATCATTAAGTGAAGGAAAAATCGTCAACGAAATTCTATGTTTACAAGCATGAAATAACGTGAGTTAAATATAAACATGCAAATACATTATATATAAATACTCACTATTATATGTATATAATAAATAGTTTCATTGATAAAATTTTAAAAATCATTACTATATAAAATAAATCTTACCTGAGATAATTCGGTATTATTTCTTTGAACTCACGCAAGTAAATGCAAGCTAATCGAGGACTGTCTTTAAAAAACTGTGGACTCCAACTGAACTGTGCACGTTTAAACACAATTAATCTCTAAACTATTAGCACTTAACGATATGTGTTCTTTTTCTCATTTGACACAGTAAGCAATATTTTTACTTTTAAAAGCTTCTAATTTCTAAATAATCAGTCCTTTAAAATAAATATCACAGCCTTGAGTCACTGTTCCATTTCACTAAGTAGAAAACAGTTTTATTTTATTGAGCTATGAGCGTGACAGCACTCAAAGCGTTGAACACCAACAACGAATTGATCATAAATGCAGAAGTTGTACTGAAGCATTAAAAAAAACATTCCATTGAAAGTAATTTATTCCTGATTTTGTTGAATCTCTGAATTATCTAAAGCAAAACAGAATGTGTTTTGAGTTCGCATTCTAAATTTTTTTTTCCACGCTTTTGAAGCAATGTTTAGTAAACACTGTGAATTGTTAGATGTTGCAGATTTTAGATTTTTCTTGTGTTAATCTTATTATTGTTTCTTTATGCAATTGTACCTTGTAATTAATTACATAAGGAAATAGAATGAAGCTAAAGACTCGGAGTTTATTTATCGAAAGTATTTATCGGAGGAAATATTATTCTCTTGGCTTTTTTGCATATTTGTGCACTATAGTGTGTTTCGTGAATGAAGTATTTGTATGTAAAAAACGGAATATGTATTTTGGATGCCTTTCTTTTCCTCAACCATATCCAAAATTGAATAAAATCCTCCAATTTTGGAATAACAATTTTCATTTACATAAGTAGTTGAAATTCTTCTCACGTATGCATGAAGAGTCAGAACAGCTAAAAGTCAATTCTTGATGAATTTGAACATGCAATAAAGATCTACAATTCTTATAATAAAGATCATACGCCAAATTTAATATATCTTAGTTTTAACTTGTTCACAGACATATAGATAGACCGATAGTTAGTCAGATTTCCCTTTGATGAATTTCAATCAAAATTTGATAGAAATCTAGAATCTCGACTTAATAAGTATTGCAAAATTTTTTTCATTAGTTTAATTCTTTAAATATATGAGTTATCAGGGAAAGCAAATTACAAACATAATGTTTCTATATATATTTAAATCAATTTTTATGAAAAGTTAAAAGAGTCGCACTGTCTAATTCTGGGGCATCAGGTGTATCTGGGGACTTACCGCTGCGAGTAAGTAACACTGGTACTACATTCAGTTACTAAATATTTTTACTACTTCTGTTGGAGGAGAGTCCCGATGAATCCATCAATATTTCTATAACACTCAGGAAATAGAGAACTGCTTATTTAATGAACAATTTCTCATCGACTACTCATGGTGCCCCGTCCCCCCTTGGAGGGACTTCATTTACAAAATTGAATTTCAGGATATTAAGGAACGTATGGAATATTACTTTAAATTTGATGATCTGAATATTCCTTAATATTTTTTTAGTTAAAAGTTAGTAAACAATTAACTTAATCATGCGATTAATTAATAATTCTGAAAATGAAATGTGTATAAATAAATAAGCCTTAATAATTTCATAAAGACTTATAGACTTACTGAACCTGTAAAAATAGTATATTTTTTAAGAGACGTTCTTGTGTTCATTATTACAAAAGAACTGGTAAAGATTTTGAATCATATAGAGCATCTATTATCCTTAACTACACTTAGCAATAATTTGTGTCAAAGGAGATAATTTTTATAAATGTTTTTGGTATTTGACTTCCTTATCTATGAAATGTAGATCACGATATTGTCTAAAATTCTGCGAAATAAAATTTTATAAAAATACAAATAGAAATTTTAATATGACCTTGCCTATGGTCAACAAACTTATCGAAGCGTGAAAATATATTGGATTTTTCTAGTAAGTGTTGCCAAAGTTTATTCGTTGTTAAGGTCACAATATTTTGGAGATAAGATGATACGATCTTGGCTACTAAACCAAATCATTTTGAATTCGAAATCCGATTCTATCTAACACCATAATGTATGTGGGCCTGCTGTATGAAAGGTATGATGATAACAAATATCTACAAGGACAAACATGCGCCTGTTTATTTGGAGTGGAAGACGGAGTATGAGCAGAAGTGTCTCTTTCTCCATTTGACTACTGTTTAATATCACGAGATCCGTCTCAAAATAGCGATTTGGGCCATAACTAGAAACTTGGAGTGACTAGGACAATAGAGGTTAAAGGTGCCCATCCGCCTTTCCCCCTCTGTATTGTTCCTCTGAGCCTTAACTATTTTTCTCTAGTTTTGATTAATCTTTTTCTTAATAATTTATATGCTTTAATCTAATAAACATTAATTTTAGTAAATGTCTGTTTGATTTTTGCTATTATATGTTGTTTCTTATTCCTGTATCAACCTGTTTAGTCAAAAGAGAGGGTCGCGTTGACCTGGTGGTAAGGTCTTGGCTTCGGAACTCGAGGGTTTTAGGTTCGAGACTCGATTCCACCGAAGAATTGTCGTGTAAGCTTGTCTGGTACAAACTAAAACCGTCGGGGCCAAATACCTTCTCTCTGTTATGGAAGCGTGGAGGAGGGGTGTCGTCCTTGTCACTTGATCGCGGTTCAAAACTACAAGGACCATCCCAAAATAGCCCTAGTGTTGCTTTAAAAAGGGACGTTAATATAACTAAGCTAAGCGTAGCTAAAAATTACTTAATATCACGAGTTATTTAATGTCACACAGAGAGCAATACGAAACTTATGGAATATAATTTAGGTAAATATTTGTTAGTAAATTATTCAATGAACCTTATTTTTATACTTGGAGAGCAACAATTTCTACTTAAGATCCAAGATCCCTTAGGAAACCAACTCATTAATTATTTCATCAAAATTAATTTTGGTTTTGCTTTTGCATTTTCATTAAATAAATTTTTATTAATAAATTGTAATAAAAATAAATTTTATTTTTAATCGTTTAAACAATTTCTAAGTTGAAAAGTAAAAATATAAATATTGTTAGCAAAGTTAAAAGTTTCGATATTCAAAAATAAAATTCCTAGCATAAAAAAATTAATATTGATTTTTTTCAATGTGAAGCCCTTTAAGCTCAATCTCTCTTAGAACTACCACCTATGCGTAGTAATAGAAATGGTTCCTGATAATCCTTGTGGTGTTTCAAAATGAAGTATATAAATATATATGGCGAATAATTCCCATACTTGAAAGTAACTTCTTTTACAACCTGTTAAAAGAAAGAATCATTTGACAATTTTCAAATATTTTTTTCTTTATTTGTTTATTTCTTTTCCATTCTTTATCTAACACAAAGCTTCCACATGCTGAAATCAAGTCACAGTCACCTAAATTACCGTTTTTCTTTTTTATTGACCTTGTTTTCAAAATAATCAAAATTACTTTTCCTCAATTGGCAATTCGCATTATTTCCATCATTGGTTTGATAAAATAAAAAAAGGTTTAAACAGCAAGTGAATGTTTGACAATATTGTTAAATCAAATTACTTTTATATTAAAGAAATGTCATATAAAGCAATAAAAATCAAATTACGATTTGTTTTTTCAAATGCTGTCTCAAGAGAATGACAGGCCACTGAACTCGTGTTTCGTGATTATTTTAATTTATGATGCGCTACAATTTCAATATAGGCCATTGACATTTCACTTATTACTTTTATCTCTCTCATCCAAAATACAGAAAGAAAAAGCATTGTCACCAAAAAAAATTCTATTGCTAGATTTTTGTGACATTTTTTAAAAAGATTTTTCCAGGTTCCTTCAAACCATTTTTGAAATTATGCTTGTCTATCTGTTTTTAAACGCAATCATTTAAAAAATGCAATGGACTAAGCGGATGAAATTTGGTAGGCAGTTTTAACCTTAAATTTATAAATATCTATCACATTTTGAACAAAATACTTCATTGGTCTATTTTTCTGTCTGAATATAAACATGACAGGTAAAAAACAGTAAGATAGAGAAATATTTAATTTGACGTACATTCATTACTAGAAATGCAGGATTTTAATCGAATATTGAGTCAAACCATAAAAACTGACGCAAATATACATATGCACATAATGCGCAAATATACAGATCGTATAGCGCACAGATGTATACATTATATACATATGTGTATAATTCATGGAAAGACAGACAATTTTTAAAATGAATTTTTACATTAAAACTGATATGTGTTATGAATAACAACAAGATAGTAAATTGCTCGCTTGTTTAACTGCTCATATGCATATAAAAACGATAATTAAAAAAACACGGTAATTGGTAAAGGAAATTTGTTTTATAACTTTGATATCCAAATTGCTTCAATGATTGTAAATTTTTCATCCAACCGGTGAATGAGATGAAGTCTAAAATATATACTCGATTCTTTTCTTTATATTGTGAAGCTAAACGTAGTGTATAAGTATATGCGAGAAAATTGAGGAAATAACATTCTTCTGATCTTGTACGCAAAAATTATTTTATGTGTTGTATTGATGAGATTTTATGTGTTGTTTTAGTGAAAGGAAATTTAATTATTCTGGGTAATTCCTGTTCATATTGCATGTTGAGTTAAAATTATACAAATTCAAGCCATACTATAATTAAATAATTTATTCTACTCAAGTCAATTGTTTAAGATGATACGTAATCCGTTACTTCTAGTTAATCTTTATAGTAAAAGACTACAGCGAATAACATTAAGATGTAATTAGCACGTATAATCCAGGCAAAATATTGATTGGTCCAAGTTTCTTTATCGTAATTTTTTTGGTGGTGGTGGGGGGATAAACAATACTTATGGGATATAGCAAGTTATAATCGATAGATAATGACTACATTAGTATTTTTAGGATTATGTAGGCCATAAGTTTTATGCAATTTTTTTGAATTTCATTAATTCATTCAAATTAGTGATTAAGGTGATGTAAATTCCTTATTTTGAGTTAATTTATATAAGCAAAGATTTTAGCTGACTGCTTTAGCTTGTAATTAACTCGAGAAATTTGATTAAATTCGAATGAAGATGGGTAACATCGTGCAAATTACCCGCATTCATTCAAATACCCGAATTGCTCGATTTCATGCTTATAGATCAACATTGACATGTAGGAGGGTGAACAAAGTGCACGAACTTTATGGTTCTCAACCTCTGAACGCTACAAGTAGATGAAAATTGCATGATAATTCCGTTACGTAATGAATATTGAATAGCAAAATTGAATAAAAGGAATTTTGCTTATCAACATATGGATTGACAGCATTATTGGGGAAGTAGTTACAGCTATTGACAATTAATTGACTTCAAGTCTGACAGAAAAAGTTATCCACAAAATTCGATTATGTTTTTAGAACTGGACTAAATCATCCACAAGCATTCCAATAATTTGTTGCTGAGAAAAAATTAAATTAATTTTAGCCAACGTTGCAAACCCGAAGATCTCAAACATTTTAGGATAGAACAATGGTAAAAGAATGAAATATCTCCTAAGAATGCAGAATGAAAGAATGAAATACCTTCTAAGGATCGAATAATATTCTGAAAATAATCGAATGGGTTTTATTGAGTTGACAGAAATTATATTCATCTACAGATATTCTTTTGAATTGGCTTATTAGAGCAATGACTACACCAAACTTCTTTTTAGTGTATTTTTCTATATTTGTAATTAAATGAAAACGCGTTGGAATAGATCCACATTTGGTCCATATTATCAACTGAAAAATATTTTGAATTTTGTCAGCGTTGGATTTAATTAAGTCTAATTTAATTAGATTACCTTTCCGTTTCAAAGCTATGCAAATGATATAATTTAGATGTGCTACGTTAGGCTGGACTGTTATTTAGATGAAGAGGATGGCCAGCTCTTGAAAGACTTCGGTATCATGCTATTTTTTCATTTGATTCCGATTTTTGTACCGATTCCGACATTTGATTTTGTTTTTTGTACAGATTCTGACATTTGATTCCGATATATGTAATATGTAAATATATAATGTATACAGTGGTGGTCAAAATTGTGGAAACTTTTGAAAATTTTAATGTTTTCTAACTTTGTATGCTTATAGAAAATGTAACGTTTCATAAAATGGAAACACTTACGTATCATTTTAAAGAGAATTTAATACTGATTTCAATACCACAAGCAAAATTCAAATTTTTGCAATACAAAAAAAGTTGAGACGCAATAATTATAGAGATACATTAGATGCTGATGACTGCAGTGAGTTACCAGTGCTCAGTGAGATAGCTTTTATTTTTTATTAAAGCTTCACACTGATGTTTCATTGAGCTGACAATGGTTTTAAGCTCTTCCTTCGTTGTTGCTTGATGCCAGGAAACAATTCTAGACTCAATTAATCCTCTTTTACTTGATGAACGCTTCATATCTATAAGAGTTTTCAAACGGTGCCATAAGTTCTCAATAATTTTAAGTTTAGGATGGTTTCGCGGCCATGATAACAATTCATTGCTCTTTGTACTAAATCACACTTTCGATATTTTTGCTGTATGGCAAGGAGTTGAATCCAGCTGAAAAATAAATGATGCATTGTTAGGGAAGAGATCACTGATGGAAGATGTAAGTTTTGGCTCTAGAATAGTGTCAATGTATTTTCTTGCATTTAATGCCCCATCGATAACATGAAAGAGACCAATACCATCTGCAGACATGCAAGACCAAATCATTACACTAACTAAGTTCTTCATAGTTGCCTAAATGCAGTCAGTATGTAGCTTTTCACCTATTCTATGTCTTATCTATTTTCACCATCGCTACCAAATAACAATATTTTTGTTTCATCACTCTGTATAACTTGTAACCACTGATCATCTGGCCAATTAATGTGTTCTTTTGCCCATTGTAATTTTTTTATACACTGCTGTAAATTTTTTCGTTGAATTCTACCTCTTAGTCTAACATCTAATAATCTTCTCCTGATTGTTCTTGAACTGACATAAATGCCAGCATCATTCAATTCACTTCTGGTGGCCGCTGATGGCATTCTTCGAGCATGGAGATGTAGTCTTTTTATTCTTCTGCCATGTACAGATGTGATGTACCATTTCAGCTATTTCCAGCTTTGTTTTTTATTGAATTTGTTTCCAGATATCGTAAACAAAACTCTCGGACGCCATATATAGTTACTGAACCACCCACCTGTTTTGCAATTTCAGGATTGGAAAGATCACATTCATGTAAGACAATAATCTTAGTTCCCTTTCTGAGTGTCCAATCTATTCTTTTATTTGATGGCATTGCTTCATGACTAAATATTAGAAATATTTACAACAATTCCTAATAAATTTTAAAAAACTTAACAACATTCTTTACTTGTGATTTGTTTACATAAAAACAGTCTTCCTTCTATAGAAAAAGGCACAATTATGACCTGTTCAAACTTTAAACATGATGTCATCTTCTTCAGGCAGTTATTAAAATTATTTTTGTTCCCAGAAAAAGAACAGTGATTGGCCAGGAAAGTTAGAAATTACATTCCACTTCATCAATGTGTTTGTTATTCAGATTAAAGTAAGAATAACTTTTATTATATTGAAAATATTTGAATTTTGCTTTTTGTATTGAAATTAGCATTAAATTCTCTTTAAAATGATATGTAAGAGTTTGCATTTTGTGAAATGTAACATTTTCTATAAGCATATAAAGTTAGAAAACATAAATATTTTCAAAAGTGTCCACAATTTTGGCCACCACTGTATGCACATATATTTTTACATGCACATATATTTTTACATGCACATATATATTATGCACATATATATTATATAATAATATAATAGATATGTAAATATATATGTACCAGGTAGCGTATGCAACGGATCTTTATTTGAATTCATTATTAACTACATACAATCAGATTATATAAGGACAGCGAAAAAATATTCTCATAATTAGAATCATATCTGATAGATAAAAGAAACTTCAGCAAATCTTTGGTTAAAATTTAGGTTCTTAAAGAAGCATTTATCTTAGAAAGTTATTGATATTACAAATGCGATAGTAATTATTTACTGTTATTCAAATCATTTTGCGTCAAAAAATGAGCCTAAGTTGCCAAAAAAATCAAAAGTGGAAACACGCACACACACACACACACACACACAAACACACACACACAAAGACGAAAGAAACATAAAAAAAACCAAGATAGAAAATTTTTGTAATTATCATAGGAAAAACACAGTAGAAAGTTTCTGAGAAATAAAGATCAAGAGAGAGAATCCTCTTTTTTTAAAGCAGAAATTTTTTTTTCCTTTTTCCTCAATATTTTTTTTCTTCATGATTTTAAGCTTCGAAATTATTCCATATTTTTCACTCATTTAAGATGCTATAACATCTTTATAATTTATATTTAATACAGAGAAATTAAAAAAAGTGGATTATATGCTTAATAAGAAATATTTTGTAATGTGCAAACTTACTTAGTGACGATTCTACGACGACGATGTTAATTGAAGTTTCAAACTGCATTCTAATTTGTCAACAAATTGTCTATTATATAATCATGTCATAGAATAGCGGAGTAAATATAAATCTCAAGTTTACCATAGTGTGATATTTCATTTTATTTTAGTTACCTTCCATACGTTCATATTTTATTTGACATTCATTTTTTATATTAGCGAAAAAATTTCACCTATAATTACTTTCACTCTATTTTTTTATGCACATTTGTATTACAAATCAAAATCAATATTGGGCTTTACAATTAAGATTATAACAAAATGCAATTATTTGTAACAATACCACAGTAACTGAATATTCGTGTGCTCATTAGTACTAAAGTAAAAAAATCTGAAGTTATTAACCTATGTTAATAAAATATTTATATAACATGAAAGTTTTTCTTTAGAAAAGTATTTAATAATCTTAATCCTAACTCATTTAATTTGAAATTAAAATGCAATCAGGGCAATAAACCTTTCTGGAGAATCGATAATTGAGAGCTCTTGAATAAATAAGCAAACCATTAAAGAAGAATTTTAATTAACCCACTTGTAAGCTGTCAATGAACCGATATTGCTAAGCTGGAAGTCATTTGGCTGAAATGTTGATTACTTTTTCAACTTCCTGTTATATCTCCATATTAATTACGGGGAAGAATAAAATTTAATTCCTGACAATAATTTTTATGATGAATAAAAAGTGACTAAGCATATTTGTTAGCATTTTACAGGTATCAAAATTAAAAAAAATATGTATATATGTTTGTAAATGAAAGTTGAAATTGAATGGCTTTTGCTGATCTACATAAGTTTAAAAAAAGATCGTTAGAAATATAATTATTATAGAAATATAAATATAAAGGAAGAAAAATAAATATAAAGAATAATATTAGAAATATAAATATAAAGAAAGAAAAATAAATATAAATAATAATATTAGAAATATAAATATAAAGACTTATGTGGCTATGATAGTCACATCATGAAGTCATTCTTACTATAAACAAAATAATTATTTTATCAAAAAATGCCCATCAATTTTAGAAACGAAATAAACATTAATTAAAAAATTTATGAATTTTTTTAATGAACAATCATTAAATTTATTACAAACTAAAATGTTTCATTAAAAAGCTTTAATTTAATAAAAATAGCCAATGAATAACAAATTTAATTAAAAAAAGATTTTTCTCTAATTTAGCTGGGTAAATTAATTATTTTAATTTCATTAATCCATAATTCTTGTTAAGCTTTCAAAATTTGATGTCATATAGATTGATTTTATTTATTTCATGATATATAAGTAATTATTTCTGGAAAATTAACTTAAATAAGGTTATTTCTTTTAAATTTAATCATAAATAAAAGAATTATCAAATATTCTTTTAGTCAGAACATTTCTTACAAGGTTAAATTCTATTATTACATAATTCTTTAACAATAAATCAGAAACAAAATGATATTCGATAAATTTTATCTATACTTATAATAAAGCTCAATGTGTGTGTGTGTGTGTATGTTGGCGCTCTACAGGCCACACCGTTCAACTTACAGCTACAAAATTTGGCACGTGTATACCTTTAAGGTCGGGAATGTGCACCTGGGGGTAATTTTTTCGAAATTTTAATTAGTATTTTATTTATTTAAAAATTAAGGGAAATTTTGGCGTGTTTCTGCTATAACTTCCGAAAATATTACCGCACAAAAAAGATTTTTACATGAAGTTAAAGATCAAAAATTTATCTTTTAAATGATACCAATGTTTTAACCTTAAAATTAAATTTCTATTTTTAATGAATTTTTAAATAAATATTTTAACTATATTTCTCAACAATTTTTTTCGTACAAAATAAAAATAAAATTTAAACTGCACGAGCATTCATGGGAAAAAAATAGCTTTTTTATAAGTGTTGCCATCACCTTGATTAAATCTCTAATTAAAAATAAATTAAATCTTTTTGAAAATGAAATCGTTTATAGGAAATGAAACAAATAAGAAGCATTATTTTTTTCTAAAAAATAAATTCAAGAAAAATTATTTTATGATCTTTTACATTCTCTATATTATTAATCCAATAAATTAGTTTTATTTTAAGGCAAGTTTTGTTTAATATGAACAGGATATCCATTCAAATCAGGGCCACACAGCTAATTTGTAAACCTTTAGTAAGACACAGATCTGCTAAAATGGTCTAAATGGAAAATGATTATATTTTATGTGACTTGATTCAATAAATGCTCTAATAAATAACGAATTTTTGATTTTACATAAAGCTTCTGCTGTGGAAATCACGATTAACAAAATGTTCTTGAAACACTAATATTTTAAATAAAAAGAGTTAATTTCCAATCAACTAAATCAATCACTTAAACTGACTGATTAATGAAGATTTGAATATCACTATTTAATAAAAAAGGATAATTTTAGATTCCATCGATCGTTTCAAAGAAAATACGCCAATCAGCGCACAAGTTTCTCAAGATTAATTGACCTAAAATTATGAAAATGTTGAGGTCTTCTAAATTTTTAACATTCAAAACTTCATAAATAAGTCTTAGTTGATCGTGGAAAATAGAAACATTCATTCATTTATTTAAAATTTGGTGTGTCCAGAATATTTATCAGAATATGATACCTTACTGCATTAAATTTAGACTTCATAATTTTTGAAATATTTTTATAGACCGGAACAAAATATTATTATTGATTTCATTTCAGTCCTTTTGAAAGCAAAACTAAAAACTGAATTTTATGCTGAATCTGAGAAGTTTTTGTTGAATTATTCTTTGAGATATTACATAAATTATGAAAAATATTTTGTAGTTCACATAAGACTTAAATACCGAGCGATTCTGTTTGCAATATTCATATTAAATAATAATAATAATAAATAAATAATTATAAAAATGATAAAAAAAATAAAACGCTTGGTTTTATTGAAAAATATCTTTATATTAATTGCAATTTCATCATTTCCACTTTTAATTAAAGTTGAAGTTTTACCGGAAATGACAACAAATTAGCAAAATATATATAGTAAATTGAACGAAACGATCTAAACAATAGTATAAGTTTGGTATGACTATCAAAATTTGAAGATTAAAAATGTTTTGTTTGAGAATCTATTAAGAGACCAGTTACTTAAAATATTTAATTGAAAATTTCATCATTTGTTTGATATATGTATATAACAATAGCAGATTGGAAAATACTCGGTACTGAAGGTAGTTTAAAAAAACGAATATATAAGACTGAATTTTGTTAAATTCTAAGACATCAAATTAGACATTACCGGGAAGGTTCATCAGAATGAAAAAAATTATCGATATTTTTATTAATGCGGGAACTTTAATTTCGTTCTTAATGATGAACATGAATTTTTTTGATGATTACTTATAGCAATTTTCTTAGCAAACTTTAGTGCAATTATTATTTTGAATAGTCAACAAAATAAGACAATTTACGAAATTTAACTCTAAATTTTAAACTTTATTATTTTGACTATTGAACAAGATTATTCAATATTTCTTAAAATTCTGCGTAGACTGATATTTCTGAAAGCTATAGAAAATCTTAGTATAAGGGCATAATTTCGGATCTGCAGATTTCAGAAATGTTTTTGTCGCATAAAAATGTATGGCAGGAATTCCTAGAATGTAAATTCTGTTTTGTATATCTTTTTATCTAAAGATAAGCATTTCGTATATCGTTAGGAAACTTAATTAATTAGAATAACTTTTCTATTTTTTTAGTTTAAAAGTTCAAGTTAAAAATTAAAAACAAATTCTTTCAAAGTTAAAAGCAAGATTATTTGAACCAAAGGTCTTTATTTAATTATACCAAAATTAAGATAAATTAGAGTGATTATTTTCAAAATTATAAATAAAATCGTTTGACCCAAAAAATAACATTTCATACAGAACTATGAAAGATTAAAAAAAATAATATTTCATATAACATGATTAACTATTTTCAGAATTGAAAAAAAAAATCTTTTATTTCAAAAATACTGCATTTATTTATTTATGAATCACCTAAATTAATTTTATTATTTTTCATGTTTTAAAATAAAGATCCAAAACGAAATCAAAAATACTCAGACGAACAGACAATAATAACATTTTAACTCACTTGTCAATGAAGTATCTCGGTTGTTTTCACTGCAACCACAACTCGTTGATGAACCACTAGTTGCGCAACACCACTCTCCTTCGAACCCAGAACTGTAACTGGTGCGGTGTGTGTGACGGTGGGCTCTCTTCGGCTTGGTCCGGATTTTTTCTCCCAGCCACTTAGAGGAGTAGAGGTCAGTATGTCAGTGGACGCTCAACCTTGAAATATGCTTGTTTCTGGCCCCGTTACCCATTTCCTGCGGAACACCATCTTCTTCTCTTGTAATGATCTCTTAAAACTAGTGGTCATTAGTTATTCACTTGGACAGATTTGTTTTCATTCTTCACTTGTGATGGAACTTTCTTTGGAGTCGTTGCTCCCTTCTGAACACAAGAAATTGACCGGGTAAAGTTGATAGACCGTGCAGTAAAAAGAATTAAGAGGTTGTTTGGAGATGTTCGGTCGGCACGATAAAGAGTTTGAATTTACAATATGTAATTACTGACATGTTCTTTATTAAATGAAATGAATAGAGGAAGTTTCATTCAGAATATTTGATTGATTTTTTCCTACGTACAACTTTTATCACCAACGTTGCCATTAATTATTGAGTAGTTGTTATGAGACCAACGAATATAATTATACCGATTTAATAAATATTGTTTTATAAATCGAAAATAAATGAATGAAACGTAAATTTGTTGGTTAGAAATACTTTTTAAAGATATTCATATCTAGGCTACTTTTTTTTAAGAATCTCTCCTTCTTTGAATAGAAATTGTCAAAAAAAAAATTAGAACTTGTCATTTCGATGAATCTTTAAGTTTTAGACATCTCGGGATTTGAGAAGCAATTATCTAAATTATATCCATCTATTTACGAAATTCGATAACGCAAGAACATATAAACTTTGAATGAATTTTATTATTTTTTATTTATTTAAAAACTTTGAATATTATTATTACCTTTACATCTAAATTTTAGATTGACTGATTTTGAGTTAAGTATGCCGAAAAGCATAGAGTGTATTTTTATACATATAGATACAAACACGATAGTTTTATAAAACGCATTATAAAAAAAAAAACATAAAATATCCTAATGCAAAAAAGATAAACGAAATTTGGCTATAATCTTGCTCTAAAATTGTTAAACTACAACAAATTTTGGATCCAGTCGTTCAAATAAAGAGATCCAATATTCAAATTCACTTCTCTTCAGTGTGAGGCTAAAAATAAAAACGCTTCTGTTGGATGAGTATAGGAGAGAATCGGAAAGGAAATTCCAGATCTTTCAATGGAGAACAATCTGAAGAAATCTTATCAGTGAAAGAAAGTTACCCACTATCTACTTTCAACTAGTTAATGATTATAAAAATTAAGACCGAAATGAGGATAAATAAAATGAAATATAGCTATAAAAATCATTTATAAATTTTTATAGAAGGGCTTCAAGTCGAAGTGATTTTCTTTACATCTTTTGCCAATAAATATTAAAATCTAACTCTTTTTATTTTAGAGTTAGCGCATGCAAACGAACAGCCGGATTGACAGAATTCCTGTAAATGCAGATGGTTAAAAATTTCTTAAAAGTCTATAAATTTGGGTATTAGTCCGTTTACCAAATTTCATCCATCTAGTTCAAAGCATTTCTGAGTTATCGCAGAGAGACAAATAATCCTAATGCCAAAAATGTGTTTGGGCCGCGATGGCTTGATGGTAAGGTCTCGGCTCCTGAGCCGTAGGGTTTTCAGGTTCGAGACCCGATTCCATCAAAGAACCGTCGTGTAAGGGGGTATGTTGCACGTTAAATCCGTCAAGGCCAAACGTCCTCTCTCTGGTGTGGCGTGGTGTGGAGAGAGGGGTGCCAGCTCAGGTGTCGTCCTCGTCCTCTGACCGCGGTTCAAAATTACGAGGTCCGTCCCAAAATAGCCCTAGTGTTGCTTAAAACGGGACGTTAATATAGCTAACCAAAAATTTGTTTTTCGAACTCAAAGATAATCTGAGACGTGGAGATTAGGCGAAATGTCGGATTTGAATTTTTTGATGTTACAATACTTCCTCCGTACTTCGTACACGAGAAAATAAAAATCAGTTGAACAATTTCGTAGATGAAGCTCTGGTTTATCTTAACCTTCCTTTTGTATTATGAGATTCTTAAACGCTGTGTCATCTGAAATACCCTTAAGAATTGCTTCAAGAATTATTATTTATGCTTCATCCCCCCCACATTCTGGTAGATTCCAATAATTTCTATTTTAATGAACTTAAAACAAGAGAGAATGCTCTCTCCAAAAACTTTCTCGTATACTCTCTAATAAATTTGTCATGCCAGAGAACTCCTTACATGGCTTTGGCGTACAATAGTTACGAAATATTAACTTTTGTCGTGAATTCAGCTTTTTTACTGAATCTATCGTGTGATCCTTGGCGAGTTTTTTTGGCGATGAATCCCTGGTATGCTTTAAAGTATCAAAAAACCAAATTTGTGCTTTAGATATATCTTTCTCAATCGATTGTTATATCATATATGATTAGTTTTATAGTGTGCCACTTGCTTTTAAGTACTTAACCATTTTTTAAACCGAATTAAGTATATTTGAAAACTTTTTCACTTTAATTTTATATTACTATATGTTAATATATTCATCATAGCCATGTCTGGCTTTTGCGCCATTAAAATCTAACAAACCAACCAACTAACCTTCTCAACCGATTGAAATACAAATTCGACTCAAACCTGCACTTGTAGTCACAAAATCCCATGCCACATCTGATATATTTAAGTCATTGCGTTTTCTAATTATTGGGCTTACATGTTTCTGAAAGTACAGACCGACAGACAGTCAATCCGTAACTGGATATGGCTCAGTATTTGACAGGTGTCTACATTATATCTGTGCACCGAATTTTATCTATCTACCTCTCTTCGTTTTGTTATCATCGTGCTTATTTATATTCGAACAGCCGGACAGATGGACTTCCTTTGAACAAACTTTGCACGAAATTTGATAGAAATCTGCACATTTGGTGTAAAGACAGTATTCCAAATTTCAACTGTCTAGCTCAAATCGTTTTTAAGTTATCTTTGCTCACAGACAGACAGACATTTTCTAAAAATGTGTTTTTCGAACTCAGTGAAGTCTAAAACTTGGATTTGTACTTCATACTATATATATGAGAAAGTGCAGAACTTATTGATAAAAATAAAGATTGCATTATTTCTAGAAATTATGTGGACAATTACATAATTTAAATAACTTATTAAAAGCCACACTAATATTAAACTCTTAAACTTACTTCTCAAGCGTACAAATCCTGGTCTTAATGAGAACCTTTAAAGTTGAAAATAAAAGTTGGAATATTAATCTTCTTACTTTTCATTCACTGTTAGATCATGAATATATTACCAAGTAATCAATCAACATAACAATAGTCTACTAAATATTTATAAATTTCTAGGCAAGTAGCTAAGAATACCTTAGAATTTTCAGAAACTGAAGATTAACTGACTGCGAATTGTTGGGATTTTACAATTTTGGATAAACTCAAGTGACACAGTCAAGTTTAATCTTAAAATTTACACAATCGAAGTGAATTAAAATAGCTAATATTTAATGGAGTTTACGTAATGTCTTAGAGCATTCGATCATCGCTCGATCATTTCCAGGAATTTTAAATTACAAGACGTTTAATTTATCAAAAGTTTTGACCCATTTTTACACGAATGAAGAAATGAACTCTATAGTAATTGAATATTTTGCTAGATATATTCAATTACAGTGCAGTGAGTGATGAATTATCTATCGTAAAGATGATGCTATATCTTGGGGTTATTAATTGTTTTAAAGGTAATACGATAAAAAAAATGTTTCTAATAGTTTGCAAAAAAGAAAAAAAATATCTTAAAGTATTGTAAGTCTTGAAATATTTTTTTTCAAAATTACTACCAAGTTTCGCTATAGGTAAGAAATCAAATTTTAATTCAATCAAATCGATTAACTGGTAATTAGTTCTTAAAATATTAAGATAATGTATTGTCATCCATAAAACACTGATGTATGTAATTTCAAAACTCTTGATAATGAGGAAAGGAGAGAAAGAAAAAGATTATAATATTTCTTTTTAGCAAACGTTAAACAAATCAAGTTAAATAAAATAATTTAAAAAACAGATAAGAACCAGTAAACGAATGAAGTAGAAAAAGGAAAGAAAAGAAGCGATAGGAAAATATGAAACAGAAGTTGTTTTTATAAACGTAAAGCCTTACATATGAACGTATACATCACACATTATGCTCATACTTGGTTGCGATACTTATTGATCATGAATTTAAAATGATATAGTCGTGCAGTAAATTTTAATAGTTGTCATGAGCGACAAATTGTTAATGTAATTGATTCATATTAAATAAATTCAAACAACTTTTATCAGAAATTTCTTCTTATTTTCTATTTGAAAACTGAATTTTCTAAAACTCTATTTGAATTTTTTTTTTGTATCTCATTCCTTTGTAGATCTCTTGTTCTAAAATACATGCCATCTAAATTTGGCATTCTTTTAATAATTAATTTAATTCCTTTCTTTATTTTCTTAAGTGCATTGAGCTGTAATATTTTAATTCTAAGTATCCTTTAAGCATTTGTGTAATATCTATTTTCAAAATATATATCTCATAGAAACTAGTTTAATTCAAAGTTCATATTAGCTCATTTCATTTTAATAGAAACTAGATACAGCTCTAAGTTTAATAAGCTATTATAATAGATTTGAATTATTTTAATTCCACGAAATCATCATGTCGTAAGTTGAACAACTGAAGGATCGTTATGATGTTTATGTAACAATCTTGAGATATGTAAAATGGAAATGAACTTTATTAAAATGTTTAAAACATTCTAATGAGATTATAAATTTACAAGAGTGTTCAACATTCTATTCCGAAATACAGCCTGTTTATTGTGAATAATCGAAATTTTTCTTGCAAGAGCGAGATTGACTCTTTCAGAGTGAGCAAAACAAGAATTATTTAAAAATCCTTCATAAAAATAAATTTATGTAACACAATTTCAGACCAGCCCCAAAAAATTGCTATGTTAAGATTCTTCCATTAATTTTCTTTTCTGAAATCAGAGATTTAAAAATTTGTTGCATTTTTCCAATTACTATTCGTTTAATTGCATTCGGAGAGAAATAGGATAAAAGGAAGTACAGTTTGAAATTTTATGGCGAATTGATGTTTAGACATACGATATAAAAATATGCCCCTTAAAATTCAATAACAAAATGGGGTTAAATTCCATTGTAGTTAAAAGGCACTAGAAATATTTTATGAGGATACTTTTGGGAATCATTAGTTTTGGAGAACAAATAAGTAAAGCTTGGAAACATGACAAAATCATACGAAAAAAACACACACCTCTGCCAGGAAATTTGTTTCACCCATGTAGGCAAGAGCAGGTTGTTTTAAAAAAATCTGAAAGATATGATATTCATTTAAATGTATAGGATCAGTGCCTCGTAAAAATTGAAAACTATTACGCAGGATTATTTTCTTATCAAGTCTAACATCTATAATGATGGCTAATTGAAAAAAATGCTTAGGTTGAGAATGAAATTTAGGGCACTCAATTTAAAATAAGAGAATTGTAAGTAACAGGACACGCTCTACCAAGAACACTCTCACCAGATAAAAAATATTTACGAGAAAAATGTGAATGGTTAGTTGATAGTATTGTTTACTTACTCGGGCGTTTGAAAGAAGGAGAAGTTGCCATTGAATCGCTATTTTTATAATTCTTCATGTTATTATTATTTTTTTGTCTTACAACATTATATCAAGCAAACCTTATTTCCAACAGCCGAAAATAGCAATCATAATAAGTATTTCATCTTATTTTCGAAATATATCTTTCCCGAATAGGTTTCACAATAGCAGATATTTTATTTCGAGATATTTTATACTGTCTTTTCACACAAAAATGTTTTTCATTACGTTCGTTTTTCCATTTATAAAGCACATCTTTACTACTAATAAAGAAGAATGTGTGTATGCCTGTTGCTTTGCATGCTAGGCTAGATTGTTTGACATAGAAATACCAGATTTGATACAAATATACATTAGAAAAGGAAATATGTGTTTTGGAACAATTTTTTGAAATATTAAAATTATAATGAATTAAAGAATAAACCGGTTTTTGACGTTTCTTTAGCGAAGACTTCAGAAAATATTGTAGCATAAATATGATTTTTAAAGT
The DNA here is from genome assembly GCA_026543865.1 of Argiope aurantia. Classification (NCBI taxonomy): domain Eukaryota; kingdom Metazoa; phylum Arthropoda; class Arachnida; order Araneae; family Araneidae; genus Argiope; species Argiope aurantia. The sequence goes on from JAPMOR010017519.1 coordinate 260,456, forward strand.
GTTTTAAAATTCAAAAAATTATCTTTCTATTGATATCAATTTGTTTGTCGTTTAATTTTCCCTCAATTTTGACATTTGTTAAAAAATATTTTTGCATAATTTTTAGCAATTAAATTTTTTTTTGTCATGAAAATCAAACAGTTTTTTATTGTTTCAACGAATCTAAAAGCTTGATTTTCTTCCACTGTTGAAAATCAAAAAGGAAGTGCTTTGTTTATTATTTATACGGTTTACCTGAGGAATAAATAAGTGAAGCTATAGATGACCATGAAAAAAAAACTTATTTAGAAATAGAATTATGCAAAATATTATGATACATATTGCCAGTAAATATCTATTTAATTACATTTTCTTTAGGTCTTTCGTCGTTAGGTATTTCATTCGTTTATTCTTTAGAGTTGCAGCAACCTCTGATATTATTTTTAAAAGTTATATTTTCCTTTTTTATCGAATGTTTTTACTTTCCCACTTTTTCTTTAGTTCTCTTCTTTGAGAGTTCAATAATTAACGAATATTCAGAAAAACAATAATAACGTAAAAGTAAGACAGTAAATGAATCAACAAACTAGTTAAACACAAGCCGGAATTATCTGCTCCGAAGCTCATGAAAACCCACAACTCACACAACTGAGTGATTGATTTGAAGATCAACGCAACCATCTCTCACATTGAATTTAGAGGAACGAGAGTTACAGAGAGGAACATACCCAGCTTGGACCGCTTTTTTTTCTTTTCTAAAGTTTATCTTTGTTCTCTCTTTTTTCTTTTCTATTTTCATTTTTTCACTAGCTGTTTATGACTTCGATTCGTGTTTATCAAGCATAAAACATCTGATTTGAATATTCATTTTTCTAATATTAAAGATTACTCTTCGAAAAAAAGATATGTAACTTTAAAATATTCTTTGGATGAAAAACTTTTATGAGTGATTACTTATTATCAATTATTATATGTTTAAAACAATGAACACTGCAAATAAATTATTGCATCTTATTTGATATTCAGTTTTGGAAGAGGACTATCCTGCTGTGTAGATAAAGATTGAAGTTTTGTGGGAAAGGGATTCTGATCATTTAGGTACCGAATTATCACTTCAACTCTCACATGATTTTCTTTTGATAAAATTGTAAGAAATGCATATCATTATATTTGAAATTCAACAAATTCATATGTGGATTTAAAATTAAAAATTTACGTTGCTTATGGGTAAAGAAGCTTTTCAAAAATTTGTAATTTTTTGATATATATTTTTTGTAACATTGTTAATTTCTGAGCTGATAAGCTGTAATTGCTTTCGATATCGTTATATTACCCTCAGAACCTCTGAAATACATAATAAAAAAAATTAAGCTCTGAAATTCATAATAAAACTATTTAGCTTTAAAATATATTACAATTTTATGAAGGAATCTAGCACATTAAATCATACATAAAATATTTAATTGAATTTTGAAGTAACCAATATTCTCGGCATTCACATAATAACAATAAACACGATCTTCATGCAGAATGTAGTCTATAATAAAAAAATTACCATGCCATCTTAAAGCTTCAACCTATTATATTTGGAATAATATCCAGGAAAAAGGTGCGATGTCTTATTGTTTTTATAATTACCCTCAATTTTATACAATAATTCATTTGTAATTTCAACGCTTTATTAGTGGAGATTTTTTTCTAGTTTATGTCCAAGCGAAACACGAATGTGCACTAATGTTCCCTAAAAGTCGACTATAAAGACAATTTGTTCACTTTCATATTACCCACATATCATTACTATAGTTGATACATAACTTCTTCAAGGTCACTTTGATCAAGATAAAAAGCAGCAATTTTCCTTTATCATGAAGTTTTTGTCACATGGACATGGCTGAATATTCTTGACGAAATGGTTTGAGACTCAAAACCTGTTTGCGTTGATATTTGGTATTAATAAAATAGTCAATAGATATTTATCTTGTACCTCCAATCTAGTACGGATACTGCGCTTCTAAAACGTATAAAGTTTCAATCATTTGGAATAACTAATCTATAGTATCTCTCATCCCCATTTAGATAGTCTTCCTTTGTTTTATTGTATAACCAAATGCATGATGAGCACATATATTTACCGCTTCCATGTGGAAACCTATGGGTGAACGAGACGGGTTATTAATTTATTTATCGGAAACAATCACCTTCCTCCATCCCTCAAGCATTCAAAATTGAGCATGGATACTTTCTCGTAATAACTATAGCTTTCTTTCCAAACAGCACTGATTAATCATTTTCCAGTCTCTAAAATCTTTACTTGTGTGGAAATTTGTGTCCACATAAAAAAAAAAAAGTTTTTTCCTAAGACCATAAAATGATCATTTATCTCATGTTGACAAAACAGCAGCAAATTTGTTGAAAAAATTGCGTCACAGCCTATTCAAAATCGTCTTGAGGAAACACTATGTTTAAAATTCCGCAAGGATAGACTTAAGAGGATGTTTCTGATTTCATCTAAACCACTATGTGCTGGCTAAATTTTTTTTAAAAAAACTGATAAATAAATGTGATTAGATTATCTTGTTAGATTAAGAAACGATTAACCGCTACAATACGCAATTGGCGCAATTTTTTACTTTAATTTCTATTGAGAGTGAGGAAGTAAAAATTATTATCATCAAAAGGAAAGTCAAATGTTTTCTTTAAATTTCCTAAAAACCGTAAAACTCCAAGAATTTAAATTCACTCACAAAATCAATTATGCGTATCGTTTCTCGCAAGCACAAAAGCGTAAAAAATAAATAAATATGAAGCAGCAATTCGACTGTAAAGATCTGAAGCGTTACGGCACTAACAGAAAAGATTTTTCAAAACTATCGCTTTCTTTCTAAACAAAGCAGTTAACAGAGCTTTATCAGTTTTCCTCCGTTTTCCTCATTGTGATACTTCTTATTATTTATTCATCGATGCGACGATCGTTTTGAAATTTCGAGAAAACATGTCATTTAAGACCTATTTTTAATTAATCTATGCAGTTCTGTTTTTTGAAATCAAACTGTTTGGGCAAGGGTGATGTATTCTGTAACAATGGATAAGGATATGTTTTCAAAATAATCGCATAATATCAGTTTATTGATAAAAGAAGTGTCAGCGTCCTCTTTTTATTTTTACTTTCTTGTATACGTAGTATAGAGAAAATACAGTAATCGTCAGAAAATTCGAACGAGATTTTTTCAGTGATATAACGAATTATTATCTATTAATAAAATTCAATATTCGGGATATTCATATTGATAGTATAAGCATAAAATAATTGGAGAAATCTGAGTTATATTAGAATTGGTAATGATGTTAATTGGAATAAATTTATTACTTTTTATTATTGTGAAAATAATGGAAATATTTCAGAAATGTTTTTAATTATAAATCTGGCAATGCTTAGAAGTTCACATAAATATTTTGTTTTACTCTGCTTATTCTGTGTTTGATCTTTTGAAAAATTTTTTCTAAAAATCTTCATGAAAGAATTATTCTATGAATTCTGGTTTTCAAAAAATAAATTAAATTTTTGTAATTATGCACTTACTGCTGACGAAATTGAATCATTTCGCAAGAATAAAAAAAACATGGGATAAAATCGTCTGCCATTTTGTAGCTGAAATTGATAAATATTTTGTTAAAGCTAAAAATGCAACCACAGAGAAAGAGATCTTCTTCTCTGTGAATGCAACATTATTGGTTTTTAAAAGAGAGAACGTTTAACATTTTAAATAACGATTATGAAAAATTAAAGATTATCTCTGAATTATTATATGAAAGGCTTTGCATTGAAATTTAGAAGCTTTCAAAAATGTTTTGCGTTTCCAAATTTAACTGTCGCTTGTGGTAAGTTTTTAAATTTAAAATTCTTCACTTTTCATTTGCTCGAAATTCTAGTTTTGCATTATATTTAAAAATATATATTATAAATAAAAGAAATCTCTTAGCCACCATGCTATAAATTTTACAACGATATAATTTTAACTGCATTTTTTCATAAAGTAATTCTTGAATATTCATGTTTATAAAAATACAGATATTAATCTGCTAAAAGTGCTCAGTTTTTGTAGCATCCAAAAAATGTAATATTCTTATTATTCTTAAGTTCATGTAATATAATAGCTGCACACATCTTCAAATTTTTAAATTAAACAGTGCTTTTAAACAAACGATAATGAAATAAGTATGGAAAGCAAGAAGAATCATTTATAAAGTGAAACTTATTTAAATGCGATAAAAATTTTTTGATGTTCTCTAGTTATTTTCATTAACTCTGTACAGTAATTATTAAATAAAACAGAAAAAAATATTAATTGCGCTAGTACTTCCGGTATCGATTTATCATTAGAATCCACGTTTTTTTAAAAAAATTAAAATATTAAGAAATAATTTATGGATTTTTTTCAATTTAATATAAATTTATTGGATTTATTTTTTTGATTTTATTTGTTTAGTATAACTTTTGAAAGTCCTTTCAAGACGAGTTTTTATTGTTTATTCTATTTAAATTACATTTTTTTTGCGCATTATGATCTTAATATTACAGTGGATACTGGCTAATTCGAATCTTTTTATTGAAATTTGTGAAGAATTCGAATTTTGATTTATTGCCTAGAATTTATATTATCACAGCATTCAAATATCGTCCAAATAAAAAAATGAAATATAAAAATAAATAAAGAATTTGAATTTATTTTAATTATTTCGGAATCAAGACTAAAAATTATTTTTTAGTTGTTTTGTAAATTAATTATGCGATGTGTCTGTATTATTCTTTGTGTTTAATATATGCAATAAAAATGGCGAAGAAAATATTTTTCGCGTTTCATCAAAAATTTGAATTTTTAAAAATGTGAACTCTAATGTTTATTTTTAATTTTTATTGCACCATATTTGTGTTCAAATTGTTATAAATTGTTTTCTTAATGCAATTACTTTCTTATTTATTAAATCTGTCCATCAGAACAAACTCTCCCCAACCATTATTGTGATTTCGTCAATTTTTATTTCATATAATATTAAACATATATCCTCAATATTTGGCTAAACTTTCTCCATTTTTAAGATATATAGTAATAGTAAAATTACATTGAGTCCTTCAAATCTCAACAATGAATAGATTCCGCCATTTCGCCAAGCATAACTAATCAAACACAATAATACTCCATGCTTAGATTCAGAACAATAATTTTAGGTCTGTATATGGCCCCATCAACAAAATATCTAAAAAATATTGTGAAAGACTTATAGTAAGCTTTAGAGTAATATAATATTATATTTATGAAACTGTTATATTAAATATTATATTTTAATAGAGTTTGTTCTAGAATTCCATAGTTGAGGACCTCTGTTATTCTAGATTTTTAAAAAGCTTTGTAGATTGTGAGAAACCCAATTAACATCATGAAAAGCAAGCGATTCGGCAAAGATGGCAAATTATCTTCAGAAGTAGTATTTTATAAATTTTTAATTATTTTAATTATATTAAAAATTTCTTACTCTTTATTTGCTTAATAAATAAATATTGAAAAAAAATTTTTGCTATTAGCCCTCCGGTTTTTCTTATTTTTATACTTAGTATTTCTAAATTCTAAATTTCGGATAAACTGAAATGTTATTATGTTCCTTTCCGTTTCGAATTCCCTAAACTCCTTTGTGATATTTCTTAGCAATAAAATTCTTCCTTTTTAGTTTATATAATTTGTTTAAGTGGTTAAATTTTTTTTATTAATTATACTATTTTAAAATAAAAATAAAACTTTAAAGTATCAATTTTATTCCATTTGCAACGTAGTTCTAAATATTATTTATCCCAAAAGACAAAAACTCTATTGTTATGTGACTGTCAAAGATAACGATGCGATTGATTTCATTTTTTAAGTTATTGATTCATTGCTAAGTCTTTCAATTGTTGGAAACAAAAGGAACTATTCTGAATGAAAAGCGTGAGCTGATTATTTTTGATGGTCAGTTTTTAAGTATGAAAAATTTCACCAAAAGCGTTATGAGATTAATAAAAATAACAAAGAAACAGACCGTGATTATCTAATCACCCGCGAACGATACAAGGTTTCAGGGCACCCCTTTTATAAAAATAGTCACGATCCGAAACCTTCGTGACCACGGATTATAAACATATACACATTCCGCGGAGGTATCCCACTTGCATGCTATCAAGGGAGGGAGTGAAATTTTTGTGAAGTGATGCGTATCGGCTGGTAGCGAGATGCTTTGTTTTGCACTTGTCCGGCCTATTTTTGTCCACTTCATGTAAAACCCGAGGAAACATGCTTGCAAAGAGATGGAAAGACCAAAGGATAATTGTTCATTGAGACGTCTCACGTCCTACTTTTGCCCTTCCCCATTGAGATTGGATTTGATGAATTTCCACCTGTGGGATCCGAAACTTGTTCGTGAAAGAAGTTGTTTTTTTAGCGGGGTAATTGGAGGTTAATTATGCTATCACATAAAGTCTCGGGAAAAAAACTTATAGAAAAACTGTTGAGATAAAGCGGTGTAATGTTATCATAATATGGTAATCACTTTTTTTCCCACAAATAAAGCCATAGGTAAAATAAAAAAAAAAATAAAAATTCTGAAATTCTTTGAAGTGGTATAAAATTTAATACAATAGATTCTGTACAAGAAGATCTTTATTTCTAATTTTAAAAAAATTCTCCGTACTAAATGAAGAAAATTTTTTAAAACAAATTAAACCTACGATTTCCGTTAAAGTCTTGTTTATTTTAAGATTATATGAGTTCTTTCTGTATTAAGTACATTATTTTATTTTTTGTTCAGTTAATTAGACATTTTGCAATTTATTTTAAGGCGTGTAAATCTTAACCTTTTTCTATATGATGATCATTTTCAAATTATATTGTTATTATATTCAAATTATATTTCAAATTGAGGTGAAATATAAAGATATTAAAACAATAAAACTTTAAGGGATATCATAATTAGATGCTTAAAAATACTTTTTTGAGGGAAACTTGAACACAACAGTATTAGAAGTTTCATGGAAATTAAAAATAACGCAATATTCCAAGTGAACCAATTAGCCACCAATGGTTAAAAAGAAATATACTTATAGAAATAAAAGAAATATAAAATATAAAATTAAAAGAAATATACTTAAAAGAAATAACTTTATAGAAATTACTACACAAAAAACGATGCGATGAAAGTTTTTATTTTTGGAAATACTCCTTAAAAGATTTTTGTAAAGTTATATTCAGATATACTTTTAAGCAAGAAATAAGGAAAAAAAAGAATTATTGTTGATACTGGTTAATACATATTTATTCGCATTGTCATTTATTAATTGATTTCCTTTTGACATACTTTTATAATTATTACCTGCATGAACCCAACATGATAATCTTCATGCCCTAATAAACAACCCATCAAAATTTAAGCTGCTATGACAAATTAGAGCACATTTTTATCAATTTCTCTGTTTAAGGTATTATTTTAGAATAGCTTTTGTACAACAGTCATCTAGATGTTTATTCATTAAGATGTTAGAATACTAATAATTTAACAAAATGGACAATGTTGTATCTTTAATTAATCAAGCTCTATAATATGTAGCTCCAAAACGTTATTCATACCATTGAAGATAAAAGGAATTATTGTACCATGAGTCATAATCAGTATTACAAATAAGTAGTTCTATTTATATAAAGAAAAGCTATATGAAAATTAATGACATTTTGGACTTATGATTTATATCAGTTTTCTGGTTTCTTGTTGTTTTTCAAGAAAATTAAATTTAAGAATGTTATACCAGTATTATTATGAATATTTTTTTAAAAAGATGATTAATTTGTCAGATGATTAACTTCTCAAAAGATCAGACAGAAAATGTCTGATCCTTTGAGAATAATTGAATATGAGAACTGGCAAGTATTTTAAATGTTTACTGGGGAACATATTAAACTAATATTCTTTGATAATTATATTTAGTTAGATATTGTTTATATAGATAGACAATGTTTAGTTAGATATTTACAGAAATTTTTTTGCTATATTTGCTATCATAAGAAATTTACAAATTTAACATATACGCATGCATAATGTTAATGTGAATAGCGTTTTGTCTTGAGTATTATTGGAAGAAAAACATTAGGCATAAGGCAAACTAAATCATTAAAATTAAAATTAGTATGTACAGGTCGATATTCTTTTTGAGTGTTAACCATTTTTCATTTTTATTGAGAACACTAAAAGACAGAAATCAAAACAAGACCTCATCGATGATTTTAATCAAACATTAAGAGGATACAAAAACTGGAATGAATAATAGGTGACATTATCAAATGAAAAATTTTCCATCCAAATACTCAAAAAATTCCATCTGACACCTTACGGCAAATACCATTCTCAAGGGGCCTCTGTTATACCAGCTGCAAAGAAGTTCACCTCTGTCCAACAGCCACTGCAGGGTTTTTGGAGCGTACGGCCTGCAAAAGATAACGTAGAATTCAATTGTTTTCGAAGCACCTCTTATGGTTTATAACATGAACCTGCGCTTCGATTTATTCACTAATAAAACTGCAAGAAACAATAGAACATCGAGGTGATATCTCGGACTGATTGCTTTTTAATCTGTTCTAATCTTTTCTATAAACTCTCTTTTAACTGTAACTTTATTAGACGTTATGTTTCTTTAAAATATTCATTGGCAGCTCTGGATATCATTTCTGCTCTAGTTTGGGCTGAATCGACTTCTTGAATTTCAATCAGACAGGACAATGGACGAATTTAGGTTAATGTAACCGGCGTTGACAACTGTGTGTTATATACATTGTTCTTTTATATCTGTTTTACTAATAGGATTTTCTATTAATTGATAAGAAATAAATAAGTTGACTGCGAATGTTTTGAATTTTACAAAAGGCATCTTCATTAGTTATGCAGTATTCATTTCACCAGTACACTGCCGGAAGTTATTAACTGATGTTTTGATAAGCTGGGCTTTTACAAGTATTTAAGATAAGAATTAATGAATGTCGATTTTTTTTCGTTCATTTAATTCGGATTTTAATTTAAATTATAGGAATAAACTTCCGCAATAAATCTAAATTTGAAAAATATAAATAAATAATGAGAATTAAATGAACAACGAGACACATTTATTCACCGAATTTTCTGTGAATTATTTCATAAAAGTAGCTATGCAACTACATACACATAATGAAAATGCATTCAAGAACTGAAATTCCCATTTTCTCTTCCCTCAGCGTTTTTTTTTTCTGAAAATTCAGGAATATAATAAAAATTTAATTACGTGAATCTATTCTTATGATTAAAGTGTATGAGAATAAGATGAAGTAAAAACACATCTTCTGTTTTTTATTTCTTTCTCTTTACATTAGGTATTAATACGAATAATAAACATTAGAATTAATAATCTTACTTTAAAAAAAGTGAAGAAGCATGTACGAAATATATATATAAAAAAAAGGTATGCCACTTTAAAACAAGAATAAAGCCAAGAGGTTAATAAATAATAATAATAAAAGTCTAATGGTCACTTTCAAATTTTATTAAATCAGAATTCTATCTTTGTTTTTTCTTCATAAACAAATCAAACGAATGCTTTAAATATATTTTATTATTTATCCAAGGATTTTAAATATTCACTACCAGCATTTTTCTTGAGATATCTTTTTTTTTAAATTTACAATTCTTTTAATTGTTCATGAAAAGTATTGACATCATACGATAAAGCTGTGTAGAGAAGAATAAAAAATATAGTTTATTGTTAAAATTTTACTTAGAACAATTATTTCTGAAATTGTTAAATTTGACTTGCCATCTTTGTTTCAGTTTTAACATAGAAAAGTATACTTGAGAATTTACACCTTATTAATATGTTTTAAGATAGAAACTATAAAGAGAAGCCTAGATCAAAATATTTATAAATACAGAATAGTTTTATGAGTATTTGTTTAATCGTTTCGTATATTTAGATGAATGAATTTTTGATACAATAAAATATAAGCTAAAATATCTTAATTGAAGGATTTATTTTATACACATTTCAGAAAAGTACTTATTATGAAATGTGTATAAAATACATAAGATAAATATTGAGTTTATGATTCTTAATTGTAGTTAGTTTAATAAGTATAAAATACCCAATTCATTTAAAATTTAAGTAAGAACTACTATAGCATGTTCCAATCTTGTTCTAAATTAAAAAATTAAATTTCCATTTCCATCCTGAATGATGCATCAAATGATGAACAATTAACAAAAACAGGAGAAAGACGAACAATAGAAATAACAACAACGAAGAAAATCCTAACAAAACGAATCAATATTTTTTTGGAATCATTAAAGGATGCAGATGCCTCATGAAAAATAGTTTTTATTTCATGCATGCTTTAACACTGAAAAAACTAAACAAAAAAATTTAGAAGGATGTTTTTTTTAAATAATCGTTATACTTGTGTTCTAGCAAAACATTTGTGCAAAAATACTTTATTGTTTGCATAAGTTTGTTTATATTAATAGGAATTTCTAATTTAAAATACGATTGTGCGATTAAAAAATAAGAATTAGTTATTTTTCAGAAATTTTTTTACATTTCCGAACATTGATTGATATGATGAATTTACCACATTTCATTAAAACTCAATCTCTCATCAATTTTACCTCTAATTGTTTAAACTACTTACTTTTACTCGAATTACTATATAATCGAAGTTACAATTTATTTCTGTTTCGAAAATTAAATGCATGTAATACGTGTTTGGTCCTTTTTAAGAAATACAAACATTTTATTAAATAAAAAAAAACAATTAAAAAAATTGTAGTTTGTAAAAGTTCTCAATCTTTACTCGTAAATTTTATTCTACATCTAAGTTTAACCAAGAAATTTTTAAGCATTTATATTTTTAATATTTTGGATCAATCGCCGATTTTTTAGTAAATATTAAAATATATGGAAAATTACAAAAACCAATTAAAATATATTTTTGTGATGTTAAAATATTAAAGTACACTTTTTATTTATATTATAATATCTTTAAGAGCAGGTTTTTTAAAACTGAAAACTGCAGAAAATCAAATAGTTTTATGCAAATTTTTCATTCGAATATTGCTGAAAGAAAACAATTCAGTACAAAAATTAGACAATAATTCAGAATTTACAAGATTCATTCATTATAAAAGAAATAAATTGAATGATATTAACGAAATTGTATTTCAAGAAAGGAATTCGTCTTTATATTTAAGACTGAAATATTTAGTTTTTAAATGCATAATAGATGTTGATTGATTATTATAAATGTGAATTCTCTTACATCAGTAAGCATAGAAGTTAAATTTAATTATTCTATAAAATTTCGCGAGCTTTATTAATATAAACTGATTAAATTGAATTATATTAATCTATTATATCATTAAGTTATATAACCCTATTATAGTATTGTTATAAATAGAAATATACTATGTTGTAAAAGTATTTGAAGCTAATCGCAAGCGTTTTACCTTAATAACTAAAAATACTTTGTTGTGGAGTTTTAAATATATTCACAATGACAGACATATATCTTTTGTGAAGGCATTTTATACATAACATATATATGAAATATTCTTTAAAGTATCAAAGAAAAGGAAAATTTATATTTTAGACTCACAATCGTGAAACATTTAATCAGTAGATTCTCATTATTAAAACATGCTAATATTTTATATACGGTAGATTACATGTTTTTAAAACGATATTTAAGTTTTGTTTTTCAACCTTTGAAAATTTAATCCTTTTAAGCTTTAATTTTTCTCGATAATTCATTACTTTTATTCAGTTGCTTTTTATGATCGATTTAAAAGCAAATTCAATAATAAGTCTTACATCAAATCATATAGCAATAGTTAAGGTTTGACTAATTACAGGATAAATCTTATAAAAGTAAATAATAATTTCTTACTTTTAGTGCACTTCTCTTGTGGAAATCTGTGCTCCTGCCATACCTGAAAAATAAAATTATAAATATTAAATAAAATAGGATATTCTCAAATCAGCTTCTTTTTAAAAACAAAATTATAAACAAAATGAGATAAAAAAATTTTTTTCTTGATGTTATGTTTTTCATTTATATTTTAGAAATGAAGAAATGGCATAAAAATATGACCAAATTATATTACTAAAAGACATTGATTAAATTTTTATCTAACCTTTGATAAAGTAATATACAAAAAAATAATCATCTAAAATAGAATAATCGAAGATTATAAGGCCATTTAAAAAACTCTTTTATTTCTTGGTTAACTATTAAACAATCAGTAACAACAAATGCAACAGTAACAAAAAAAGTCTAATCTCAATTCATTTAGAGGTATCAAATTTGTTTCCAACAAGTCATGAAAATTTTCATTCTATAAAGTTTTCATTCTACTTCCCATTTGTACGTGTAAAGAATTACTTAATGCTGATTACTTGTTTAAAGGTTGTTTTTTTTCGTAATTGTAAAATTATTTAAATTAGCAAGGAAATTATTTTATCAACTTCAACAAGCAGATAAAAACCAGGAATTTTTTTCATACTTAAGAATTTTAAAGCAAAAAAATTCAATTAGCATTTAGAATATGAATTTATTATCATTGGATTGACATATTTTCACTTCTAAATGCAAAACAGAAGATTTTGTTGAAAATGAGTTTGTCGTGCAACTTAGGACGCTTAGATCCCAAAATGAAATTAAAAATGGAAACACATACAAGTGAACACGGTAACGTGAATGGGGTTTAAAATAAATATGCATCCTGTTGACTCATATTTTTTAAACAAACAAGGAGTCAGTTAAAAAACTGGAATTAAAAGAGAAGCGGGGGATGAGTAAGAAATGAGAAGTTTCAGTTTTGTTTGCTGGCTAAAGGGTAGATCTAAACTCAGTATACAAAGACTTTTCATAGACTTGACTCTAACAATGTAGCGATAAAAGGCTTTTTATATCTGTAGAAGAGTTTGTGCTGCAATTGCTCTGAAGTGTTACTATTGCTATTGGCTTACCCTAAAGGTGCAAACCTTGATAATAGTCGGTTGGAAGACAAATATTAGGATACATTTTACGTTCATCTTCGGCAGAAGGAATTTAAGTTGAATTATATGTATTAATGTATATAACAATATATATATATATATATATAGATATATATATGAATGCATATAAAATTAATAGCATAAACAAAGGGACATAAAATAGTATAAATGAAAATAAACATGTCTAACAGATAAAATCTGTAAACCAAACATAAAAAGAAGCCTCGCAATCAATTTTTATAAAAAGTAAAAATATGAAAAAAAGTCCAGAAAAGAAAAGAAAACTATGTATAAAATTTTGAAAAAGTGTAAAAAAGAAGGAGATTCAGGTATTTCAATTACTGGAATAGTTTGCAGCATATGAAATCACCGGAAACTTCAGAAGTTTGGAATAATTTTTAACAACTTGATTATTTCAGTAAAGTTATATTTTAGGAGTTATTTTTATTGAAGTGCTGGCTATATAATTTTTAATTAAATAAAGCGATGTGAAAGGACATGAGAAAAAAGTATTTGAAGTAAAAAATGTTTAGAAATTTATAGAGTTTTAAAGGATGGATCATTCAACGATGGATTAGTTTAAAATCAATTTCCCATGCAGTATATCTTGAACAACATTTAGGAAATGCAAGGGAAAAACTTCATGTAATACATAATAAAAATTTATCTGTATACTGGGCGATTCTAAAATCATCTGGGGCATACAGAAACAGAATTTGCAGTAAAAAATGAGATTACAAACATAAAAAGAGAAAGTAACTGGAAACTTTTTGCCTTTGAAATAAATAATGGAAACGGATACACTAGATAGAATGTAAATAAAATAACGGTTTAAAGTAATAAATGAACAATAAAAATAAGGACATAAATAATAAATCACAAGTTGTATGCAGATACGTGATTAACATAAGCTATAAATCTTCAGAATAAAAGTAAGTACTCAAAGGATTTGCCATACGAAGCTATGCACTCTCCGCCTCATTGAAAAATTAATTCTCTAAATGATATTTGTATATTGTCAAAAAGATTGTAAAAGTCATTGTCAAAAGGATTTGTTTCTGTGTACTTGGTCATTCGTAAAGATTACCCCAAGATTTTAGAATCATTCTATATAATTTTTCTTTTTTCCCATGAGGCACCGCGAGTATGTGAAAGTTAGACTGATGGACAAGTAAGCTGGCTCTCGCTTCTGTAGTAAGTAAAGCGTAATATAAAATCGAGTTGCTTCTACTTCAATGACGGGATAGGTAATTCTAATATGATATAACATTACTTGACTTAAATATTCGTTTGAGTCAGTGCAACTGTGATGAAAGAGTTGATAAAGTTTTTACCTCTGCTTTAAGAATATTTTTAAGAATTAAGTTTAAAATCCTTCATGATAACCAAAATTATATTTTCTTAAGATAGGATGAGCTGTTTAGAAAATAGTATCGACTGAAAATGTTACTTGAAGCGATTTTCAACAATATTTTCGAATGTCGTCTTTTAAGATTGCTGTCTAGGTAAAGCAGCTGAAAATATAGAAACAACTAGCTGCCTGTGGCGACCAGCCGGTTCGCCAATCTTAATGCTCGTTAAAATTTTAATAATTAAATATTTTATGTAACTCCTATTTTAATAGCTTCTTCATAAAATATTTTAAAGTTTCAAATTTTGATAGTCATATAATTCATTCATAATATTATAAAGGCCTTCAGGCATAACGTAATATGTATCTCACTAATTTTCTGTTAGCTCCCGTAGAATTTATGCTCTAAATTGAAGTGGAAATGGTTAAATTGCAATTAATATAAGAACATTTTTTTACCGAAACGAAGCATTTTTTTAATATGAGTACTGAAAACAGAGTCGCTGACTACAGGGCACTAAAGAATATCTTTCTTAATTTATGTATATCTCAAGAAGTTTTCTACAACATTTTCTCAGATTCATCATGAACAGATCGATTAATTAACAATGTTTAGTTTTAAATACATGAAACTCTAAGAAAATAAACAGAATCGTTTGAAATAATCGGACGGAAAAAAATTAAATCTTCAAAACCAAGTCCGTATCCGTTGAAAATAGAGTTGTCAACAATCAAAACACAATGCGAATGCGTGAATTTTCAACGCCAATTATGGTAACGCAAATGCGTAAATTTTCTACGCCATTTTTGAGTAACGCTACGCAGATTAGAAATTTTTAATTTCCTTTTATTCTGTTTTATTTTAATTCAAAAGTACTTCAGAATGAATTTGGAAGATCGCTAAATTAACAATGTTTAATTTTAAATGCATCAAACACTAAGAAAATAAACAGAATAGTTTGAAATAATCGGCCGAAAATAAGTTAAGTCTATCCTCGTTAGCGTGGGAAAAAATTGAAGCCTTACTCATTTGGCGGTGGGGAAACAAAAAATGTTTTTGGTGGTAAAGTTCGTTTTTAATTAATAATTAAAATTCTAATTAAAAATTGAAAAAAGGGACACCAGGTGCACATTCCCGACCATCAAGGTATGCATGTGCCAAATTTGGTAGCTGTAGGTCGAACGATCTGGCGTGTAGAGCGCCAACACACACACACACACGCACGCACACATTGAGCTTTATATAAGTATTGATTATAATGCCGGAAAAAACAACAACAAGGCAGAATGTTTTCTTATTATTTATACATATTACGTGTTTTTGGTTAGCTCCAGAATGGTGTATTCATTTTGCTCTTCTTTCTATTTAAAGATTTATTACCAGAATTAATCTTCATATATCCAAAATAAACGTTTATCGACTAAAATTAATTTTCTTACACGCTTCGCATAAAGATCATTCACTAAAAGATACTGACCTAGCTCGGTGCTTTTTTGTGTTATCGCATTCATAGGTAAATGGATAATTTAATATTTGATAATTTTTGTATAATGATCATATTTAACAAATTTTATTAGTCTGTTTGATTCCGCTTCTGAATTCTCGTGTTCAAAAGAAGAAATTTCCAAAAACAGTACTTTTCAAATTCAGAGTTGTAAAAGAAAACATTTATCAAGATTTATAAATAAAGATTTTGGAAGCTTAAAACATTTTTCTTTCTCTAATCTAATACGGAAAAGTATTAAAAAAGGATAAATTAAATATTGATGATATTTATGAGGAAATTCTTCGATCCAAATTATTTGTTTATGATAAATATTTATATTTATCATAAACAAAAAATTACAAATTATTTTTAGAAAAATAATTTGTAAAACCAAATGTTCTATTGTCTAGCAGTATCAATAAGCTATCAAATATATTAACACTAGAAATCCTGCTTATTCTCGTTTACTTACAAAATTATTCAAAGTTTTTAAAATTATTATTAAAATTTTTACTTGATATACCCTATATATACTTCTGAAAAAATAAAAAATAAAACTACAGTTAAAGATGCAAAATATTTATTTTTGTAGCATATCATCATCCATATTTTAATCTTGCCTATTTCCTACTTCAGAAAATTCTCAATTATTCTATGCAATAGATAAAACAATCCGATACTGCTTACTTATATCGTTCAAGTACTGAAAGCAAAATCAAGTTCTTTCACACTTCTATTGTGTATGATTGCAGATGATAAAAGAGAATAAAAAAAGTTGCGACCCTACACCTGAAGATTTCTCGATACCAATCCCATTCAAGAGACTCTTATCATTCATTTGGATTTCACAAGCCGAAGGAAAATCCTTAAAAAAATTGACTCTTACACTTTCTCTGTTTAAGAATTGGAAGAGATAGCATTAAGGAAGAATCTTTATTCAAATGATGTATTATAACCATTAAATGGACTTTCATCACTCCTAACGTATTCCATTTGATTTGTGCGTATGTCTCTATCACTCATCTTTTAAGATGCGATTGCCAGAATTCAAATAATCATAATTGTAGGTTGGAACAATAGCTGAAATATATATTATCAGCATAAGTATTTTATAAGGTGCGCATAGTTATAAAATTGAGTTAAAATTTACGTTATATCTGATTTGGAGCAGCAGTTGTGTGGCATTTGACAGAAATACGAATGGTGAATTTCGTATTGAACATATATTTATTTGGTGTAAGTCAGGACGAAGAAAAAACTACTTATTCATCTCTTTTCATCAAGGTTTTTTTTTTATTATTTAAAATGAATTGGATACTATTGTGATGAATATGAGCATATAATGTAAATCCACAGGCAGTTAGTTCAACATGCAAATTAGTAAATTTGCAAGAAGGCTTAATTTACTGATACATTAAACGATTATATTTCTTTTCAAACTACATTTTTTTCTTGAATTTATAAACTTAACCTGTTCTGATTTGCATTTTTCCGGTGAAACACGGTTTTAAAATATGTGTTCCTGATGGAAATTGCTTATATATCGTTTGCTTATAAATTGCTTATAAATCGTTTGCTTATATATTTTTCTTTTAGTATTCTTCAAGAATTTTATTAATGCATTCATTCTTCTTTCCAATAGGGAATGATAACATCCAAAAATATATTACATTTAAAATGATGACTGTATATATTCTAGTTCGTGGTGCATTTGTGTATATATACCAATTAGACAAGGGAATAAATTACGCAAAGCAGTGAGTTTTATTATGAGGCGGATGGAACGGAAAATACAGTTTTATTATGAGACGTTTATAGACGGATAATTTTGAGAATTCAATACATTTTTAATGAAAAGGCACATAAATCATTTAAAATTCTATAAACATGGGAAAAAAAATTTTTATCACAATTTTTTTTTAAATAAATATACAAAATATAGTAAAGTATTAACCATAGAAGCATATAAGATCTACTATTTAAAGCATAGAATCTACTGTATAACACTGAAAAATGTTACTGGAAGAAAAAATAAAGAACGTTTTATGTATTCTTCAAAGAAATACTTTGTTCACTATAAAAGCTTAAAGCTGTTTATAGCGATTAAAAGCTTCGAGATGTGTACTGCGATTTAACTACATGTTGTTGCAACAATGTTATGTAAAAAGAATTGCTGCAACATTCTGAAAGTGTAATGAACAAATAAGATTATTATAGAAGAAATTCTTATTTATTATCATTTGCAAAAAAAGTTAGAAAAATGTGTGTATTGATGATATATATTTATTTTTATAGAACTGGATATAACGAATTTTAAAATTTTTTATTCAGTTAAAGTAAAAGAATAAAAGCACGTTTACTGTAATTTATTTCGCCTATATTTATCTATACCAACTCTAAGATAAGAAATGGTTTCCAAAATTACTATTGATGCGAATTTACATAAATTTTCTTTTTTTTAAATTTTAAACATTTATTTATCTAAAATATTATTTATTGTCTCATTAATGTTTATTTATTTTTGAGACATTTATTCTTTTATGATTCCTGTTAATTTAAAATAATACGGTAGTCAATATCGACAATTTTGAAATCGTCAAATACAATTAAAACGGACTTGAGATATTTAAACACTTGTATGATAGTTTAATTTCTAATAGTATTTTTAAGTGTTGCTGAGATACAAATGATATATTTTAATTTATTATCTTTCAACTTAATAATAAAAAATATTAAAAGAATTGAAATAAGATTTCAGAAGAAACATATATTTAATTGAAAAAGAAGAAGGAATTGGATTTAATGCATTTTATAGATATTAGTCCCAAAATCGCACTAAAGAGAAATGCAAATGTCTCAGAAAAAAGTATCAGATTTTAAACTAATCCTTTTACCAAATACATTTTCCTTTTTCTCTTATTAAAAAAATGAATTACTAATACTAATGAGATTTGAAAAGAAAGCGGATTTTCTTTATTTGTATAAATATGGAAATATTTCATTTTTTCAAGAGAAATACAGTCTTTCCTTTTTACTTTTACAGAGATAGAAAAAATGAATGGATGGAATCAAAGTGAAGCATGCTTGTATTATGATAGCTTCGAAATTATACTGAGATAAGTAATGTTATTAGCTTAAGTGTTTAAATGTTATAATATTCAAATGTGAAAGGTCTCAGTGATTTTTCCTATCTTGCTTTCATACAGAATGTAGTATATTTGAAAACTCATGAAAATAGTAATAATGTTAGAAATCTTTTATTTTTGAAAGCAGCCTTTTCAAAAAATAGAATCAGAAGAAAAGAATTAGAATTTTTATTAATTGTATTCTGAGAGTTTTTATATGATATTAATGAAAAAAATTGGAATACTTTCTTAAAATATTTGATACTAAATTTTTGGAAAATCCTTAGCTATTACGAGACATGAACTAAATCAATAGTAAGGCTCTCTAATTGCAAATTCTTTGAAAATTAAAAGAAATAATTTTGAGAAATGTTTCTTTTTAATTATTGCATTAAATAAATATCATTAAGAATATTGAAGCAATATATTTGATTTCTTGATTATTAGAAAAATTATATTCCTTAGTATTTAAATATTTCTGAATTTCAATTATAATTTGCAGTATTCTGTAATACAATGTTTCTGTTAATCTGTCTTATATTTAAAAATTATTTTATTTGTATACATTATATATTAATAAATAATTTAAGTTTGTTTTTTAAATGCCTAGTCATTTTTAAAATATTCTAGATAATATAATTTCCTTTGCTTTTATGAAATGAAATGAAAAGATGGTAATTGAGGTAAATTAATTAATTAATATTTTAAACTTTTATACACATCATACTTTATATTTTCATACTATAAATCTTAAATAATTTAATTTTTTATATTTTTATAAAAATAAATAAATAAATTTTAGAGTTTGGAAAGATTTTTATGTATAAATTTGCTGAATTAAAAAGAGAAAAATATAACTAAGTATCTCATTAAAAGATATTATGAAGTATTCTATAAATTAAACGAAGGATTATTTGAAAGTCCTGAATTTTCCTTTTTTTACTAAAATTAGATAAGCAATTTTTTTTTCTTAAAAAAGATTTGTTGCACAATATTAAACTTAAAGGCTCTACATTATATATGATATTAAGATGTCATTTTTTCACAAAATTATTAAGCTATTTTTCTAAAATTATACTGTTGAATGAGAACCAAAAGCTTTTAATTTATATCTATGATATTTATGATCTAATCTCTATATATCGAATGCAAAGATTTGGAAGAATAATTCTTTAAATAGAACTTCGAATCGCATATCTTTCATTCTTTCAATCCGATATTATATTATCTTGAATACCATATGACTTCTTGAATTTATCACGCCACCTGGAACTTTCTTGGAAATTCTCAAATTTGAAACATATTCAATCGCTTTATCTTTATTGAGCAAACCAGACATTGACATTTCTTATTTGGAATCGGTTTTAACCGTTTCAACACTGCTTCATAAGAATTTAAATCGTTTGGTTTTCCTAAAAAACTTTTCAAAGTTTTTTATAACCGTATTGCGGCTTTTTTTAGAAAAATGTTGGTACTTAATTGTTTTTTACTTTTATTTTTCATTGCGTTTTCTACGCCTTTTTTTGAAATTAAATTTTTATTTCACTTGTGAAGATTTTACTTTAGGCTGTTAGTCACTATTAGAAGTTTAAAACGTGAGAGCATCAATTACAAATCTTACCCTATATAAGAAAGAGAGTCGAAATGAAGAAGTTAAGAATAATATATGATTCGTGAGTAACTATTTTTTTATCGTGCCAGATCCCAAATCCTCCATGAATTTCTATTACAATAAAAATAGATGAAGCGTTTTTTTATTTTTATTAAATATATAATTCTCTTATAAAAATCCATGAATATTGATTTGACTTAATATGTTATGTGTCATAAATGTTTAACTTACTGTGTGTGTATATTTTATCAGATACTTTTGTTTGATATATATAAATTTTATTCAATGTACAGAAATTGTTTGAGCTTTGAAGACTAAAATTTCTAATATTTTGAGACATATTAAAGTTCCATACATTAGAGGTCAACTGTATAATTTGAGCATTGTAATGAAATACATTATACTAGGTGATAAAGCATATTTTTTAACTGTTAGATATTATTAACTGTTCTTTAAGAATTATTTTCATTTGCTGCTGATATATGATTTCCTGTCATCTTTGTCGGCATATATTTACCAAAATAGTGAATAATAAGAAAAATTATTCAGAAGTATATCTAAAAAGTTATAAAAGTTTTTGTTTTCGTATATGAAGCATTCTAAGTACTGTAATCATCAAGGAATTCAATATGATAATTTTATTGAGGCTTCACATTCTATCTTAATCGAATTTGAAAAAACTTTTTTCGGAATTATGTCTATCAGATTGTGAGAATGATTATATTAAAATAGAAAAGCCAGAAAAATGAAATTTGTTTTATTGTCTTTAAATAAAAAAAATATGATAGATTTCTGTCAAATTTTAGAAGAATTTCTTGAAAGGGAACTCTATTCGTTCGTGATATAAAATCGAAAAAACTCAAAAAAGGAAGAAATAAAATCAGTATGGGATATTTATATCAAAATATAAATCTTAACATCATTTTTATTATTCACTCTATATGCAGTACACATGAGGAAGTGTAGAAATTATTAAGAATTTCTATCTCGAGATTTCGATGAATCTCCATTTTTAGACCACCCCAAGTTCGAGAAGAACATTTTTGGAGTTATGGCTTCTGTTTGTCGATATATTTGCATCAGACTCAATTCATAAACGCAGTGATTTAGATGGATGATTTGATTTCCAGCCATGAACCAAAATCGTAGATCTGAAATATATTTTGACCGAAATATTTCTAATGGAATCCTGTTCGAAAATTTTTCTAAAAAAATTGTGTTTTCTTCCCACAAAACAGTGAAATTATAACTACTTTATTCTTCCAAAATATAAAAAAGTCTTAAATGCTTCGCCCTCTTTTATCTCTTTTGACGTATTTTATATTTAGTCTAGCAATATAGTAAATAGAACTGAGTATGATTTTGGCTTCTTTCTTTCTTGGTTTTGCTTGAGTTAGCTTGAGCTGAGCTTTAACTTGTTTGATTTTTGGTTTATTTTCAAGGCCAGATTATTAAATGGGCTCTTCCGTTGGTTCCACATAAGATTTACGGCCCCGAGATATAGATTTTTTTGTTGTATTTTCGAAGTTATTTATTTTTGTGTTCTTTTAATTATGAAAACCATGGAATCAAACTTTTATTAAAGTTAATTCTTACTTAGATTTTAGAACAGTAATCTAGCAATATTCTCAATTAATTATCACAAGCAAATACTATATTCGTTATTTTATAATTCTACAAAAAATTATAGTGGTCTGTAATTTTAAAAATATACTCTTTCTTATAATTGAATATTACTTAGATTGCGTTGAAAATTTACTATCATTTACTATAATTTAATTTTTTTTATTTTTTTAAATTTTAATTTTGCAATTTTTATGCGCAGTGGGCTAAAAATCAACTCCTTTGAAATTGATATTTATTTAAATTTTTTGCTATTCCACTTTATCAATATTTGCTACTTAAAGCTAATGATAAAAATATTAAATTACGATCGATAAAAAAGGAATTTTGGAAGTTAGGAGGGAAAGGGTACTGAATCTTAACCCGGTGTTATTTATTATGTTCAATAACAAATAATAGAAAGGAGGGCGGCAGGCATAATATAAAAATCTATATTTAGGATTCAGAAATGTTTAAAGTGTGAAATAAAGATTTGTAAATCTTCAATATCAAGTCATTGAATATGAAAACAAAATACAAATAAAATTATATTCCTTCAGAGAAAATCCTTTGAAATATATTTTACAAAATGTTGAAATATTTTTTAGGTCTAATTAGAAGTGATTTAAATATGCTTAATTTGGAATGATATCAAAATTAAGCAAAAATTGTATTACTAAAGAGAATACATCTCTTCAAGAGCTGCATTTGCTCAGTGATTTATTTTTTTCATCGATAAGTTGGTCACAGAACAACAAAAACAATTAATCTCCGATCTTAGTCATTAAAAGATGAGTAGGCATTCTCTATAATACAGTCAGTTTTTGTTAATAGATCAAAGTTTATCTGCTTCTCATTGTCATGGTTCGTATGCTCACATCTGCAGAAAAAAAGAACCATTGCTTTGCAAAAGGAGGCGAAATATAGCTCTTATTGTCTCACAGGTGATCTAAAGAGGAAGGAAAGAATGTGTTCTTTTCATAATAACTGTTTGTCTTCTTCAAAAAGGTATCAAGATACCGAACTTGTCATTCATTGGGGAAGTAATGGCGGAAGTCTATATAAAGTGTGAATAAGAACATTTTCGTCCTAGGTAATGAGGAAGTTAACTTTATTTCAGAAAAATCTTAGGAACGATTTTTAAAGAGACCATTCATCGAATGGTGTTAAAATTATCTCCTTGAATAGCAATTCTATTCTATTGTGCTTCAAAAAAATTCTAAAAGGAGAAAAAAAATCCTGTAAGAAAAGGAAGAAGCAGACATTTCTTTGAAAATCGGAATAGAGTTCTGATTGTTCCGATTGCTTTCTAAACTATACTATTAGTTGACACTTGAGGATATTCAGTGGTTTTTAACGATGTTCAAATGATAATACGAATATAGAAATCATTTTTGGACATGTTATTTAAGATTTTCGTGTTAGATTACCATCTAGAAATACAAAAACAAAATGACAGTTGAAAAGAAACAGTTGAGAATTCTTAAATAATGTAGGACTAAATAGAATTTATTTTGAGGCTTAACTAAATTTAAAGATTATTTGAATAAGAAATTTATCAGGAAATACATCAAGTAATTGTAAAGGTATTTTAGAAATTAAAAGTTATGTTGAATAAAAGAAATAAAATTTAATTACTGAAATTACCGATTTAATTATCGAATAGATTAAAAGAATTTTAATCGTAAAAATCAAATATTTATCATTTTGTCAGTTTGAAAAAAGATTGAGCCAAAGGTCTTTAAAGAGAAAAAAAAATGAAAATTTTGAAACTAATATCTTTGAAGTCCTTGAATATCAACTTATTGATAAATTAAACTGATAACTTTAGTGATAATACCATAACTGCTTTAAAATCTATTTATTTGATTAATTCGAAATTTCCTTGAATTAAACTTTGCCATTTGTTTTAAAATAAGTTATAACTGTAAATCCATTATTGCTTTCATAAAATTCATTTCCCTTTGAATGAATGTTTATTCGGTAGCTTTGTGTTATCGTATTATATCCATTTCCAAATATTAAGGGTTAATGGAATTCATTGGTTTATTCTCCTTTGCTAAGTGCTAAGCATTAATAACCTTTTACGTATCATATTGCTTAATAATCTGTTAAATCGAATAATGCAGTTGGAAGTTGTAATTAACTGTTTGGATAACATTTGTTGCTAAATCTTCTAGATACAAAATTTCCTTATTCCAAAACTAATAATGCATATCTAGTAAGCATTATTGAGATCAAAATACATTGTGATTGCATTATTTTCCTCAAGAACATGTATTTTCTTAACAGTTTACTATTAATTAATTTAAGAATATTTTGTTTTAATAATTATAAAAATAGTAGTGCTTGTAATTTATAATTCATAAATCTTTTTTTTTATACTCTGTTACAGAACGAAAAAAATTTCATTCGAATATTTTTGAAAAACATCAACTGAAAAGCTCATTTTAAGAAAACTCAAATTCAGAATAGTTTTGATTGGATGCATATAAATTGTGAAATGACGCACAGTTTGAATTATCATTGCCAATATAATGAGTTAGGGAATTAAACTATCAATTTGTATTATTGAACTTAATTAAATTTAAAATTAAATTACGGAATTAAAACTTTCAGTTAACGTGTTAAAAATTAAATGTGAAATATATGAGGCTTAAAAATAATTAAAATAAAATGGATTGTGATAATAATCTTTAATTAATTTCATAATATTTATTTTACTTTTAAACAAAAGGCTCTAAAATAAGCTGTGATAGGAATTTATATCGCAATAAATGTCTTAATAAAAAAGATTCCTAAGCATTTATTAAAATGTAAATACATTACAGAAGTCATTACATTCCCGATAAGCGTTTAAGATTTTATTTGATAAAAAAGTTATTTTCTATTTTTTTAGTACATAAGTAAAAATGTTCTTTTAAATTATTTAATCAAATTTATGAAGTTTTAGGAATTTGTGTGAAAGAGAAAACTTAAAGCTTATTAATTATCACATTTGATAGCAGTGATAAAATTAAGAATTTATTGACATTTTTTTATTAAGGTATAAAATGTGAGAAGAAATTTGCTTTATGATAAAATATCATGAGTTAATTATTTGCATTCTAAAGTATTATCTGAAATTCATCATTTGCTACACTGAACTACAATTTAACTATATTTTAAGAATATAAACTTATAAATATGCATTATAACAAGATGGAAATAAGTAATAATTTTTTTAAAAATAATTTCTTTCATTCATTTGAACACAGCAAAAATTGTTGTATTTAGTTTTTCTTATTTAAAGATAGACGCTTTATCCAATATGAAATTAACAGAAGCAATAGAAAAATTCTATGTAGCAGCACTTAAATATGCGCTTACTGCATTACTAAATATATTGTTAGGTAAAAAAAAATCGTCTGTCAAAAGTTTAACAGACTCAGTAATGGGTAGTGGCACTGCATTTTACACCAATACATTGTAGCAGAACACAGTCGAAGTATATATGAAATAAACAACAGCACAAAAACAGCAGAGAGAGAGAGAGTTGCTGGAGAGCATCTCTCCAAAGAGAGACTTCGCTCAACTACTGTCTCTTCACCAGTCTATTCTTCTTCTGAGTTTCTCTCTGTATATATATTTTCATTTTTCTTACCATATATTAGATATTATTTTGAAATTTGTTCAGTATGATTTTCTATGTTTTTCGCGGTTTTGTAACAAATTTAAAGAATTCTGAATCACCAAAGTAAAATGGTTTTCCACCGATAAAGCTATTTTTGAAAATAAATGCGTGAAAAGTATTAAAATGGAGCTTATGGCAAAAATTAACTGAAGAAAAATAATTCCAACTTAGTCAACATGCATTTTCAAGTTGTTTAAAAACCAAACCTTTAAATTAATTTTTCTAGAATGTAACTTTTTCAAAAAATTTCATTTCTCAAATACGGTTACTAAAATAATAAAAAAACAATTTTCTGAAATCTGCCATGCACTTTCTTTATAATACTGACGATAAAATGAACTGAAATATAGGTGCAATTCTGGGTCACTGACAAGTTAAGCAGTTATTAAATTTTAACAAAGGTCAAAATTAGAAGAAATTATTTTAGACAAAAGCTCTAAGGATTTGTAAGCCAATAAACAATATTTCAATGATTATACATACTGAAGGTATATTATTCCGGTCGAATGTCTTTGATTGAGAATGTTTTAAAAAGAGTCGTGTTTAGCACAAAAAAATTCAAATATTTTAAAAATTACTCAAATCATATTTTTGCTTAAATATTTAATATTTATTATCAAATATTTAAAAAATATTTAACTTATAAAGTATTTGTGTATAAAATATTTAGTTTTTACTGAAATGTAAGTTCGAAATGAAAAACAAACAAACAAAGGCTACAATTAACACTTTTTTAAAAATCCCCGATTGTAGTCGAGTATCGTAAATGAGTTTTGAATTCAGTATTTTAACATCGTACGCAATGATATCCAGTTTTGTTAGATTTGCTTAAAGTGCTTTAAAAGTTGAATTATTTTACTGATAATTTTCAGTTGAAAGATGCTGCATAGTTAAGAATTTTGTAAAGTCTAAGATATTTTTTTTTTATTTTTTATTTCAACTGCAGAAAATAGAAAAGAAATGTTGCAATGAAAGATACATAACTATATTTCATGAAAGAACTATATTTCATGATACACTGAAAACAAATTACTTTAATTTTATCCCTATTCATCTGAATTTTTATTAAAGTGTGATTTGAATTTTAGAGAAATTATTCACCGACTTCAGGGAGAGAGAGACGCATATTCTATATCTTAATTCTCTAAAGAGCATTATTTTTCTAGCAGTGGGATATAAAATATTTTTGAAACTAAAATTAGTTTACAAAAAATTAATTAGGTTATTAAATAAAATCAATTTTATTTATTAATTAATATGATTAATTAATTTAATCATTAAGCGATTAAAAATTTGATTGCGATTATTAATTATTAATTTGCAAATTAAGAAAATTCTTTATGATTTTAAACTGAAAAATTTAGGTTTCACTAAAAATTTGTCTTTCACTTGCTTCAGCTTTCTGTTCAGCATTAGATAATGGCATATTACTAAACAAAATAATTAATTAATAGTGATTAATTTATTAAAAATAATTGATTGATTGCTTGTTAAAATCACATCATGCAATTAAAATACTTTTAATTGCTTTTTATGGCTTCTAAAATAATTATGAAACTGCAGTTGTAGTCACTGACAGTAAAATAGTTTAATATAAAAATTTAAAGACAGATAAATTTAACAGTTTATTATATTTCTCAAAACCTTAGAAAGAGCACAAAAAATTTGGTTTAATTAATGAAAATATATTCGTAATTTCTATAAGAGATGCTATTTGTATCGCCTATTGCACTAAAGTAAGTTGTCAAATCAAAAAATATTTTTGATTTTCCAAGCAGGTCATTATTTATTTGATGAAAAGAAAATGATTAAAAAACAGTAAATCTAAAAGGCATCTAACCTTAAGGAGGCATTTTTAGTTGAAATATATAAAGATGAATAAAGCAACTTTTTTAAACCGAAATATTTGGAATAATAAAAGAATTTAAAGTAAAATTAATAATTGTTTGAAATTTACTTTAAATATACTTTGTGGAACAAATAAATATTTTTTTTTGGAATTTTTTTACAGAGTTCTTTTAATTGAACTTTTCTTCATATCAGTTTTCAGAAGTTTAGAAAAGCCAATTTTTTACTTTATCTTCGTTTAAACGACACAATATGTTGTAAAAAGAAAGGACAGGCATCCCCCTAAGCTATACAGACATGACAAATAACGAAGGTCTTTATTAAAATTTATCATCTTGCTCCTAAGAAAAACTAAGGAACTAGTTTCAAGTATTCTATTATGGAGATTTGGAAGAAACCAGAATTTTAATGTAGGAGAACCTAATTGAAATGATAGGGAAAGAAATTCAAACTAAGAAAAAAAGATTCTAAAGCTGGCCATAGCAAACTTTTAATTTATCTCGTGCAAACATTGAATTTCTGGCTTCTGAATTCATTGGTATCCTGAAGGCTATGTGAAGTTATCTTTCTAAGGTTTGGTGTTTATTTTATCATACAATAACTGTGATTGCAATTAAAAAGCAAGCAGAAGACTGATTGAAATTGGAATTGTTAAATTACAAACTAAATTTTTTTTTAAAGTTCGTTTTTGTAAGTGCACTAAAATGAAGAGTATAGCTTTTTCTATAAAAAAAAAATCGTACAGCTTTGAAGTTCTCATATAAGTATTCGAAGAAAGTTGGAATTTTAATTCTTAAAAAATGTGTAAGTATTTTTTATATTCATTAAAGTTTAATTTCTTTATCCTTTTACTTTCTACTCCTTCTGCGTTTGCAATTTTTATTCGACCTTCAAATTTTTTTAATAAAATAATTATTTTCTTTATTCTAGAATATTACTAAAAATTGGTTTTTCAAAGTCTTTTCTATTTTATTATTTTCTCTTTTTGAATCTTTAATGAGTTTCTGAATTCATTATTTCAATTAATATAAAAAATTATATTGAGTTTTTATGATATTCACTACCAGATAGAACCCCCGTGTTGAATCAAAATTATAAATACAAGTAGTTCAATAAAATTGAGTTCGGAAAATTTAAAATACCACATTAATGTCAGGAAACACAACTATTCTGGATTTCAAAACTGTATCACATAAAGAAAAGAAATATAGATTAAAAAGAATTTCCCTCTGCACACATATGAAACAAGTCAGATTAAATAAAAGCGTGGAAAAAGAAAAATATTTGTAAGTGAAATGAAATACATTTTGATCTATTTTTGTATCTTTTAACGATTGTTGAAAATTAAAAAAGCAACTTCTTTCTATATAACTTAGTTTAATTAGATTATAAGAAATTGCTTATCTTGAACAAAAACACAGATTTCATTTTATTTCAACCTTTACGTTTCGTTTATTACAATACGACGTCTAAATGCTAATGAAAACATGAAATCAAGTTAACTTTCACTTGAATCTTATGAACTTGAACAAAATGCAGACAAATGTTAAACTAATAAAGTACCATAATTAAATACCTGATTATTAATGTGGTGTTACAGGTACAAGTTTTAGATATGTGTTAAGTTGGATACTAGAAGATAAATAACACCATTAATAATAATAACTTTTGAAATTAACTTGAAAAAAATCCCCCATTCAACAGCATGGTATGTTGCATAGAAAATGCTACTCCAAGTTAATAGTTTCATTGAAGAAACCTATGAGTGAACGTCTTGAATATTTTTCTTTTAATGCAGCATATTATTGTATGCCTCTTCGCTTTCATTATAACTGTCATGTTTATTTTTCCCAATAAAAACGAAATTGACGCTTCACTGCGACCTGAAACGCACAATTTCTAATACACAATAAAAAATTTTCTATGGGTATCTGTAAAAACCACTTTTGATAATGATGCGAAAAAAGCTCACATACTCTTCGTTTTATGAGTATTTCTCACAGTAAACGGCACTAAAAGTAGACCGCGTCTATTATTCCCGATTTATGCATCAGGAAATATGGTGCTGAATGACTTCAAACGGAAGTTATTTTTCCTGGAATAGCTGTGAGTTTTCCTTTTCTGACGATTTCTTTCCTCACGTGAGACTTAATGGAAGAAGGACAAAGACCCCACTTCCTTTCTCTTCCGGAAATTTAAAATGATTTCCAGTATTAAAAATCTGTCATGCATTAGTGTTTTAATTACTTTGCATTATGAATAATTTTAATTGGTCGAAATGCATTTCTTTGTTTTATTTAATTGAATAGTATTACTGTCGTACTTCAGTCAAGATTTTTAATATAATTACTTGATACAAAGAAACATTAATAATCCTAAGCAGCCTTTGTGAGACAATCTTTTTTTTTTTCGTTGTTAAATTAACGTTCAAGCGTTTCGTTTTCTCGTATACGAAGCCTTACAAAAACGAAAGCAAAGTAATAATTAAAAAAAATACAATATAAAAATAACCACGAGATTAGACTTCTCCTTATAGCAAATTATATTTTTAGAATTTTATTCTTATTTTGGTCTCATTATAAACATTAACTCACTAAGAATACTTTAAAACACTAAAATCTTGACTGATGAATAATAATCGTAGATATTGGTCAAATTTTGGCCAAAAACTATTTACAAGCAGCTTTTCTATTTTTGTATGTTATCACAATAACTCAAAAACTCAATGGATGGACTAATTAGAATTTGACATATGTTTTTTTTATTAAAATTGCAAATTCTGGACCGAATCTGTGAAAAGTTTTACCCTCTGTCAATCTGCTCATTTGTTTCTTTACAGATACATTGGTTCAAAAATATAAATATATAGATAATGGAAATTTGGTATTTTGTTTTGATACCAAACTTGTAGACCAGTATCACTTTTTTTTAACCAAATGGCTCAGCATGAAGAAGCCTAAAATGCTAACATAATCTATATATTTAGTGCTTACATAATCTATATATAACTAACTAACTAACTAAATAAAAAGAATAGCATATAGTGTTATATCACAAAATCAAGTTGTCCCGCTAACTTTTGATCTTTATAACAAAATTTCTAAAAATTGCAAAATATTAGGTGTTTGATAACTTTTTGGAAATAATAAAGAACATATATTTTCAATTTCAAAAGCTAAATTATAAAATAATTTTACAAACAATAATTTATTTTTTATGCCAAATTACAAAATATCTTGTTCAGTTGAAAAGAGTATATTTAAATAATAAACTTATGACAAGAAAAAAGAATGTTTACTAAATAGAACCCACCCTGAAATATTATTTTTGTTTTGACAATGAAATAATCCTTCTCGCCATTTTCATGAAAGTATGCTTTAGATCATCAGTTTATTACCACCTAATATTAGCGATTAGCGATTTCAGGAAATGAATTAAAATTAAAATAATTGCGAAAGAACCGCTATACCTGTGCTGCAATATTGATTTAAAATGAATTTAAATGTTAGACTAATAAAGAATTAAAACTAAATGACGAATATTTCCGAGGATGATTCTTTCAAATAGACGATATAAGAAGTAGCACCCCCTTTTCAAAATTTCTGCACAACACCATCGTATCGAAGTTCCACACCAGATGACAAATTTAACGTACAATAGGCTCACAGACACGGTGGGATGCGATGGCTTAATAATAAGAAAAGGACAAGGAAAGGTCTTGGTGGTGTAAGGAAGGATTCGAAGTTTGTAACTCGACTTTGCGAAATATCTGCTGTGGATGCAAACCTGGTGAAGAAGGGCTGCCTGCTCTTGAGTCGAATCTTAATTTGAACACTATTCAAAATTTCGGGATTTGTTCCCAAATAGCTTTCATATTGTTTTAAAACGGTTTAATAAACTTGCACTTAATACATACAGTAAGTTTTCGAAATAATCGATTCTTGACCTTACAGTTCACAAATCTAGTGCATCACTGCCAATTAATTTTAGAAATTCAATTTTATTAATTCTTTAAATGTATCGATTCAGTGCAAAACCCATGAAACAGTAAAAATGTATCAATTCTGGGCGTGGTATCGAAGTTAATTTTTAAAATATTAGAGATAGGCATATATTAATTTTTTTCTTTTTGCTGAAATAATACTAATGATAAATAGAGATTTATTCATTTTGTATTAACTTTTATAATGTTTATAAACTAATTTATTATTTGTAAATCGGGGCATGATGCAAAAATCTTTTAAAACACTCTACAGTGTGGAGCTGCCAAATTCAGCAGATAGTTACATCTTGTTTAATACTAAATGTTGACTAAGGAAGGGTCTTTTGATTAGACTTTTAATTAAATGTTAATCAAGATCTTAATATTTTTCTCAATAATTTTGGATTACGTTATAGCACAAAGCATTTTTTATTCCCTTATGCCTTAACCCCCGGGGGCAGCTTGAAAAAAAAGGATGAGATGCTTCCGGTATTATGGTTGGATCTCGCTACTCTGGTGGGTACACAAAAAGGTGGAGGATCTGGATCCTCCCATCGATGACGGGACGTGCTTCCTTCGGGAAGTGTTGCACCGTGGCCGGTGATGGCCCTTAGGACTCAACCACAGTTCCCGCCAGTGTAGCTGTTGCGTCTGTTCGGTCATTCAGTTTTCTTTATCCGTGTGCTTTCGGGCGGGTCGGGAAGACAGTGATATGACTATGATCCCCTTATGCGTTTAAAAGAAGCGTTTCATGTATATTAAATTCAGTACAATATTATTTTTTTCCATTGAATTTTATAAATTTCTAAAAATATCTTAAAAACTATTTTATAACCAATATTTTTTATTTTTGGTACTGGACTTATATTGAAGCGTTTTTTGAAGATATAAAATATATTTTCCTTCAACCGTTATCGCTGTTACAATTAAGAGAACATTTAAAAAATAAAATAAAGACAATCGAATCAAAACTTAAACATTTTCATGTTGCGATGTTTTTCTTTAAAAATTTGAATCTCATTAAAATTACTTATATTTGCCAAATTGTATAAACTAATAATTACTTTTAGAGACTAGATTCTTTGATTCGACTTAAAAAATATTAAATATTGATTATCAATTAAATTTAATTAAAATTAATTAAATCGATTTACATAATATAGCTATTCTATGAAATCAGCATTTTCCTGATTCGAATGATCTATCCTTGTTATTTCATTCGCACGACAATGGCAGCAGCAGTCAGTTTCCGAGTAAAACAGCGAGCGCCATCTGTTTTCACAGCAGATAACATTCGTTATAAATTTCAATAAATACACATTTAATAATCAAACGATAAGTAATTTTAATAATATATTTAATTAAAAAAAATCAAGATTTAAAAAAGGTAATTCCAATAAATAAGTCATTAAAAAAACTAACGTTAAACGATACTTAGAATATAACTGTAAAGTTGTTCAAAAAATATTCAGTCACTTCATATTCGAAATCTATAAAAGCTAAATTCAAGGAAAATATGTGATTGAATTTGGAAGTACTTTTCTGTAAAAATGTGTATGCTGTTTTTGTATTAGTGGCTCTCAACATATTTATCTTTACTTTATCTTCGAATTTCTTAATCTTGACTTTATCTTCGAATTTCTTAATCTTGATTTTATCTTCGAATTTCCTAATCGCAGCCTTCAGTTTTTCGCTTTTTTAAATGATTTGGAATAACGAGAAATCTGCAGATAAAATGTTTTAGACAAATCGATTCAAAATAACCAGAGTTAGACAAGGAAAATTTTTTTTAAGGGTTCTGAAAATATATAAACGTAGTAAGGCATTCCATTAGTTTTTTCCTATATCAACATTTTCATTTCTATCGTTAATAAGATATCTTTACTTAAAGAAAGATTAATGAATTTTTTTAAAGTTAATTTTTTAGGAGTGTTAAAAGATTTCTAAATAAACTATTTAAAACGAATGCTTTTATTTGCATATTTAAATAAAAATAAATAATAGTTAAATAATGTTATTAATGTTAATTAAACATAAGCATTTAATAAAAAATTTCGTACCAGTTTAGCTTTTAATATTAATAAAAAAAACCTCACATTTAAAGGCAGATGCTTATTTCGACAAACTTTCCTTTTTAATTGAAACATAATTAAAGAATGCTCAAGTTTCGACCAAATGATATTTTAAATCATTATGAAGATTCTTTTTATACTTGGTCTCTCATTATTGGAAAGAGTATTAAAAAAGAACAATAAATTTATCGAAATATATTTAAGCTTTTGTTTTAATTTTTGAAAAGGTGTTTGGTCGTAGTCACAAGGAATTCCTTTGTCTTTTATTCAATGATGATTTATCCTTTTATATATTTAACGCTATATAAATTCATATTTAGTTCAGAATTTTGCTTTGCACTTTTTTCACTAATTTAAGATTTCACAAATTCTTTCCACCATTGTAATAGGCTCCCATTTATCTCATATAAAATTTATCTTGAAATGTAAGCAAAATAGAACTCGTTACATGTATTATTTTCCCTCCACATTATTTCGAAAAGAAAAAAAAATCTTAACCTAAAGCAACATTGAAAGACTAGCTTTTCTATAACTTAATAATTTTTTATTAATGCCAAAGAATTTTTTATATAAAACTGAGATGCTCCTCAAAGAAAGCGAAAATTATACTGTTTAAATTTTTTTTTGTTTTACATATCTTAAAAACTGTTTGACGGAAAAGATAAGATCTGGAAAGGTGATATTTAAAACCTTAGATTGGCGTTAAAAATTTTATTAGTTTCTATTAAAACATTTTTAAGTTGCGAATAAAAAATTAATAAAAAATATAAAACTTATATTTTAAAAAAGGCATAAAGTTCGTCTCTTTTTTTAGATACTTTAAGGTAAAATAAGTATTATTTTGAAAGATTTAATATATTTTGAAATATATTGAAAAAACAAAAACACCTGTTATATGGTGTTTCAAAACAACTGTTATACTGTCTCATTTAACATTACGTATTGAAAATTCCATTGTTTATAACTTATCAACCGTTTATTCAACGTATTTAAGCCTATTTGAATGCATTTGAGCTATTTAAATCTTGAGAATTTGGATACACGATCGGACATTGCTATTTTAAAAACTGTATTTGCATAGGTTTAAATATAAAGAGGACTGTTGAACGAAAAAAATTCTGTACATTTATAGAGAAAATATTTTAACTTCAATCGACACTTACAGTTTTATTATATAGAAAAGAATGTTAAAGAGCGTAAGCTACTGTTTTCTAAAAAATAAAGAAAAAAATTCTATTTTTTATAAGAAAGGAATAAATTGATATATGTTGCTAATAAAGGGGCAGGGCTATTGTGATAAATTCTTTCTATCGAAATTCAAGGAAGATTCTACTAAAAATGTAACAAGATCATATAAATGGTTACAGTTTCCTTAAAATTAAAGATATTTTATATTTGCATCCATAATTTATAATTAGTGAAATTTATGAAACTTGTGTATTAAAGTTTGTTTTTAATTTGTTATTTGTTCATAATCTTAAACGACGAAAAATTTTAAATGTTAAGAATTGCATAGGAGAAAATAGATTTATTAAATTTTTAAAAAAATATTATTTAAGCTAAAGTTATTAAAGCTCTGCTATAAACTCTCATTAGATTAATTCATTTAAAGCTTCTAAAACTTTATTTTCGCTTTTAGTGATAAAATTGGAATGTTTTAAGATGTTTCTTTGAAAGAGCTGCGACTATTGTTTATCGCATTTTATAAAAAAATTATTGCCAAAAATTCCAAATTTAATAAAGAGAGAAAAGAAATAGCTGTGAAAAAAATCTTGATATCCCTACACCTAAAATTTAAAAATGTTTTGGTATGTACTTACTAAATATTCAGCAAGTTAAAAGCCTCCTATCAATTTGTTATTACTTTTGAAACGAAAACATGGGAGAATATATTTTACGAATGTTTACTGTTACTTCACGTGGATTTGATATTTTTGAATAATACTTGTAGAAAAATAAGCTAATAATATACTAAGAAGTCTCAGAAGTAAATTAAAACATGTTTTGTATTAAGAATTTCTTTCGTGATTAAATATTAAAATTCAAATAAAAAATTGTCTTTATTTGAAATCAGATGATGAAATTCGGTTAAGAATTAAACGTACTATGTACGATAAATCTAATATTGTCGATAACGTTAAAAGTAGATATTTTGTGCTATCTATTGCACGAATTTTCAAACCCACGATTCTCAGATTGTCAATTAAATATGTTTCATGTCAAATTTGTGTATAATTAATTTGATTATATCTTTGTCAAGTTATCAAGTTTGAGATTTCTTTTTTTTTCTACGGTCGAATACAGAAGCTGCAAAGACATTTACATATAACGTGAATGGTAAGTAAGAAATTTCTAATGAAACAGAGTCTTTTGAAACCCTCGTCATCGAAATGAGAATATTTTATACTTGATGTTACAATTTTTTAAATATTTAAAATGTTTATTTATCGTTTCTTTAGATATAACTACAGATCCCAAGCTTTTTATTTTCATATTTTATATGTTGTGTTAAAAGATGAGTTGATTTGAAAAATTATTTTAGATTTAAAGAACTAGTAGATATTATGTAAAACGATTCTTATTTTAGAAAAAAAAATCATTCATAGGATGTTAGATGAAAAACGTTATAATATGCTGTTTAAGGCATTTAAAGATGCTTTCAACTTTTCAAATAACATTAGGTTTTTAAAGAATGTTTTCAAAACTTTGACTGTGATTTTTATTATTAAAAAATTTCAGATTTTACTATACGTTACGGTTTGATTATATCAATTTTTATTATTGATAGGATTTTTATTTTTATTTTGAAGGTTTTTTAATTTTTTTATAGAAAAATTCTAAGAAATGTGTAATTATTATTCAAATGCGTTTTTATCAGGTTTCTGGAATTACTAAAAGCAGTGATAAGTTGTTGTAAATATTCTGGTGACTAGTAATTATTAAACAATAAAATAAGTTTTTTTTAAATCCAACCTTTCTTTTTCTCTATCTAGTTACATAAAGGAAAAATTTTAAATTACCTTAACAGTAATTCATATTTGATTTTCTGAATATAGATTGCATAATGAATTTTAAACTTAATTAATATAATATAGGAAAAAATATACTTTCAAGGTTGTTTTTGATATAAATTAGAGCAATAAAAACACGTATAGGCTATATTTTAAAAACATTACAAGGAGCTCTATTTTTTTATTTTGCCTTTATACTTTTATTTTCTTGTATTTTATTTTAATTTTCTATCTGATTGATATATCCGTCACTTCTTATTATGCTCTTTATTCTGCTTCATCAAAAATAAAACAGGAATATTCAGTTTCAATTAACTATCAAGGTCCAATTTAAGACAAACACGAGTACAATCTCATCTCTATAAGAACTTAGCAAGGGAAAACTTAAGCATATCGACTTAAAAATAAACAATTAAAATACTAATTCTGATACTTAAAATTTTTTTTTAGCACTAGTATGCTATTTTAAACACCCAATTGTCTACCTAAAAATATTACTCTACTATTTTTCTTGCGATTTTATTCTTTTCTGCATAAGACTAGTAAAGATACTATTCTTCAGAAAGTGAAAGGTGGCACTGCAGCACCGACAATTCAACAATTCAACCCATAGTTTGTTAAAAAATGCCACAAGACCAGATGTCCAGAGGGGAAAACGGAATCGCTCTGTTGACAATAGTAACTAACTATTGTAGAAGCGTCATTTGGAGCTGCGAAGTTTTAGTAGGAGCCAAGCGAATAACTAATACACTTCTATCGAACATTTCTCTCCTCTTTTTTTCACATTTTTTTAAATTGTTGATATAAATTTGTCCATGCGTGGCGCAATCCTTAGAAACAAATTATTAAACTGATTAAACTAGTTAATGAATTCAAGCGATATCTCCTCAACTGTATAAAACGAATATACACTGTCAATTGTATATCATCAATCAGATGACGGTGATTAATAGCTAAATGCCGCATGTTATTCAGTTACTCAAGCATTCATTCGTTGTTTAGAATAATAATAATAATAATAAAAAATAAACACCATTCTTTTCTTTGGTTACATGCTTTTCTCTGATTAATTTAATTTCTTTTACATTTGTGAATGTGGAATTGTAATTCACAAACAGTAATTTCACAAAACTTCTGATGTACTAACATTCTAAAAATTTTTACAGTTTTGCATTCCCTGTGATAAAACAATATTTAAATATTTTGAGAACCTATTTTTTATTTTATCAATACAATTTTGATTCGATTTCAATGGATACACATAGCATTGAATTTTAGAAAAGTATGTAATAATTATTACAATTTCCATAATAATAATAATAATAATTTTTAAATTATATTAAAGATTAAAAAGCAGAAAATAATTATTGATAAAGAGATTTTTTTAATTCGCTTTTTTCATTAGTATACCTCAAGGTATATACTGTTCGTTTCAGTTTTCTGAAACGACCACTTTTCGACGATTCTATCTCATTAAGGGGAGAGACGAGGAAATATGAGAGCATTTCTGGAATTCTTCGCCATTCTTTGACCTTGGTTTTCGCCCTATTAGATACTTTTTTGTTCAGTTTTTTTTCCATGTGTATGTGAATATCGTGTCGTTTCTGATCGTATTATTTAAGTTTAGTCTGCGAGTAATCTGAGTTTATATTATTACTAAATGTCACATCCTTCCATCTTTTCTCTCATCCCTATTTTGACGAGTTAAACCCATCCTAACGCATGCGCAAAAAATACGCTAGGGTTTTAAAATCCATTGTTAAGCAACAATAATAATTTTTAAAAATCAAAAATCTGAAAGTCAAAGCAAAAACATAAAAACGTAAGTTCCTAAGAACAATTCTATGAGAAAATAAAGCAATTTCAAATATAAGAAATAAAATTTCTAAAATTGCCTTAAAAATTCATTTATATGAATTTAATTAAAATTCTGTTTAAGCTGAAGTATTGATTGTTATCAGTTTTTTTTGTTTACTGTTCATCTTTCACATCTAAATTACTGATAAACAAATTATTTTATATTATTTTCAGCTTCCAGATTTTGAAAAAAAAATATTTTCCGTTATTTAGTACGCTAATAAAGATATGTTAAAAACAATTTTTATTTTTTCTGAAAAATTATATTGAGAATTTATATATATATATTCATTTAAACAAGTCTTCTTTACTTATTTATCCATTATATCTAGACAATTAAACAATCTTCATTTCTACTGCCCAATCTGAATTTAGAAACGTATAATCATAACTCTGGATCGGATTTAAGATCCGTGTATATAGTAATATGTATGATTCTAGAACACGCAAAATCTGGTGATGAGTCATTTGTTCGCATTTTAATAGCTCGTGAAAGTGTGAAGGTCATGATGTTACTTCATATATTGTCATCATTATCCGCAGTGATTCAAATTTATGCGGTCCTTTCATAATATCTTTTAATGCGGCTGTTTGCCTAACAAATCATTCCTTGTATTATAAGAATACACTTAAAATATCCTCCAAGAAACCGAACAAAAGATGAGAATTTTTTTTAATGAAAATAAATATATTGTTAAAATAAATTGAATAAACAAAAGGAATTATATACTAAGCAGTTTTTCTATTCAGAATATGCATATCTTGATAGCATTTTATTATTTTCTTAGAATTAAATTTGAATTTTAATGATGAAAGTGCTATTAATGATCTAAAGTGCAAAATTGTTCAAGATTCTTGAGTTAAGGCTAATATTAAAAAAATCTCCTATAAGATTAATATTGTTATTAAATTTGAGTGTTTAATTCCTTATACAATGCCTTACAAAATGTATTAAAATTATAAATAAAAACTAATTTAAAAATTGAAATTTAATTTATCAGTTATAATGAAAAAGTTTTAAATTATATTAAATATTAAGTTATAATTCGCATTCTTTTATAAAATTATAAATGTTGATTCCATTCCGTAACTTCTAAAATAGTGCTAAGAAACGGATCTTGTATTTTTATTAGTCTAAAATTAAATTAAATCAGAAAAGAATTATATTTAATATTCATTATTTAATATCTATCTCTTATCTCATGTACGGTTACTTCTTATAGAAAATGCCGAATAAAATTTTAGCAAATATTCGAAGAGTTTACTAATTGGAAACATAGGTATGCAAACATATGCAATATATATATATATATATATATATATATGATTAATATATGTATATATATTGCATATAACTTTAATTAAAGTATTTGTTACTCATTTTAATCAGAACAATATACTGATAGACATCTTCATTCTTTATAATAATTATACTAATTATACTTTTTATAATAATTATACATCATTCTTTATAATAATTACACTAATTTTAAGTCCACTTTCGATAAAATTATATGATCAATTTTTTCAAAATAATTAAAAAAAGCATATGAATATTAAAATACTTAAATATTAATATTTATAAATAAATGCTAATAATATCTAAATGCACAAATTTTTAAAAATTACGGCAGGAGAGAATTTAAAAAATAAAAAAGAACCGACGGCATATTAAATTAGTTCAGACACTAAACATAAGAGATCCTTTACCAATAAACAGTGAAACAAAATCTATATGTTGTAATGAATTTGGAAAATATATATTTTTAAATATTAGAATATTTATCTGAATTCTGAAAGTGTTTCTTCAACCCGGAGGTCTTCTCAAAATCAAATATTCTATTGTGAATTCAGGAATGTTCGTGACTAGATCAAAGAAGTCTAAGAAATTCATTTCTGGTATATAAATATTTTTATAATATGAACTTTTATAAAAATGTTTTTGTAATTTGAGATAAAGTTACTTCTTGAGAAAAAGCCAGAAAATTAAAAAGAGGGTTACTCTAAATTTCACTTTAAAAGTAATTTGTATTAATTAAGACAAAACAATTTCATATAACCATGTCAATCCCCAAAAAGGCATTGGTGTGGTTTCAAAAGGAAACTTTGATTTAATTAAGCTAGACTGTTCACTTGTTGTTTAAGCACTAGTTTTAGTCATTATTTTAAATAGAATAGGGTATGTAAATAATGTGATAGCAGCCAATAAACATAATTATTATTAAAATTTGGAAAAAAATTGAAAGTGCTTATATGATCATAATTAATGATAATGAAAGCAAATTCTTACTAGTTTCTTTATAATATAAGGCAATATTTTGAAAAATTTTAATCATTTATAAAAATAATAAAGTTTGTGAAATATTTAAAATATAGTGTGATGAATATTTAACTGAATTTCTTTAAGAAGGTTTATCGAAATTCCATGAAAAATAAAACTAGATGTACTTTTAAATATTTAATTCACTAAGATAGTGAACCTTATAGCATTTTCCCTTAGCGTCTCCGATTCCATATTGTATTCTGAAAATGACTTATTTCTGCATGTTTGAAATCTTTAAACTTTGTAAATTACTTCTTGGAAATTAGAATTAGAGTACATTTTTCCTTTTCATTTTTTGGAAAATGAATACGAACAATAATATTAAAAATTACATTTGGTTTATTTATTTTTAATTAATATAATTTTAAATCAATGACTAAAAATCATTTTTAATGGATTGAACTCTTTTTCTTTTTTCTAGCATTGAGGTATATTCAAAAATACTATAAAAAAAAGACTTCTTTTGAAAAATAAAACCTAAGAAATAGAGGCAAATATATTACTGTATTTCATGAATAAGATATTTACTTTTGACCAGAATGCAATATGATCTAGAAAAATTCTAAGTTTAGTTTTCCAATGCAATCTTAGGTTTTAAATTATAGAGAAGACGCGAATGATGTATGCGGTGTAAGATAACTCAAAATTTAATATAAGGTATAGAGTGTCATCGATTTGTTTAAATCAATAATAACAGAGATTTATTTGTATATATAACCTCTCCGTTTGTGAAGAATTGCACTTTTTAAAATTTTTCAGGAACTCAACAAAAAATCAGTATAAAAAATATATGAAAAAGTTTTAAATTCCTGATATATTTCAACAATATAAAGCTTCTAAACTGCAGAAATATCTAATCTGTTTTTAATAAGCCTATTTGGATCTTACAAATAATTTCGGGGCTCTTGGGCTCGTCGTTCCGTTCTTGATTCATTTTAGAAGATATTATCTTAATTCAGTAATTAGTCTGTCCATTCGTGCAGAAAGAATGTACATGAAAGGTATTATGTGACACTACAGGTTCAAAAGGTGTTCAATTAGAGAGCCAATACTTCGCGCTACTGGAAAACACTAGTTATCAAAAATTAAGAAGACAGTTAAAAATTTTATTTCAGTCCTCCAGTCATATAATTTTACATTATAGACTGCAATTAATTAAAAATAGGCTAATAAAAATGTTATAAAAATAGAACTAGGAAGAGTAAGTGATTTTTGCTGCTATGAGTATATTTTTATTTTAAAGATGAATTTAATATGATTTTTATATTTTAAAGTAGGGCATGTTATAAATGTTGATCTTATTGAAATATGATCACTAAAATTATGAGAAAAGTAATTTTTAAATGAAGATTTATACTTTCTTATAGCCCTCATTACAACAGAGGTAGAGAGTGCACAATTTAGAATACACAGCTATTCTAAATTGGGTATTCTCGACATATTTCAAAAAGGAATTGACGGCCTTTTATTAGCTGGAGCTAAAAATAATTTTTAATAAATTTTGATTGTTAATAATTTTTTCATGAAAGAAAATTTTTATTCTGATTTCCCCCCTGAACTTCACATATTTATAAATATATGAATAGATTATATTATAGCGTTTACTAAATCTGGATTAACTGAAAGAAACTCTTTTTTTTCGTTTGTAAAGATATTTTCAAATTCTTATGTTAAGAGTTCATTAAAGAATATTACTTCTTCAATTGCCATTAGAATTTCTTTCACGATAAATCAGAGTAAGAAATCATATATGCCTCTAGCAACGAATTACTTGCCATGCGGTTTGAAAGAGGTTGTCATCGTAATGGAACACAAATGTCAACCGCTTCATTAAAAATTTTAATAGAAAATCAATCTAACCCAAATAATTAGACTTCATTCATAGGTGCTACCAAGGTCCTCTAAGTTCACTTTGGTAACAAAAAATGCTATACTTATCCCTTCTGCCGAGTGAAAGACTCATGACTAAGAAAAATAGAAAGGATGGTTATATTTTCTGGACCAAGTGAGATTAAACCATGACATCTTGATTTTTATTTTCTGGTGACTGATTTTCTCAACGTTTAAATAACTTTCTTTTCATATACTAACATAATATGTATTTTTTTGTTTCACAGCATAATGAAAAAAAATCCTAACTGATTATGGATTTTCAGCATTTTCTTTCCCACCGATGGGATACAAAATTTGACACAAATTTACATTGTTAATAATAATACCGTATTTCATCTGTCTGAGTTGTTGCGTGATTTGATGAACAGACAGATTTCTCTTAATGAAATTCTCCCATTATTTACAGTAATATATATATTTATATAAAAGGCTACAAGCTAAATTTTATGCCTGTAGTTCTTTTTTTTTAGTATGTTCATCTGAGTATTTAGTTTTTAAGGATCAAAATATTTTTCTCTTTGTATACTTCTTATGTGAAAGTGTAAGAAGCCATTAAACACTCTTGGGCCGACGAAATTACGAGGTAAATATTGTATGTATAATCTAACGCTACATCCAAAATTTGGAATGACTGTGATCTCGACAGAATCACGAGATATTAAGGGAACACACTTAAGCACTACTCCGACTCTAATAATCTGAGTGGGTACATCTGTGCATTTCCTGTCGTTTCTAGAATTTAGTTGGTATCCATAGCCACACCTCTGATAACTACTTGTCAAATTTCTAAATTCCAATGATGTCCACCGAAATGTGTTAATTCCATTTTGCTACCCTATAATAATCAGCAGAAGTCTGA
The DNA here is from genome assembly GCA_026543865.1 of Argiope aurantia. Taxonomy (NCBI): domain Eukaryota; kingdom Metazoa; phylum Arthropoda; class Arachnida; order Araneae; family Araneidae; genus Argiope; species Argiope aurantia. The sequence goes on from JAPMOR010017519.1 coordinate 304,220, forward strand.
CTGTGAAGCTTGAGTAATTTAGTTAAAGCATACACATAGCATCTGTTACATGATAAAATTTAGTAAAAAAAATTTCAAGTCTTTCTAACTTATATTAAGCCTTAAGTGTCAGTGTAATTGAAATGGTTCATAAGTCGTTGAAATGACTGAAATATGACACTTGCAAGTTGCGTGCTTTCCAAGCGATTGCTTCATGTCTAACATATACTTTTTGACAGGAAAACGAACAAGTTAGAATGTTAAAAAGATTTCTTTTGTATGTGTGCGTTTGCTCTATGTTTATTTGTAGTTCACAATTACTTCGTTTTCATTTACAAAATTTATAATAAGGGAATAAATTGATACGTTTACTTTTCCTGACGTCTACTGGAAATTTATTTTGCAGTAAGCAGTGTCTTCAATAGAAATATAAAATTTATCTTAAAATTTTCCTTCACATTTCTCTACTATCCCAAAACCAAAAAAGAAAAAAAATTAAGAGAAGCCCTCAATTTCATCAATGTTTTCTTTGGAGCCTTCTTTTAAAATTTGATATTTTTAAACAAATATGAAGGAAACATTGTCATCATGTAATATGTCCTTTTGACATTGGTGATGCTTCTAGCAGTACGTTCTAGGAAAAAAATCGAATTCATCTCCAAATTTGCCTTTTTTATTTTAGTCAAGGAACAACTATTTCATACTAGTTTTGAAAGAACAGTGTTTGTTTACATTAAAAAGTAATCTGCACGTTATTTACTTATTATATTAAATCGATTTTTTTATTCTGAAATTAAAAAAAAACTTATAATAATTTAATCTTTTAGAATAATTCATAAAGAAATGTAGAACTGATGTCAGAAAATATTAAATCATTTCACTTAACAGTTTCAATGTAGCTGTTCGTAATATTTCTGTTGCAGATACTTATTATATTTGTTAAAAATTCTCATTTCATTATAAGCCTTTTATATTTAAAGAAAAAATAATTGAAAGAAACGAATCTTCTTTGAAAATTTACTTGCTTTTATAATTTTTATTGTTTATAAAAATAAATTTTAGTTAGAATGGAAATTCAAATTTAATCATATTTTCCCCTGTACAATTGCAAGCGATTTTCCTGCGAGACAAAAACAGAGAGAAAATTGAATGCTAATAATTTCTTTCTCGTCACAATAATAAAGATTTAACTTTCAATTACAATTATTTCTTAATTAATATTATTTCACGAAAACTGTGATTTTCATTTATTCTTTAGATTTATTTTTCAAATGATAATAATTAGAAAACGCTTTCGATAATAAATATGTTGAGAAAACTTAAATAGAAAATTGTAAAGTAATCAATGAGAAAAGAATGTTTTTCTTTACTTTCATTAATAAATAAATGATAATTGTTATCTTCATTTTATCATTAAGTAGCTGATATACTCAGTTTTGCTAGAGATTATATATATTCATGTTTTTGCTAATGAAAAATTACCAAATTAATTAATTGTCACAAATACTTTAATCAAAGATTATTTATACTTATACTTTGGTTAATCAATAATTTATGAGTAAAGTATCTTTTTGCGTTTTTTAAAAATCGTTTGGAACAGTATGTAATTTTTTGAGAATTATAGACAGATTTTTTCATTTATTTTTCATTTCATCATTAAAATAAAATTGCTGATGAAAGAAATATTTCGTATATCTTTATATAAAATATATTTATATAAAAGAATATCTTTTACATTATAAATATTACATATCTATATATACTAATTTGCTATGTGATAACTTAAAATTTTTGCTGTAAATATTCGTTATGGTATTGTCGAGTCAAATTTTGCTCGCAAATTCTGAAGTATATGAAATTGAAAATGAGAAAGTGATGAGAATTTGTAACAATGAATAAGATAGTTAACATTTCATTAGCAAAAAATTTGGAAATATTTTCACTTTTAGCTATATTGAGCTGGTCATATATATATTATTTAGAAAGTGAATGGAGTTGAAACTATGATTTATTTTTCTTGCCATATTTATATTTCAGAAAATGGTTTTAATTTCTTACACACAAATTCATCAACGATATAATTTCTGCTAAGAAACTTTATTTGAATATTATTATACATTATCATTTTACTGTAATGGATTTGTGCAGTTATATCCTAGTTAAACCATTGTGAATATCTATCTCGACTGTTTCGTATCCTTTCACGATATGATGTGCTTTTTTTTCTTCTTCAATGGGCTAAACGCGTTGGTATTTCGGATCTCTTATCTTCATTATTATGAATTTAAAGCTTGTTGCGTATTTTTTTATCTTTATATTTATTTATAATAGAGACGAATGTTTGTATTTATGTGTTGGCACTCTGATAGAATGTTTCACTTAGAGTATCAAACTTATGGCATACATAAAGGGAAAGTGGAATTGAGAACCTAGGTAGCAAATTTTTCAGAATTTTAATTAAAATTCCAATTAAAAGTTAAGCAAAATGTTGGCCTCATCTGCAATAAATTTTGAAATTATTACAGTAAAAAAAATAATTTTACATGATTATAAAATTCAAAAAATTATCTTTTTAATCATTCCAATTTTTGCCGCATAAATATTTTTCTATATTTAATCAATTTTTAAAAATTCATAAAAAGGTCATTTAACGATCATATTTTAAGCATATTTTCCGAATGGAATATAAATATATGTATGCATTCTGAGCGAATGTGAAATGTATCACGAATACTATAAAAAAACGTAAGAATTCTGGAAGAACATCAATGTTATTAATAAAAGCCACTATTAAAGTTGTAGATATTTTTTTCGTTTTTTTTACAATCTAAATTACTATAAAAATTAACACAGAAAATAATGAAGTATGAAACACGATGGCATTAATGATTGGTCTGTAACACAAATTATTGCTGACAAAGCAGATTTCAGGAAAACCAGCGATATATCTACTTACTTCCGAGAAGAATCTCTAAAAGATTTAAATTTATGTTTAAAATTCTGTTAAAATAAAGAAAAACATCAAATTTTAGACTGCTTTAAGTTAGAAATTCCTTTATATTTTTAAAAGGCTAGAAATAGCAGAATGTATACCCTTTTCATGAATTTTAGGTGAACTGAAAGAAAATAAGGGAAATGGATAGTAAAATGCGCCGAAAATGTTTTCTAAAATAGTATGAAAAATTTACTTTCAAAATTTGAAACTTAAAACTTTAGTTAACTGGGCTAATAAGAACAAACAATATAAAATTGAGCATTTTAGCAATCATTAATTGACTCATTGTCAAAAGCGACTATTACTTAATATTTTCACTCCTCATGACTTTTGAGGACTTAGAAGAGGCAGAAACATCAGTAAATTTTATTATATAGATTATTTTAACCTGATTCTCTTGATGCACAATTTATACAATTCATGATGAATTATTATAAAGTTCCAATAAGAAGAAAGTCGTACGTTAGCTTATCAAAGCCCCAAATTCTCCTTTTTCGTTCAAGTGCCGTCAACGTGACGGATTTTCAAGCTAAGATTTTTATTTATTTTAAGTAGAACTATATACAAAAAAGCATTTACTATATTTACTTGGCGGACTCAAATGCTTCACCATTTTATAATTTGGTCATCAGACCATTTGTTCAACAATGCTCCGAGTTGTTGTCAGATTAACTTTTTTGTTTCTTTTCTTTTATCGGTGAGATTTTAATATCGACTGGAATGAACGTTGTTGGATTTATTATAGAAAATTACAGAAAAGAGCGGTATCAGTAAAACTCTCATAGTCCGCTGTCATTTCTTTTATTTTATAGTAATTGCCCCTGCTAATTATTTTAAAACATGAAAACTACTTCAATAAAGTGAAAGTACTATAATAATAATAATGAAATTACATTTTCAAGGAACTGTTGAAGATTTAAGCATCACTTCAGTATATATATATATTTGAAGAATGACGTATTTGATATTAAAGCAATACTTTGTTGAATCGAGCAACAAGAAGGAAAACTCGCTTATATATGTTTTTGACGTTACTTCAAAATTTCAATTTACTAATTTTTTTAATGTGCCCAAGAGAGTTAAGTTAACTATGAAGCATTCGAATCATAAAGAAAAGTGCAGATTGTCATACAAGAATCACTTTGCTCGGTAGTTGATTATCATTTTTTTAGGCATTACTCATCCCCCTCCTATGTTTCTGAGGAGGTAGGGCCTGTCATCGGCTATAAAAACAACACATTTGTTATTGTATTCTTCAAGGAAACATGAGCTCGTTTGCTTATCCGGCGATTTCTTCTCTAATATGAGATGTCCCGGAAGGATATAAAGTATGTGTATTGATGAGGATTGACGCATATAAAAGAATGACGCAGAAGAATAAAGAAAATTCAATTTCTTCTTCTTTTTTGCTTCAAATTTCGTCCCTCGTTTCCTTTCTCGCTTAAGAAATATGCAAAGAGAAAGTACTGCAATTATCAGAAAATTCGAACTCGAGAGTTTGACGAATATCCACGTTTCAGATTTTTCTGAATCAGAAAAATACATTTTAGCATTAAGCCTGTCTATCTGCGAATACGATAATGCACATAGTTTGAGCGAGACGAATGAAAATTAATATGTGGTCTATTCACCAATTATGTAAATTTCTGTCAGCATTTGGATAAAATTCCTTTAGAGGACAAGTTATCTGACTAAAAGGGAGCACGATATGTACAAAACGTAACATGCAAGATAAATGCAATAAAATTTGGTACATAGGTTTAGGATGAAAAATGTAGATTCTTGTCAGATGTTGAAACAAATTTGCCAAGGGGCTAACCATATGCCGATCACTGCTTTCGCATGCATATAAGCACAATAACTCAAAAACGCAATGAATTAAATTAAATGAAGTTTGGTATGCGATATTATGACTATAATTGGCACTTAACGCCAAATTTTGGTTTCAATAGATCAGAAAAAAGCATCTAAAACACATATTCAGTTTTCGAGTACTTGTGTATTAATTGTATGCCAAGGACTAATCGCCACAAATTGCAGATAGGTTCAGCAAAAAATGATAGATTTATACCAAAGATCTTTATTTTTTAATTATTATTTGCCGCCATTCGAGGAATGCCCATGTCTTACAATCTTATTTGGGGGGAGGGGGAGGGAGATAACACTTTTATTAGAATGCGAGAACGTTTAGTGAAGATTGTTCCTGGTCGTTCATAAATAATATGCATTAGTGCTCAGGCGTTATAATAAAATTCAACATGCTGTTATTTTTCGAAAATTCAATTTTCAATATTATAAAGAAAAAAAAATTAGATTTTAACTTGGTTATATTAATATTTAACTAAAGAAAGGTGGTCATTACAATCATTTTATATTTTTTAAATCTATCATTGAAATTTGTATGAAATTATAGTATATTGGCTTAGAGTTAAATGTAATAAAAATTCCTTATAATGCCACGCAGCATTATTAATTATTATGTAAAAATCGGATGTGAATAAACCTCATCAAGTTTACGGTTAAACAACGTCCTCCTTGCTTAAAAAAGACTCTAGGATAAAACTGAATAGAAAGAGAGGTTAACATACAATGTATACTGGAAAAGTTCGCAATGAATGTTTTTGTGGCGAATTCAGATATTTAAATCCACTCTCAGTCAATGCTGTTAATATGCCTGCTTTACTGAAGACGCTTCATAATCATTATTCATGTCACGGATCTTTTATTTTGGCAACAGGGCGGTAAGTTTCTTTTGCTGGGATTGGTGAAATAAATGATTTTTGTTGTTGGTTTGATAGTAGTATAGTGGTTGGGATACCGATGTTTCTACACATTAGTAAAACTACCACTCTCCATATAAATCGTCCCTCTGAACCACTTTTGTTCGATGTATAGACGTAGTGTTAAAATAGCTCTAGGAGCGGTCCAAGTCGCAAGAGAAATCGCGCACTACGCTCCGAAAAATTCTTATCTCTCTCATCTGAACTACGGTTCTTTTGTTAAGACGAAAAGGAACAAAAGCACATTCTAGACAAAATAACTATTATTACTTTTTGAAAATTATTGCTGAATTTTGATGTTAAATGACAAATAATTTTCGGAAGTGAGATGGAATTTTGATTTTAAGAATATTTTTACCTGTGATTATATCATCTAACTGATAAAACACTCAATTTATCCATTGCTATTTTCAAATGCTTTTATTTGATTTAATTTCTTTCTTATTTATAAACATGCAATTTTGTAATTAGTTTTAAGCCCATTTGCTGTCATATTAGCTTTTCAAAATTTTGCACAAGTATATTTCCATTTACAATACAATATTTTAATATTTTTAGCACCTGATTTTGCATTTATTTATAAGTTTTACCAACATTTTGATTCCGCATGAGAGGCGCCATCTTATGGTGAAATTGGGTAAAAACCTTAATACTAAAGCAAAAACTGTAAACGTGCTTGGTATTGTAAATGATTCTTTAAGGAAATACGGCCTTCAATAATACAAGGAAATAATTCCTAAACAATAAATAAAAATCGAAAAAGATGGCATAAATTTGATTGAGATTTTTTCATGTACTTAGAATATTTCTATGGGCGTTTCACGATTTTATAATTTTTCACCTCCATACTTTAAATTAAAAATCCATTACAAATTTTTAGTATAAACGCGTGTTTAAAAACTTATTTTATTGCGACAAATTCAAATTTTTTCAAACAATTAAGTAACGAAATTATTATATTAGATTTTTTTATAATTAAAGCGAAGCTATAAAACCAATTCTAATTTCACAGTTTATGCAAAAGTGATAAAATATTATCACTTAGAAGATGCCCTGCAAATAAGCTTCATTTGCTTATAATAGAACGTTAATAACAGGACGAACTAAAAAAAACTGTTTCCTCCAGAGTTGTTTGCTTACGGTCTGATAATCAATGTTGGACATAAATGCAAGACTTCTCTTATTGCTTTTACTAATAGCTAAGCAGAACGTAAAAATGTTCCGTCCATTTATTACATTTTTGTGGTTATGATGTACAGATATACGTGTCTTCTGCTAACGACCTAGAATTTGTGTGCATGGAAAATGATATCGAAACCGTAAAAGCAAATTTATAGCGACATATTTAACTTTCTCCTTATTTGTAATGAAATATTTAGTGTAGGGCTAAAATTTTCTTCTGCGAATATAAACATTCACATCTATTAAAGATCTTGGGGGTTGTATGCATAAGAAATGAAACCGTATCGTAGCATCAAACGTATGGCGATATTTAAGACTTCCTTTGCGTTTTTAGCCAACTCTCCAGTGGGTATTAATAATTCATTTCTATGGATATAAGTGTCCTAATCTATTAAAGTTTTTGAGTTAGTGTATTTGCAAAGAACATTCAACCCAAAATAAAACAACGTAGTTGACTTTCATATTTGTAATTAAATATTCAGTTTGTTGTTAAAGTTTAAGTACCTGGGAGACCGAGCTTCGCTCAGCAGTCTATTTTTTTTTTTTTTTTTTTTTTTTGCAAAATTTCATTTTATGGTTCATTTAAAGTTATAAGCGAAATCTAAATGAATTACAAACATGGGAACGAACAAGAGAAAAATGCATGGGAGTCTGAAGCCCTAAACACTTCTCCATCGCTGATCCGATTATGCAGCTCATTTATAATATATAACATGTAAATATTTAGTTATAAATTTGTTTTTGTGTAAAATCGCGTTTCTTCATGAAAGGCACCTATATAGATAAACTTAAAAAGCAAACCCTTATCTAATTATAACATTTGTTCTAAATCGTTAGAGCCGTCTCCGAGTACTCGAAATAAATTTATATACAGAGTGTTGCCGAATTCGACCGACAAATTCAAAGAGGTGATAGTAGGCATCAAGAAAATGAGGAATCTCCATACAAAATAAGGTGCAAACGATGTTTAGTAAGGGAAAAATCTCAAAAATATAGGGAGTCGGAGAGCTGTCGGAAACTGCAAAAAAATTAATAAAAAAAAATAACAAATGATGTTTTATGAATTTTTTTTCTAGTGAAAGTGCATTCTTAAAAGTTTTTTTTTCATGTTGGCAACATGCGGATTTGATGATCTAGGGGGTCGTAAATTACTGAAAACCAAAAAATAAGTTTAGAACCCATATTTGCAAAAATATTAAAATTTGAAGAAAAATAAAAGATTGAAAATGTAAGGAATTTTATATTCTATAATTTGATATAAGCGTGTAGTGTAAAAACTGGAGAGTTTTAAAGATATTTAAGAAAAACTAAAATGAGAACCAGAAAACATCGCTGCAACATCAATACCGATGTTCTCAGAGAGCGTTGTCAAATTTGAAAAATAAATTCCGTGCAAAAAAAAAAAAGGCATTAAGTAGATGAAAAATTACCAGAAAACATAGGGTTGCAGGTAACGGGTTTCAATGAAAATTGCAAATCGGCTGGAGTTCACACCCTGGATGCTTGATGCTACACAGAAAGATGCATACTTTTCTGCTAGAGTTTTATTCTCAGATGAAGCCTGCTGTAAGAGAGAAGGTGTCTTCAGCACGCACAATGCAAATATTTGGTCATTCGAAAATCCCCATATCACTATCTCTTCGAACGTACAACACGAATTGATATTAACATCTGGGCAGAATCATCTATTTGGATGATCTGCCCGAACGCCTCAGCAGCACAAAGTACCTTGTTTGTTTGCAGCACGTTCCTCCCGATTTAGTGCAGGGAACACCGACAATTGCAAGCCATAACATTTGGTTAATGAATCATGGAGCACCAGCACATTTTAGTTGCATTCGTGAAATCTGACTTATTGTTTGCAAATGAAATTTAATGGCCATCAGTTCTGTCATGTTCATTAAGTTGCTCATTAATACTTATTCGTTGCTTTTATTTTACTCGAAAGCATGAAAAATTTACATACGAGAAGTCTTCTCGATAACCTCGCATTCATAGGGCCATTCTCTTTGCCAGACTCATTGTCTTTTCGACGTCTGTTTTTGTGAATGAATTTCAATGAATAAACGTTACCTACGACCCTGTGTTTTCTGGTAATTTTTCATCTACTTAATGCCTATTATCCTTGCTCTGAATTTATATTTCGAACTTGATAACGCTGTCTGCGAACATCACTATTGATGTTGCAGCGATGTTTCCTGGTTATCATTTAGTTTTTCTTGAATATCCTTAAAACTCCCCAGTTCTCACACTACACGCTTATATCAAATCATAGACTATAAAATTCCTTACATTTTCAAGCTTTTATATTTCTTCAAGTTTTAATATTTTTGCAAATATGGGTTCTAAACTTATTTTTTTGTTTTCAGTAATTTACGATCCCCTAGATCATCAAATCCGCATGCTGCCAACAAACACTTTTAAGAATGCGCTTTCACTTAAAAGAAATTAATAGCTAAAACACCATTTGTTATTTTTTTATTAATTTTTTCATTTTTCGATAGTTTTTCGACTCCCTATATTTTTGCGATTTTCCCCTACTAAACGTCGTTTGAGGCCCCATGTTGTTTGGAGATTCCTTATCCTCTTGATGCCTACTATCACCCCTCTGAATTTGTCGGTCGAATTCGGCAACGCCCTGTATATTCAAGAATAGCTTGTTTAAAATTATAAGATTCTATAGTTGATATAACTATTCGTACCTATTAAAAGTCTTGAGGTTGTAATCATATAAAATGAATCTGAAAAATAGCAAAAAGATGATAAAGATATAAATGATTTTCTTTGTTTTTATGATCCCGCAGTGCTAGAATTGTTGATTAAAAATGGTGACGAATGTTAATTACAATATTACGATTATGATATAATTGATTTTCTTTAAATTTGTAATCTATTAAACTCTAAGGCAGTTTAAATATTTTTAGAACTAGATAAAAAAAAATGTAAACAAATGTTTTTTTTTAAATCCTCGGCCTAAATAATCTCTTTTTTTTATTGAAAAATGTGAATCAGTACATTAAAAAATATGCTATACAAGTTATTATGAATTAAATATTTTTTATCACTTATTTCATAAAATAAAGATTATAAAAAAAAGAAGGAAAAAAAGAGAAAATTATTACGCAAATAGTTTTTTCTTCTATCGCACTTATCTTCTAAGAGACTAACTAGTGTACATAAATCTTCATAATTAAATATCTGAGAAAATTCTAAATTAAACATACTTTTGTTGAAAACATTTAAACACTATAATTTTTTACGTAAATTATAACTTCATTTATGGACTTGGCATTACGCTCCATCTATATCTAAAAAATTGCATTTCTCATAGCTTGATTATTATTTTCATTTCTTAAAATAGATTCATATGTACTATATTATATCTTTGCATGTTTCAAAATGATATTTTTTTATTAAATAGAATTATTAAAATAGTATTTCTTGGCTTTTATTATTAAAAGTAAATCATATCACATCAAATCGTTCATATTTGAATTATGATTAATGGAAAGCTATCTCGATCATATATATATTAGAAAAGCACATTCGGGATAATTTTGTTATAAAACGATACATACATTAACTAAAATAGAAACATTTTTTTTTCACTTGTTGCCTCGATGATCATTTGATGACGCCAAATCCATTTGTTTTAATGCATTTTTTTAAAGAACTTTCAAGTTCATTACCTGCATGTTTATGATCAATTTTTACTCATTTATTAACGAATTAGAATTTTGAAATTTTATGCGTTTTAGAGATATTAATGACAATATATTATTTTAATATTTTTTGTTAATTAATCGATTAATTCGATTAAATTTTGATTTCAGATTTTAGATCTAATCCTGATTTCAAGATTTCATAATATTTCTATACATTGAAAAAAAATTGGAAAATCATTAAAATCAAATTATTTAATCACCTGACAAAAGGGAGTTATTTTTTTTTTCTAATAGAAAAATACGAGCTTTATTTTTCTTGAATTTGAACTATACGTTTATTATTGCAATAATTAAAAAAGAAATGTTGGCTACCCTTATATAAGAAAAAATTCGAAGTAATGTATAAAAATTTGCAAATATACTTGCAATATTTTTTTAACTAAGGGATATTTTTGCATAGTTCTGTAATAAAACGTTTATTTCAATTTTTACTTTTTTTTTCTTTCATTACTATGACTGTGTTTGAAAGCAAAACGTAATTTTTAACTAAGAATTTTATTCCATTATATTAATCCTTTCTCAATCATGAGGAATATTTACAGCTCAGAGATTTGCAGCAGTGCAAGAGCAAAAGCCAGAATGAATTTACAACCCTCAAAGCGATAGTTATTTCAGAAAGTGAACCAAACAATCTTAATATTGCGTATTCCGTTTCAATGGAATTAATAAATTATTTTTATTTTTCTGTTATACATGAAATGTATATTTATCATCTTATTTAAAAATCAAATGTTCGCCCACGACTGAATATTAATTTCTAGGTAGTAGGATTGGAAGATATGAAGCTTTTAAATATCTTTACGGAATTAATATTTGCGGAGTTACATATCTATTTACTTTACACTTTTTCGAACAAAATGATGGGAAGGTCATTTGCTGTATGCTACTTGAATAGATTTTTGTTCTTAATTCTCTCAGTAAATTCCAAAGTTATAGGATTTTGGATAAGATATTTTAAAATTTATTTACATTTTCTGAATAAAGATTATGGAAGGAATTAGGCATTGTTATATGGAAGTATATAAAAAAGACTATTCTAATGTATTTGCAATAAATTATTATAACAACAATCGCATTGTATTGCCAACAAGATGAACAAAGTGTTTCAAATTATCTATTTCTGTTTCGAAATTATTAAAAATTAGATTTTTTCCTTTAATTTTATTTGTAGATTTAACTTTTTGATTACGATTAATTTAACTAACGATTAATTTCTTTTTCTTCAAGCATATTTTTTACAAAATGATTTGTGCTGATGAAAGCCTCGAAATGTTGTTTTTTTTCATCGAGAGAGAAGGAGAAAGACACCTCCACCCCTTCCAGAAAAATCATCAAAAGTGTTTCCATGTAACTGATTATATTTATATTTTGTTATTTTATTTCATTTTTTTAAACTTTTGATCGTTTTTAATACCTTGTATAAAATGTAATGTTAAATTTCTTTTCAAAATCTTCTAATCTCAAATTAAATGCATCAAATTAAGACGTGCAATTTTCACATTTTAAATCCATTGGTGGATATTAGAAAAAAAAAGGAATTATACAAACCCGAATTATTTATTCCTTTATTTTTCATTTCTTTGTGCGTATTAGTAAATAGTACTTACCAAAGAAAAGGAACATATAATGGCTTCTAATCAGGCAAAATAAAAATATTGACATATGACTTACAAAAAGTTTTCTCCAGTTCTTGTATCCAGAAGGGCAAATATTTTGCATATATTAAAATTTTAAGTGGTTGATTATGTCCAAAATGTGAAATTACACTTATAACTAAACGAGTAATTTTTGTATATATATA
>JAPMOR010017519.1:316781-356687 GCA_026543865.1 Argiope aurantia
TGTATAGTGGTTAGAATAACATTAATGACGAACCTGTTAACGGCTATACCTTCGATTTATGCCCTTTCCTCTATTTTCCACTCTCAACCTTTAACGAACTTATTTCATGTATCTCGGAAACGACTTTAACGATTTGGATCAAATTTCATATTTAGATACCGTGTTTTCTTTTTAAGTTTATTTATAAAGGTGTTTTACCTGAAAAAGCGTAATTTGATATAGAAAAAACAATTTTTTTTATATCTAACTATCAGAATGAGTATATTCAATTTCAACGTCCAAGTGTGAGCATAGTTGTATAGTGGTTAGAATAACATGAATGACGCACGTGTTAAGGGTTTTCCATTCGAGTTATGCTCTTTGCTTTATTTTCTACTAGCCGCCTTTGGCGACCAGCCGGTTCGCCAGTATTACCGCTCGCTACAATTTTCAATTAAATATTTTAAGTAACTGGTCTCTTAAAGGATTCTCAATCAAAACATTTTTAATCTTCACATTTTGATAGTCATACCAAACTTATACTGTTTAGCTCGTTTCGTTCAATTTACTATATATACTTTGCTAATTTGTTGTCATTTCCGGTGAAATTTCAACTTTAATTTAAAGTGGAAATGATGAAATTGCAATTAATATAAAGATATTTTTTAATAAAACCAAGTGTTTTATTTTATTTATCATCTTTATTGTTATTTATTTATTTATTATTATTATTATTGAATATGAGCATTGCAAACAGAATCGCTCTGTATTTAAGTCTTATGTGAACTACAAAATATTTTTCATAATTTATGTAATATATCAAAGAATAATTCAACAAAAATTTCTCAGATTCAGCATAAAATTCAGTTTTTAGTTTTGCTTTCAAAAGGATTGAAATGAAATCAATAATAATATTTTGTTTCGGTCTATAAACATATTTCAAAAATTATGAAGTCTAAATTTAATGCAGTAAGGTATCATATTCTGAGAAATATTCTGGACACACCAAATTTTAAATAAATGAATGAATGAATGTTTCTATTTTCCACGATCAACTAAGACTTATTTATGAAGTTTTGAATGTTAAAAATTTAGAAAAACTCAACATTTTCATAATCTTAGGCCAATTAATACTGAGAAACCAGCGCGCTGATTGGCGTATTTTCTTTGAAGCGATCGATGGAAAATCTAAAATTATCCTTTTTTTTTATTGAACAGTGATATCGAAATTTTCATAAATCAGTCAGTTTAAGTGATTGGAAATTAACTCTTAAAAGTCAGTGATTTAGTTGATTGGAAATTAACTCTAAAACCACCATAAAATATGTGCTTTCTCTTGTGGTATATGCATTTTCCTTCATATCCGCTCGAATAAAACATCACATACAAAAGTACTACATAGAACAAACACATAAAAAGTAAGCATGACATTTCAATAGTTGCCAAAAACAAAAGAAAGAAAAATGCAATTAATAAGCAGACGATATTTAGAAAAGTACAGATACTTAGACTGGAAAATGAAATTATCTGAAATTAACCACACGCGCAGACGATATTTACAGAAGTAAAAATATTCAAACCTGAAAAGGAAAATATATGAGTTATTCCATCAATAAATGCCATAAGTTTGTTTATATCTTCATTATTTTATGAGTCATTAAACATTAAAATGGGTCCCTTACTAAATAAACACCCTCTATAGAGAGTGTAAAAGATCATAAAATAATTTTTCTTGAATTTATTTTTTAGAAAAAATAATATTTCATATTTATTTCATTTCCTACAGACACGTGGCGAAAATTATATTTTTGCAGATTTCATTTCCAAAAAGATTTAATTTATTTTTAATTGGAGCTTTAATCAATGTGGGGGCAACACTTTGAAAAGAGCAAATTTTTGAAAGCCCATAAATGCGAAACGTGCTTAATTTTAATTTTTATTTTTTACGAAAAAAATTATTGAAAAACATAGTTAAAATATTTATTTAAAAATTCATTAAAAATAGAAATTTAATTTTAAGATTAAAACATTAGTATCATTTAAAAGATAAATTTTTGATCTTTAACTTCATGTAAAAATCTTTTTTGTGCGGTAATATTTTCGGAAGTTATAGCAGAAACACGTCAAAATTTCGCTTAATTTTTAAATAAATAAAATTCTATTTAAAAATTCGAAAAAATAACCCCCAGGTGCACATTCCCGGCCTCCAAGGTATGCACGTGCCAAATGTGGTAGCTGTAGGTTGAATGGTCTGTCCTGTAGAGCGCCAACATACACACACACACGCACATTGAGCTTTATTATAAGTATAGATTTATAAATTTATATTTAATATTTTTGCTTTTTAAATTTATATATATTGGTGTCTTTACTGACAAAATGCGATTTTACACATTTTTTATAACTAATTATTAGAGCCTTTTTCTGCTTTCTATCATGCTGACAATGTCATATAGCGCTATCTCGGAGCTGATTTCATCATGTAGAAACTGAGTGCAAGTTCAAAAATGTAAGTAATGAACTGTAAAATGAATATTGTAATATAACAGATTGTTTCAAATAACATGTTAAAATAAGTACATTCTCTTTTTTTATTTAAATGACTTGTTCATATCTAGATAATATTGAAAATTTTTCGCATATAATCATTATGTGATTCGTATCGAAATATTTTCTCCAAAACACACAATTTTACAAACAACAACAAGAAAACTTCCTGAGTGAATTTCTGTTTCCCAGAAATTTTAATTTATAATATTAACAGAATATAAATCCACCTTTAATTTTGGAAAGTTTTATGCAAAGAAATCAGAGATATTGGTGTTCCCAAAACTTTCTTGCATACTCTCAACTAAAGACCTTATCTCTCATTCTCTATGCACAAAATTATAAACCTGTGCTGAGGTTATGAGTATTTTGAGTGCTGATATTTTTATTTTTAGAATCTCACATATAGGAATTGTGTGCTAAGCAATATAGAAAAGAGAGTAAGCACTTGTGTGTGACAGCAATAATTACGAAATATCGATCTTTGGCGTGAATATGGCATCCGAAATGTAACAAACTTTTTTAGCGATTAATCACTAGCACGTCATTAAAGCACAAGTTACAGAAAATCAAATATATATTTTGGATGCCTTTTTACTTGATCGATTAATTGTAGTCATAAGATCACATACCAAATTTTATTTTTAAGTCGTTGCGTTTTTGAAGAACGAAATGTAACTTTGCATGCAAACGCATTTTGCGTTTACATGCATACGGTTTACATGCATTCGAATTTTGACAGAAATTACAAATTTGTTATGTCCATATATTAAATATTTGTAATGGCCATATACCAAATTTCATTTGTCTAGCTCAAAGAGCTATTTTTCCGGACAGACGGATAGACATCATTTTAAAAATGTGCTTTTCGTCATTTAGGAAGGTTTTTTAACGATTACAATACTTTACCTTTGTCCACTTCATATAATCGAAAATAAAAAAAAAGAAGGACGAATAAGAGGAGATAAAATATGCAAGAGTATTTATAATGGAGGGATTGAGTTTTGAAAGAAATTTAACCAAGAAAAATATCGAGCACAAGGTATGGTTCATTATGATATATTCTAGAATATATCATAATGAAATATACAAAATTCATAACTCTTCACAGGAAACGTTATGAAAACAGTTTTGAATAAAATGGCAAAATACTTGTGACAGCAATATCTGCAAGACATTAAATTCAGTTATATGATGAGTAGTATTCTAGAATATACTATAATGAAATATTTTATTTTAGATATTTTTATTAAATCCTTTTCAAAACTCTTATTATAGAATTGCTTTATTACTTTATATTTTATTAATCATACGCTACGCCACTAATATTTCAATTAAACGGACAATCCCATATTATAACGGAATAACACAAATATTAAATATATAACTTTTGATTTTTTACTTCGTATGAGATCGTCAGTATCTTTTTAAGCTTTTGTATGTGTATGTTATCTAAATAAGTATAAGAAGAGTATCAGAAAAAAATTCACAGAATATATACCGTAATAACTGGATTTTTGAAATTTTTGGACTACATATTTGGCTAATGTATCATGTTTAAATGATCATATCTTGCATAGATTAGTAATTTAATTCTTATTCTATCACTTCAGTTAGAGCATTTTAGATTTCTTTAAACATATAGAATCTTATACACAAATAAGGAATTTTTAAAATGTATCAAATGTTTTAATAATAATAACGTTTGTTCGTTATTTTTCAATTTAGCATGTTTTATATAAAGAGACCTAAAATACTGGAACTGTTACTCCTTTCAAGTAGGTAAAGATTTATTACTTTCATAATTTTTTGTATTTTCAAAACATCATACAAATTTACACATTTTTAAATGGACTTGAAATAAAATAATCATTATTCTAAAACAAGAAAATTGAAAAATAATTTCAATTGAAAGCATAGACTGAACTTTTTTCGTTGAGCCCCGAGTGGAAAAAAGATTGAGCTTAGAATTTTTAAAGAAATAAATGTCATACCTTGGTCTCGCAATCTGCGAGTAATATTTGTCAAGTTTCTCCAGATAGCGTATGGCCTCCGCTACGTTGATCCCGTCCTCGAGACTTGGATTGGCTTTTCCACTCTCTGGCAGTGTGACGACGATCAAAATCGCGATCGTGAAAAGAATAATACTGAATTTTCCCATCATCTGGAGAGAGAGATGACTGTAAAGCTAGCTACTCAGCAATGCACTAAAGCAAGACTGTGAAAGCAGAGATATGGGAAGCCGAGCTCGTGATGAAAACGGTGACAGCGGGGAGCCGATTAAAGGAGTGAATTATTGGAGAGGAAACTGTGATATTTATGTGCCATGCGACTATAAAACAAAAGAAATGTGTACCCAAATTGAAAGCGCCCCTCTCTCGGCCAATGGTAAGCCGACTTTACAGGCCTACGTAAGTGAGGGGGAGCTCTTATTGGTCGAAAGTAAGAGGAACGTGACGAGATCAATAGAAATGCATAGGCGGGACGGAATGCTGCCAAGGTGGTTTCGGAAAATGATGGAGGATTATTTACATAAACAGGTATTTATGCTTTTATTCGAGCCTAAGAGGGAGATATTGTGTGGACGCTCTTTAGTAGTTTCATAAAATAAAATGGGGGCTTTTTATTTTCTTTCTTAGTGAAACGGGATCGATAAATGAAAAACAGCAACGTCAAGCATGGAGGGGAAAAAAGATGTTCATAACCTCGTTCCTTAGTGTAAAGATCTATATTTGACAAGCTTAGAGATGTTGTAAGCTCAATGTTTTAAAGAATATAGCTATAAAGATGTTGGAAAAGATAAGATTTTAGACCATGTAGATTTTATAACAAAGTATATATAAAATTTCGGCTTTTTTATGGAAGTAATAAAGCGTTGCTAAAATTGTATTTACTGAGAAACTCAGATGGCAAAAAGAAACAAGTGATGATATTAGGAGTTAAAAATAAAGTTTTTAATTGTTGATATGATTTTATATCTGAATGCTGTATAAATTTGTTGATTAATTAGGTTTGAATCCATATTCATATAATTTCGTTTTCCTGCCATTAATTCAATTTTTTCTGCCTCTCATTATTGAAACTATTTGGGTCGTGAAAGATTTCTCTAAGCGTTTGCGGTTTCGAGGTATATTGGAGTAAATGTCTCGTCCTCAGATTCAGAATACAATGGATTCAAAACCCTATTCCATGAAATTTGCGAGGTGTATGTTAATGTGGAGCACATTAAATTTTATTCCAATGCTCAAAGAGCTTTTAAATAGTATTGTGTAAAAGTTTGGAGAGAGAGGAGCCGATTATACTATCGTCCTTATTATCTGATTACGGGTCAAACGATGAGTTTGACCCTTTTGAAAAAGTCCGTAGCAAAATTGAATACTAATGCATTTGAACTAAGCTAAATGAGTTTTACCATCAGGAACGACATTTAGCTTACGGATCCGTTTCAGAATTGATTATCAATTGTTTACTTCTTCATAATGTACTTTAACAAAATACCCAAAAAACCCAAAAAAGTTTCATCTATAACTTTCATTGAATATGCCATTTAATATTTACATATTTTTTTATTTTTAGCAATAGTTGCTGGTATATATTACATATCGATTTCGAATGAATTTTGTTATGAGCTTGGAAAAAAGTTTTCGTTCGTATCATCGAATAAGTATGTAAATCAATAAGCAGAAAAAAGAATGACATTTCAGGATTCAGACATAATCTGTCCCTTCTCCCACTTTTTTTTCTCGCTATCTTTTTTATCGTTGCCGTTGTGTGGACAATCTTGTTGATGTATTTTTTTCTTTTTTATAAAGCGAATTTCAGAAAGATTAAATCAATATTTTAAATCTATTTAAAATATTTATCAAAGTCTTGATGAACGATAAATCAAATAGTGTCTAAGCTCGATAACCGCATGAAAAATTTCTTTTTAAGCAGTATCGCAAATTATATTTTTTGAAAAATTACATTTTGACATAAAATATACTTTTGAAGACGTAATATGTTTGACGTATTGTTGTTGCCCATTTGAATAAAACTGGAAAGTCTTGTAAAGCATGTTACTGAACTGAACAATTTTATAATATATGCGAGAAATTTCTGAATGCCGAAAAGTCGTATGGATTCAAATAGCTCAAATTGTGATGGCACTAAGTTCTTGTTGTATGGTGGGGGCTTCAAAACTTCCCAATCGTATTTTTGATTATTGATACTACTCCTTCGTCATAACACTGAATTAAGTAATATCATTAAAAAGTGGAAATCGGAAGAAATAGCAAAATTTCGAAACAAACCTTATAAGTGCACTAAAATGTGAGAAATAACATTTTTTCCCCAAAAACTCTGGGAGTCAAAATAAATGACAAAATAAAGGTGCTTGGAACCTTCTAAGGAAGGTAAACCTCAAAAAGGTCATAAAAGTTTTTAGCATTTCATTAAATATAACTAAATTCATTAATATAAACATAATTAAAATTATAATAAAAGCATAATTAAGATTTCAATTAATTTGAGTTTTTCATCATCATGCCTTTAAAATTTTGTTTTTACTTTTAGATATCTATTAAAATTTATTTTGATGTATATAATAATAATTCTTATTCCTGACATTTCTAATTTAAATGCTCGGAAAAAGGAATTAGAATCAATCTAATGTCCCCCAGATTATTTTTCCAATTATGAACAATCAATTTGCTTTTATTCACTTAATTTCTAATTAACATTTTCGGTCAAAAAAGATTTTAAATTTTTATCATATTTTTAAAAATGTGACAATTTTTTTTCCATATTTTTATTAAATTCTGTTTAATCATTAGGCCAAGCCCACACAACAGCTTGAGATGCTCTGCTACAAATAATGCTATTTTGAGAGTTAGAAAATTGCATTTAAATTTTAATCCCCTTACAGAAGCATCATCATAGTATAATCAGAATTCGAATGTTACAAAATGGAAATGAGTCGGATTTAATTTAAAGTATAATCTAACTATATACCTATCATTTCCATTTGTCGAGAAATTCCAAGTTTAATTTCGGAAAACGAAATTAGACCAGTTTCACGTGTGCATATCTGCTTTATATTTATAAGGCTGATTATATTTACTATTTATTTTATATTTTCATAAAAATGTAAAACGAATTTCTGCTATTAAACATAAAAAAAATTCTTGATTATATCAAGCATTATTTTTAAAATACGAGTATTTCCCTCTGTCACTTACTATCTATTCATATATTACGCTTTTACAAAGATTGTATTTTTTGGGAGAAAAACAATCCTATACTTGTATTATAGCTTTAAATTCATTAGTTTAGTTTGCATTTATTAAAAAGTTTTCGCAATATGCAACTATATATTATTATACAATTTCTTCAAGAAGCATGGAGACGAATGCTGGAATCAAGTCTAGAGAATCTTTGTTTATAAAATAAAAATAATTAGCAATATACCAAATATTCCGTAACATCATTTTGATGAATTTCAGCAAAAGTTATTTCATAAGCAAATGAAGCTTGTTTTAATATAATTCTAGGCAACGTTCCTTCTTTATTTAGAATATAATATTAAGCCTTAGATTATTAGCTGTTTGATTGAAATCATAGAGGAAAAGTCAGCTTAAATCTCTACAAAAATCAAGCAATAATTTAGTAATAAATTAAGTTTCACTGAAATTCTTACATCTGATTTTCGAATATTTTTTATTGTAATTTTTTTTAATTCGAAATATTTTTCTTAATGTGGCAGGTAATTTATCTTCATATTTACCTGCTATTATTACAAACCTTTTACTCTAACCCAATTTATACAAAATATTATTCATGGTCAACTCGTTAACAAGGTGACATCCAGGGGATTTTTTTCTTAAACAAGAGTACTGGTTAAAAGTTATTTAAGCACTTCCTCTCTCACATTTCTGATCTTTTTTATCCATGAAGTACTCAAGTACTGAGATATTTTTAAGAGATTTAATTACAAAATTATACGACTGCGTCGAAAAGTTGATTTTTTTTTTTTGCCAAAAAATCCAAGATTATTTTTATTCAATATTCTTAGTTTCTGAAAACTCTTCTTTACAAAACCGTTTAGCATTTGCTTCTTTCAATATTTGGCAAATTAAATAATTTTTTATATTTGCATAATATATGCTTTAATGTTTTTTTTTTTTTACTTCTTTAAAAGTTAAATTCTAAATTTTGGTAGTATTTTCTTTCGAAAAATGTCATAATTAAAATCTATCAAATTTTTCATTGATAATATTTTTTGTTCAAATTGGATGTAATAATTTAATGAAGTGATATGCAGTTCTTGAACGGGTGAATAAGTAGCCTGTTTATTTAGAAATATTCTACATATGTTTTAATATTTCAAAATGCAAAGAAATTGAACTTTCATGTTATTTATTAGTTTAACTTCATATTTAAAGATAGGATAAAAATACAGCTTATTTTTTAGTTCAAGAACTAAGTAAGATATTTCTAATGCTATCTGCGAAATTTAAAAAAAAGGAGCAAAAACGCATTTAAACTGCTTCTAGAACTTCTGAGCTAAAAGGAGTTTTTCTTTATATTTCTTATAAACGAAAAAAAAAAAAAACTATTTTTTTTTCGATTTAAAAATATTTGGCATTCAACCGCTTTACTTTCGTTTCACAGATTAGAAATTTTTTAAAATATTTTATTAATTAATATTAATTTAATTTTATTTTATTATTTAATATTTTATTATTTTATTAATTATTCAATATATATATATATATATATATATATACTGAATTTAGACACACACACACATTCAAGTTAACATCTTGCTCCCGTCTTTCATGCTTTGGATGTATTTGTTTGCAAATTCTTGGGTTCTTGGTTAAACTTCCAAAAGAAATATTTCTGAAATTTTCTCACATGCTCCTTAATAAAGATGGATGTTACCCACCTGCATAAAAGTTGTGGGTCTTGGACAAGGTCATGATAGCCTCGAGTGCTTCGATTTTCATTCTCACAATTCCGCACACGAGATTTCTATGCTGCATCATAGAGTACAAAAAACGAGTGTGCATTTTGGACAATATTTTTTTGGCGATTAAAATCAAAATTTCACCAAAACTAAAATTTTAGTTAAAAAAAATCACGATCAATTATTTTTTTAAGTAGTTCTTATCTTCTTTAGCTATGGCTTTTATATTCTTGTGAAATTATAGGCTGAAAGACAGTCAATCTTTTGACAGTCTTTTTTTCCAAAATTTACTAAAAATTCATACAGCCGATGATAAAACAGTGCATTAAATTTTATGTACATATCTCTTTACGGTTTGTAGTTATTGTGTTTAATTGTACTACGATAGACAGACAAACTTCCTGTCTGTCCGGCTGGATTTTATTTAAAATTTGATAAAAATCTACAAGTTTGGCGAAAAGATCATGAACCAATTTTTATCCATCTTACTTAAAGCGCTTTTGAATCATCGTGTTCACAGACTGGCAGAATTCCCAAAATACTTTTCTCAGACTCGGGGAAGTCTGAAACGTGGAGATTTATCAAAATCTGTGGGACGAATTTTTTGACGATTATAATATTTCATCTTTGCTTACTTCCTATATTAGAAAATAAAAGGTAGAGGCCATCAACGAGGATCAGATGTTGTGGAAAACAATTATGTATACTACTAGTGCTCAGGAAACTTGGCGTTAGTAATGAGCAAAACATTGTGAAAGATATACAGAATATCCAGGAATCGATAAGTGAAGCATGGTGGTTGGATCTCGCTACCCTGGAGGGTACACAAATAGATGGGAGATCTGACTCCTACCATCGATGACGGGACGTACTTCCTTCGGGGAGGGTTGTAACGTGGCCGGTGATGGCCCTTAGGACTCAACCACAGTTCCCGCCAGTGTTGCTGTTGCGGTGGTGCAGTCATTCAGCATTATGGTTCAGCATTATGTGCCTTCGTGGTTGGTCGGAGAGTCAGTTGGTTGACTTACCAGAGTTCAAATGGCAAATTTCGAGGGCAGGTGGAGTAGTGCTATTCGTTGATGCTTTTTCAAGTAATCTGTATTTAAGTTTTAGATAGTAACGATGGATCTTTTGTGTAGGTTCAATGTTTCACAACTAAAGTTTACAAGTGGACGCAAGGAAGATACAAAACAGATAGGAACCTGTTAAGGTATATTTGGCAATGTGTTATTATTTTCGTAATATTTTTATTCATAGAATTTTTTAATAGATTTATTCATTTGATGCCTAAAATAATTATATTATTTTATTACATCTACTATAGTCTTTCTTTAGTGGAAAAATCCTAGACAGCATCCTGATAGGATATTTAATACTGAAGTGTACATGTAGACAATTGCTGAATTATTTAATTGAAAAACGAAGAATTCTTCTGAATCACGTTTTTATAGAAGTCTAACATTTTGAAACACTGTATTTCTTATTTATTTTGATACAATAGACAGAGTATTTATTGTTATTTATATTGTGTCAAGGAACTATTTTTAACACGCTGACGAAGTTTTTCCTTTTTTTATATTTATTCAATGCGTTTTATAAAATGTTTTCGTTTTTATAGCTATGATTCTTTTTTATTATATGTTTAATTTTCTAAATTCACTTCCTCCCATTTAAGCTGGGAAGGAGTCTTAAGTAAGAATGCAAGTGCTAATTTTACTTCTCCCTGTCGCTTGAATCAGTATTTTGTAAAATCGGTTTGGTTTTTTCCCCCACTCGTATACGAATTGAATCGTCAGAAGCTTCTATCTCGATATTTTGAAGAGTCTAGACATTTAGGCATCTCTAAATTCGAAAAAATCATTTTTAGAATCAACAAATCATTTTTATGTTGGTATTTTAACAGAGTTCAAAACGGTTTCCGTTTCGAAAGAGCTCAAAAATGGACGCAAAAATGGCTCAAAATCATTTGATGAAATCCATCTACGAGAAACCTGTCTGTCCGTCCGCTCATAATCATATAAACACAATGAAAAGGAAAAGAGCATGAAGTATAGAACTTAAATCACGGTTCCATTATCAGAATTGTATACTTCTGTCAGATTTTGGACCAAATTAGTCTAAAAATTGACCGTCTATTGGTCTACATATTCGCATCTGTGTGAATACGGTGCTTCAAAAATATAATAATTTATTGGTATTGGTCTGGAAGTTTAGTATGTGATCTTAACGTCATTATTATAGATTTATATCAATTTTGAATCCAATCAACAATGTTAAAAAATTTCAATATTATATTAGTATGCCAGCAAACAGAGGGGTAAGCATTATCACTGGCTCTTATTCACCTTTATACCCCCGAATAACTTTTCGGATAATATTTAAATTATTTCTGGAAGATGACAGCATCATGTGCACTATAGAGATTAGAGCATGCTTCTAATTTCCAGATTAGTGCGCTTAGTACCTGCCTGCTATTGATTATTCGCCTGCTATTTCGTGTCGTAATTAGTGAAGTCCCACTGACAGGAATCGATTAACAGAAAATGACGGTTAACCTCATCTCTGTATTGCAATTCTATCTATGTAAGTAAAGAGCTATATTAAATGTATAGCGATAATGCTCTACACATTCTTTATGCTTGATTAACTCCTTTCTTCCCCCACATTATTTTATTTTTAAATTTGACATGATTCTTTTGTAATATTAATATCGGGAAAAGCCTCACCCTAGGTTTATTTTCAACACAATATTTTTTGGAGATGTCAGAAATTCAAAATAAATTAATAAACCGTTGATGTGTACATAAAAGACTTTATTTTGCCAAAAAGTGTGAAAAGAAGTCTAAATGAAAGTGTATAAACTTAATATTTGTAAATGAAACCAAACATGCTAAAAGTAAAAAAAGATGTCTTTCTGCTTTGTTCAATAACTGACTTGCCCATAAATTTCTTTTCAATGATGGACTGTTGAGTTAGAAATAGTAATAAAATTTTCAATTTAAGGTATTTTAATTTATATTAAAATTACATTTATATACATAAATTATGTATTATATATTAAAAAATGATCTAAAATGTGTCAGGGAAAAGCAATTTTTTCTATAATAATTGTTCATGCTATATGTCCATTTCATTAACAACTATGAGCTATAAGTTGATTGAATAATTTTTTTTAAGTAATTCGTTGTCAAAGAATGGAACAAATACGAAGTCTGTTCTAATATTTTCAGTTATTTAGTTGAAATATATACTTTGAGTTTGCAATTATTACCATTAAAATGAAGTGCTGTAATCAATTTCTTAATTCAGCTTTTATAATTAATTTTTCACAAATACATCATCAGGCGGAATCACTCAAATGAAAATTAAATTATATTATTTTCGGAAAATATTAATATTGTAGAATACTGTCATCGAGCATAAATAAGAGTATTAGAAAAACTAAAATATCAGGAAGTGATTGGAAAAAAATTCCATTACAAAATTCCACTTTTACACACATGAAATAAGAAAAGTTCAATAAAATTTCCTAAATACTTTATATCAGCTATGTACCTTCTCATACTAAATCGAACTTACTCCAATCTATTAGATAACAGAAAATCTAAAAAATAATTAACAGACCATCAATAAATAATTTCAAAAAAAAATGAAATTGCTGCATTAGAATCTCTTGTGCAATGATTTGTGAAATCAGCTAGTTTTCGAAATAAGTATTTCAGAGGAATTCCCGAAGACTTGTCTTCGGCTGCAATTTTTCGTTCAGCAACTTCAGCTCACGCCGGCGTCTTGGCCTAGGGGTAGCGCATTTTCCCCATTATGTGAGTGTCCCGGGTTCGAATCCTGGTTCCCGCATGATTGTTATCTACTCCGTGTTGTGTCTGTGAGGTGTATGAAAGAGCTTCTACTATAAAAAGGAGTTGTGCAAGCGAGTGTGTGAGTGTCATCTTCATATGAGCTAAAGTCAGACTTCTGCCCCTCGGTGCTCGGGGGTCCTTACCCTCTGAGATGCAGTATCCATCTTTCCTTGATCTGTTCGACGTGGTTTGAATTGGTGTTCAACTCAAGGGGGCTAAACAACAACTGTATTTCATTTTTTGAAATTGCCAAATTTTTAAGCAATGAATGCCTACTATGCAAAATTAATTTTAAATGAATGAAATTATTGCATCAGAATTTTTTCTGTAATGATTTGTGAAATTAATTATGTTTATAAATATATATTTCAGAAAAGTTCGCCTTAGTTTAGCTATAATTCAGTATACAATAACTTCATTTATTTTCAAGAAATCTGTATAATTTTGCAGTTGTCTTTTCTGAAGGAAGTCTCTCAACTTGAAGGTATCTAAGGAGGCTTAGAAATTTTTGACAGGCAAATGAAATTCTAACACTGATTTTTCTGAAATTTACTTCAGTGTGTTCATTCACGTCATCTTAAGTCTTGCTCTTCAGATTCGTAATCAAAATTATATTTTGTATAGTAGATTCTATTTTTATCTATAATTCATTTATCATTTCTGTAAGTCAGAATACGTTTCAGAGTTCCCATTAAATAAGCTCAAGTATATTTTAAATTTTAATCATATCAATTGCAGAGAGAATTATTGTTGTTGGTATTAGCGAAAAAAATACAATTTGAATTTTTGAACTCTTTTTTTACAAGTATTTATTAATTACATTTGTGAATTGTGTTGTTGGTTTCCGAACAAGTCCATGAATCAAAGTTTCATGACACAGAGAGAAAATGGCATTGCAGCACCTAAATAGCAATTGAAGTAGAGGTTCTATTTAACTCCAATATTTGTGTATTTTTACAGGATTTTCAAAAGAAATTGGTCCACATAGTATTTCGTTCGTATAGAAGCAAGGAATTCGGCACTCAATCTGATTGTAACAAAGATTTTATCACTAAAATGTATATCCGTCTTTGCTTACATAAGGATATTGATAGTTTTTCAATGACATTTGAGTTGTTTTGAAAAGTAGTGGTGGTTCGCGAATCATTCAGTTACACTTATAGAAAAAATTACGAAAACAAATAAAACAATGGCAGCTAAATTATCTTTTTAATTTTAGGCAAAATATTTATAAATTGAAAAATTTGCTCTGTAAGTGATGACAATTAAATAAAAGAAGATATAAACATTTATTTGGAAAAGTTTGTTTGATTTCAGATTTCCAATGATGATTCTTCCGCAAGTAATGCGGTAATGGGTTGTCAAGACTAATTTTCGGATAAAATAAATATTTAATTGCTTTTTATTTTCGGATAAAGTATTTACTTCATACTACACAAAGAAGATAAAGCTTCAGTTGTGTATTATTTCTATCCTTTCTAAAATTCACTAATTTTTTTGTCTCAATCATTGATTCTCAATTCCTTTTAAAATGTAAACTTTTTCTACAAAACAACATATACCTAGATACTCATGATGAAAAAATTGTTGACGAAAGAGATAGTGAAACAATGATTATATATTTAAAAAATATTAGAGATGACTATAGAAGAACGTGAACTGTGATACTAGTAGCAAGACTTCCGACTTGCTCGTAATCGATGAATTAATAGAAAATAAATTGTTTGATGCTAATTAAAGCAATGGTGAAAACGTTATTCTTCCTTCTTTTAAGGGTACAATGGATTCAGTTATAAAACTTTTCATCATAATGCTGTACTTAACATTCAAAGGCACTAAACAAGTTAGGCGACAACTAAAGAATTAAAAAAAAAATGTGATATGATACATATAAGTTGTGTAAAATAAGAAATGTATGAGAGTACTGGAGATAAACAATAAAGATATGATTTTTCTCCTTAATACGATTAAGGTTTAGTTTTAAAATTTAATTATTGTTTTCTATACTGTGTCATAATATAAAATTACGCTGTTTAAAAACATTTCAAATATATGTTTTACATGACTGTACATTAGTAGTACTCAATTTGCGATAATCAAAATTGTTTGAAATTATAAGAAAATTAAAATTTCGATTATAAGTCATAGATTTATAAATTGTCGCAGATTCATAGATTTTCATAGATTCATAGTTTGTCATAAATTGTCTTATATTATTCACTTGAAAAACGTATAAATACTTTAATGAGCTTTATATTTAACTTTAAATCCTATCAAAAGCGCAAGGACTAATTAAAAATAAATAAATCAGTATTGAAGTATCTGATTCAGAAAACAATTCTACGTTTGATTGTTCTCTGTGATCGATATGTATATATACTACATTTTATTCACATTTTCTATAAAAGCTGAATATTACCTTAAATTTCTCATTAAAATACCGCCATCATAATAGTTCAAATTCCTTTGTACGTCAACATTCTTGAAACTGTTATAATCCCGCTTTTGGCTAATTATTGGATATTTGTCAATAACTTTGAACATTCCTGTTTCCTACTTTGAAGCTTAATATCACTTGGGCAATAAACTATAGGTTTAGAATTAATTTTTAGGGACATTATATTGACGTGATTTTTTGCCATTTATTATAATGATGACCAAAAAAAAAAAGCTGTAAAATTGTTAGAAAAATCAAAACTCGTTGAATTTTGCTGCCAGTGGGTATTAAGATGTGTGGAAATTAATTTCATGACGATTCTATATTTCAAATAATATATATTATTGGCGGTTCTAAAAACTTTCTGCCACAAAAATTACTGAAAATGAACCACTATATAAAAAAGAGTACAGAATATATATTTTTTGTAGAAGCAATACAAAAAAAAAAGAGTTATAGGATTTTCAATAATAGGAAAAATGATATTTATTCTAGAAAAATTAATTTGTTTTTTTTTCTGGCAGTGGGAATTGTACTTTTTATTAAGAATGAGTTAAATGAGTTTTATTAAGAATGAGTTATATTATAGTATGAGGTGTTTCGAGGCATATTTAAAGGCAAATGAGTTATGCAGTTACAGTAGATAAAAAATGCGATTTTTAATAAATTTTATCTAATTTTTCTTAAGAAAATGTTGAAATTTTTTCGTAAAATATTAAAAAAACACACACATTTTTCTATAAAAGGAAATTAAATTTCATTTTTTTAAACTCTTTACTATTTAAAACACAGATTATATGCACTCTTCAAATGTAAACATATGACGTAGAGCTCCCAAATTTGTTACAAATATAATTTAGAAAGCAGAAACGTTCACCGTTGATAAATTTAAAAAATGAATTAGAATTTCCATAAATTAGATATTAACCCAGATTTCGAATATTTTCTGAAAATATTACGGCACATAAAGAATATAATGATGGGAACGAGTGCATTTAAAAGGCAGATTATCTAAATAATTACATTTTTGGCCTAGGAAAGCACCCATTATGTTTTTTTTTTGTTATATTTGTCATTTGTGCTGTCACGTAAATTGTTTCCATGATATTGATGCATTTACTCAATTTGGTTACAGGGTGATTCTAAAATCAAACGATAAAGCAAATCAGCTATATATAGATTTTTCATTTTTGCTTTCTTTTAGAAGAAGGATATAAATATTATAATCACCGAAAAAACGCGAAATTGAGATTTTGACGAATTTCCACATTTCAAAACTCCCTTCCCAGTTCAGTTACATAATGTTAAAGCAACACTAGGACTATTTCGGGACCGACCACTCAATTTGAACCACGATTAATACACCAGAGCTGGCAACCCCTCTCTAAAATCCCGCGCCACACCAGAGGGAGGACGTTTGATCCCGATGGATTGAACGTGCACTAGACCAATTACATACAATTTTCGGTGGAACTGGGTCTCAAACCGGTAACCTCCGGTTCCGAAGCCGAGGCCTGACCACCGCAGCCCATCCCTTCCGAAAAACACATTTTTAGAATAATATCTTCGAACACGATAAATTTAAAATGCTTTAATCTAGAAAGTTAAAATGTGTTATATATATCTAATGCCCAATTCTTTCGCATTCATATAAACGAGCGAGCTCAAAATCACAATGATTTAAATAAATAAAATTTGATTTGTACTCTCGTGAATACAATTGCTATTACATGTAAAATTTTACTTTAAATCTACCGAAAAAAGGCATCCAAAATACAAATTGAATTTTCGACACCTGTGTATTTATATCAACGGTTCGGTAAAGATCGTGCCCCTGATTCAGTAAAAAAATTAGATTCACGACAACGATCTATATTTTCTAATTATTATTTGCCAATGCCATGAATGGTTTTCGGCAGCCTGGTACGAGAATTAATATTTTTTTGCGGCGAAAGAGAGAATGCGTGAAAGTTGTAGGATTAACTTTACATACCGGTTACTATAGAATGCACTGTATGCTTTAAGCATACGCTTTTTGATTGATTTTTAATTGAAAAAAGTAGATGCAATAGATAAAGTGTACAATAAAATATAGGTATAATGAAATGCAACAAACCTTTGGAGTACTTAAAGTAAGCGTTTTAAAGATTCGCCGTCCTTGAGTATATACGTTTCGCATGCTTTTATTATTCATTTGCGCTGTCGTACTATTACAAATTTTTCTTCCATAGCTCCTGTGTGGTTCTTATCTGGTATATCCAGTTCTTAAATCTAATTCATTAGCAAAAGGCTCACCCTTTGCGTCCAAATATTTTACAGTAACATTGATTTGTTTCCATACATCTGCTCTACTCTTAAGTTCTATGAATGCTATAGTATGCCTGAATTTCCACGATTTTAAAATAATCTATATTAGCCGGAGGTTTTGAAATAACATCCAGGATATTTTGGGATAGCCGCGCTTTCTTGTGTTTTGGTTGGGAGAAGAGGATACTTAATATGGACGTCAGACGAACGAAAGCTCTTTAATACTCATAATCATATTCGATGTCATTAGGCGTATATGTACAAGCGAATCTTTTGTAAAGTGGGTTTCGAACCCTCCAATATTGAATTCGAGATTTTATCACCAAGTCAACGTCTATGCAGGTATCATTCTTATATCATTTATTTCAAAATTCAAGCATGGAAACAGTAATCACCTTAAACAATGCATGTTTCCTATTCTTAATTTCCAGTTATATTTAAGTTATTAGAATTAAAGCTGATAAGGAATGCATAGATAATAATAACTAAACCCCTTGATAGTCTCTAGCTAGAAAAAATTAAAAGATATAAGCGAAAGATACATTCTATCTGTATCTTATTGACAAGACAGTGTAGATTTTGATATTGTTTACGGAAGCGATGACTGCATATTATGAAAAATTTTAATTTAAATTGTCCTGTTTAGTTAGAAAACATAGCGAACGAAATTGATTTCAAATTGTAAACAGAAATTCACCTCGATACTAATTTTGAAAATTTTTTTCCAGAAAGAAATATTAAAAGTATTGTTTAACTAAGGAAGCATATGTCTGAAATGAGTTACTCTTGGTTGTTAAAAAATCATCAAATGGATATTTGATAGCATTAATTCTTCGTACTAGATCTATTTGTTGTTGAGCAATACTCAAATAAAACGCTATTACGTTTCCTCGTACCATTTATGTCTTTAAAATTCGTTGTGTGTCTGTCAAGTTCTAGAATGTAATTCTGTTTCTTCTTGGAAAAAAGGAATGTATTTTACGTCATTCAATTTAAGAAATGCAATTTTTCATTCAAGAAAAAAATATGAGAATTAAAAATTGTTACAAAAAAGTAAAAAAAAGTTGCTAATAATTTTTAGATGCATCAAAATAAAATTAAAATCATCTGAAGTAAACATTTTTGTCATTTATATCGGATAGAAATTCTTAAATTTTCCCACTTTAGCTCTTTTGGGATGAAAATTCTGCTCTGTCTTCCTTCCCCCAGCAGTGGAAAATAAATAGAAAATAGGCTATTCGTTAATTCTGTCGTTATGAAAATTACTCTGCAATTTTTATTTTATATACTATATAAACTCTTTTGTTTGTTATTTTTGCTAACGGTTTTACTGTTACATTTCATTTGAACGAATAATATTTCGTTGTATAAATCAAATTTTAATACAGATGCCTTTTATTGACGGATTACTTTCTAGAAAATCTGAAAAGTCTAGGAGATAAAATGAACTCTTTTAAGCGCTTTAAAATTGAAACCATTTATGATTTATTAATTATTTGTTTTTTAATAGATATTACTTGATTATCACTTATATGATTATACTTATTTGGTGATTTCGTATTTTTAAATTTAAGGCTATTTTCCTCACAAAAATGTTGTTTCGTTTTCACACGTTTTATGCTAACATTTTTAAATTGAAACCGGTCCTTTTCCACTTACAGCGGGCCACGGTGGCCTGGTGGTAAGGTCTCGGCTTGTGAGCCGTAGAGTTTCAGGTTCGAGACCCGATTCCACCGAAGAACCGTCATGTAAGGGGGGTATGTTGCATGTTAAATCCGTCATGCCAAACGTCTTTCCTGTGGTGTGGTGTGGAGAGAGGGTGCCATCTCAGGTGTCATCCTCGTCATCTGACTGCGGTTCAAAATGACTAGGTCCGTCCCAAAATAGCCCTAGTATTGCTTTACAATGGGATGTTAATATAATTAAACTAAACTGAACTCCGCTTACAGCGAATTCTGTTTTCACGCATTCGCAAAAATAGTTTATTTTTATTTATATTAGCTGTAAGTGTTACAACGTTTTAAATTCTTTTAGTAAAAATATTTAACTTTAATATTATAAATTTATATTTAAACATTCTTTAGAATAGGACATTTTTGTCAGTATAATTGACAAAATAATTGTTTAGTATAGTATAATATTAGTATATTTATATTTAAATATTTTTTAGAATAGGATATATTTCAGATGTATAAAGCAGATTTTAAATTAAAATACATTAATAGATGTCATATTTTGTTTACTCCTTTTCTGTCTTTCATAATTAAATTGAACGAATCTGTGGATTGTTATCTTATGAATTTAAATAGATGAAGAAAAATGGAAACAAATATTAATATTTTTTTATAAAAATATTAATATTTATATGCAGAAAACATGCAAAATTAAAAAAAAATTAAATATATTTTTAAATGGTTGTAATGAGATTGTTCATTATAGAAATTTTGGAACATACTGTATAAGTAGTATATTTATTAAATGCATCACTCCATTTTATAAGATCTAGGAAATAAGTAATCATCATGATCATGACCGAAAAGAAAGTAATCATAAAATAGTTTCTCACGCCTTTATTTCTAATGCACCAGAGAAAAGGTTCTAACCATTATATCTTTATATATTAATACTAGTATCGATCTTCTGCAGATATTGTGACTCTTGAATGATGTATGAAGTTTGCAGTTCAGATTTTATTCCAGACCCTGGATACCATCATTTCAGACACTCTATAAAATCGGGCACCTTCCGTTTAAGACTGACTATCTTCAAATCTAACCATGTTTACTTTTCTCAATCCACTTTCTAAATATTTTCGATAACTCATTTTAGCTATAGTAAAAATATTATTACTTGGCTCAGAAGAAAAGCAGTTTAATACAAAAACAAAAAATTCACAAATTCGATAAAAGTTCACTTTTTTTTTACAAGTATTCATTTGACATTTAGTGCTGATATTGCTGTATGTACAATAAATACAACAAGAATGTTGGCTTAAAAACTTTATATAATTTACGAAAAGAAAATTGATTTAGATAAATTCAGCGGCCCCATTGTGTTTCTTCATCGCTTTGTCAGATTAAATAACAGAAATAATCCATTATAGGCACTAAAGAGATCTAAGTGTTCCAGCTGAACAGCGATTCCATATTTTATGTCATTCCAAATTACGAAACATTTTCACCAGAAGTACGAAAGGGTTTTAAAACCCCTTTAGATTTCAGTAAAAAAAAAAAAGTTAAAACTCAAGAAGAGTATGAGGGAAGAAAGATCGAACTTATTAAATATGAAGGTTTCTATATGTTTTTGGAAGCAGAAATGGATTTTTTTATATAAAGCATTGGAGAAAACATATCAATCTTAAGTTAGAATAAGTGCTTCTTTATTGATAGTTCAAGACTCGTTAAATTGTATCTCAGTCATCCATTTTGTTTCATAACAAAATTTTATTTAAGAATAATTTGAATCGTTTAAGAATCGTTTTGGTGTTAAACGATGTTATAACCGAGATTATAATTGTTGATATAAATATACAAAGTGTTCATTTTAATCGCTGCTGAGTAACTCATTTCTGAACTGATAAAGATATACATACACCTTCAATTGGAAAAAGGCTTTAAATGAAATAAATAATTATATTTTATATCCTTTAAGCCAATAAATGTACAGTTAAAAATTATGATGTCTGAATTTTTATTCGTTCCTTTGTCCTAATATTCACGTTCCGTTAAATGATTTTATGCACAAACAATTTAAATAAAAAACAGATTCACACATCTGCATTCAAATCTGACCGAGTTATGAAGCTTTGAATATTTTTATTTTGAGTCAATCAGTAGTTGTTGATTAGGAAATATTCCCCGAGGTGATCATTGAATGGTCAAAAATCGTTCTAAATTAGGATATTCAAATTTTTATGCCTCAGTATAAAGTCAAAAATTTAGAACTTCTTTGTTTGAAATGTTAGTGAGTCCTAATTCTTTTATTAAATATGATTAATATAACCTACTGATGAATAAAAACCCAGATATTTCCATTTTTTCAAAATTCCGTGCATTGGCTGCAGCAACAAAATTTTAAAACTTTATTTAAAGTATTTTTCAATTTGAAAGAATGCCTTTATCTCAAACTATTTAGACGTTAGCTATTGGGATACTAGCAGAAAAATAAATAATTTAGCAATCAAATATCCTTATTCGGATTTAATTAAGGGAAGAATTTCGAAAAAGGAAAAATAATAATAGAATAACACTGGCTGTTTTTTTCGATATGATCCTTTTCTATTAAAGATTAAAAAAATATTAAAGAGAAGAAATTATTAAGAAATCAAAGTTTTTAAATAAAAATTCCTATTAACTTCTATACGTCATTAAGGTTGATCTTCATCTTGAGAGATGTTATTAACAAACAGTACTTGAGCATTTTTTAAAAAATTCTATTGCATCACAAAAAAAGAATGATCTAGAACAAAATCAGTTTCTTACGAAAAGTTATGTGCTATCGAGATAATATCAAAGAATACACAAGGCTATAGCACAAGGTATAAAAGACCATATACTAAATTCCTTCTGTCTGACTTAAATCTTTTTTTGAGTCGTCATATTTACAGTCCGGCAGATTCACTTCCAAAAACGTGTTTTTCGAATTCAGGTGAAAGTCAAGTGAAAGGAAATGGAAATTCGTCGATATCTCGTTTCGAATTTTTGTTTATTACGATACTTTCATTGATATCCTTCGTATACTGAAAAGTAAAAAGGTAATATATAAGAAAGTAAAAGGTTTTATTGGGGGGGCGGTTCGATGACACATAAATGTGAAGGCTGAATAATATCTCAAACTCAGAATTTTTATTATCTTTCTTTCTCTATGTGTATACTTTTTCTATCTCTATCTATGTACTTTCTCTATCCCTGTCTAACATTATAAGCACAGAGGAGAAATTAGCAGAGAAATGGCTAGTTTTGTCATTCATGAATTAAATTGAAATTAATTAAATATTTTTTGTCTGTAAAATTAATTAATAATACTTATTATTTACATTTTGTAATTTACTATCTCAAGAAGCGTAAAATTATTTAATAAGAAAAACCCTGAAATTTTTTACTTTATCCATAAAAAAGGCTGCAAAAAAATTTTTTTTTTTCTTGCCCTAATAACTTCTTATTTTCTAAGTATTTTGAAAATAAATTGTCTGCATTCCGTGAAACCTCCACATTCTAAGAATTTCGTTTCCGTAGATGTTATACAAGGAGACACATATTTTTAAAAATAGATTCTTTCTTAATGCTCCAGTTAATTTTAATTGCTTCAGCAATTCGACTGGTAATCTGATATAGCTTTAAGAGCATCATCAGTCTTCTGTTGATTTATGTTGAACTGGTCAATATTTAGAAATCATCAAAATTCTTAATTTCTTTTCAAGGACAACATTATGCTTTCTTTTTTTTTTTTTGCAAAATACAATAATTAATTTCTATATCGTTAGAGATGAGGCATTTTTAATGGAAAAGTGTTTGGCGTAAATTTTTTTTTAAGTCTATAAATGCACTGTTGAAAAATTTCGAAATCTAAATTTTTTTTATCCCGGTCTTATTAATCAGATTCAACAAAATATATTTGCTGCTATAATATTTAAAAATATTTCATTTTAATTAACCTAATTACGAGGCTTTGTATATGGCATTTTTTGATGATTTTAGATTATTTCAATTGCATCTTGATAAATAATATGCTCTTACTCGAGGTGGCTTTAGATTGACTAAGAATTACGAAACTGAACTGTTATATAATGCCAATAATCTTACTTGAATCATTATCTCTTTCCCAATTGCCCCACCACATCAGCGAGGGATATTTGACAACGACGAACTTAACATGCACCTTACTATAGGCTAGGTCTTTACGACTCATTAATCCTAAAATAAAGATTCTATGACAGAGTTGTGTTTTGTGGTCATTGTTTAAATAAATGCTATAAAATAACATCCAGTGTCTCATTATTAAGATATTTGTTAAAAGCGGAACTAGTGGAAGATATTTTTGTATTATCTTGCAAAATAGAATTGGAATTATTAAAATGAAAAATTTTCAAAATAATAAGCCTTATTTATTTTAAGAAAAATGCGAGTATAAACTGAATATTCGCTTCATTCAGTTTTTAATTCTCAGATGGAGTTCTATTGGTTTCATTGATTTTGATGCTTGCTTGATTTGAGGAATGCTTGAAATCTCACATAAAATAAATGTTTTACCTAGAGTTTTTGGTTTTTATAAATGCCTGGATCCAAAATAAGCTTACAAACCACATTCTAATAAGTCATTTAACTCTTTAAAGAGCCATTTTTTTCTAATCATATTATGTTAAAATATTTTTAGGCTTGAAATTAGAATAAGAAAAGGGATTCATTTAGCTTATTAGATAAATTTAATTAAATTAATTAATTAATTTGATTAATTAATAATTAAGTAACAAATCAGGACACATCATTTTGTGTAAGATAAAGAACTGAAGCATCTAAGTTTCTGTCTTTCTAAAAAAATTTGTCAGAACTTACGCCAACCTACATAATTTCATACAAAGATTGATAAATTTGGTGGGAAGCATACTTCCCACGGCCTTAGAAAGGGTTAAATAATTGCCACAAAGTGGACTATAGATCAAATTTCAGCTGTATATTTCAATCCATTGTGAGTTGTCATGTTCGCAGAGAAATAAACATAATTCCAATTTTTTTTTTTTTTTTTTTTTGTAAAAAAGATGTTTGAAGATTGAAGATTCATCAAAACATCGATATCGAAATTTATGAAAATTATAATACTTTTCCTTTCTATATTTTATATATAAGAAAATAACCAGACAGAGTAGTCTCTTAGAAATTTTTTTCACATAATCTTCAATAAAGCTCTTATCCCCTTTCTCCCCACATATTATGATGGACCTTCGGTAAAGTCGCGAACTTTGCACGGCATTGTTAAAAAATAGTTATAAAATACCGTCTTTGTTAAAATTCTGTCATTTTTGGGAGGAATCTTTCGAGCGAATATATATTTGGACCATTTTCTTTTCTTACCGATTGATACCACGATTTGATACTTTATTGCAGTTGTAGTCAGAAGATTACATGTCGAATCTCAATTATTTAAAATCTGAGTTTATAAGTTATTGTGTTTATATGCATATGAATGTAATAGATTTGGTTCAAAATTTGACTAGAATTAACATTATAGATGCTAAAATTGTCTAACAGATTTTATCTGTTTAACTCTTTACGTTAGTTATCGAATTCATTTCTACTTGAATAATCAGAGAGATAGACTTCCTTTGAATGGATTTTCAAAATAAAATATAAATATACAAATTTGATCTAAAATCTATTTACCAAATTTTATCATTCTAGCTCAAATTATTTTTGAATTATCGCGTTCACAGGCACACGAGTGGACTGACGGATGGATACATAGACATAATTCTAAAAACTGAGTTTTTAATTTTATTTCTGAGAGTTCTGAAATGCAGAGATTCACGAAATTTTGAGTTCAAATTTTTTAACAATTACAATACTTTCTCTATGTTAAGAATACGAGAAAGTAAAAGGGGATGAAATTTATGGTTAAAAAAACTTCGTAATTTAGTTGCATGTCTTTGCTCCAAAGTCACGCTGTAATTGTCTAGCATTTGAATAATAAAAAAAATGTAAAATAGCGAAAAATACCATTTCAGAATGTAATCGATGAGTAAATATATATTAAACTAAGTCAATATTGGTAAAAGAATGTTTTTCTCAACTGTGATTAATAAGATTAAGTATTTTTTTTATGTTGACTAATGATACTCGTTACAATGATAATAATCTCTTCTGTTCTATGACGTAATTTAAAAAAGGGAAAAAATGAAATTCACTAAAAAAGCATTGCAATTATAAGATTCATACATAATATGTAACGCAACTGAACACTATCAGAAGTTCAGAAAATACATCTCTTTTTCTATTGTTAGCTATTAATTGCTCATTAATGTGAGCTTTTTATTTCTATAACTCTTTAATAGATTTTTTGTTATAGAGGGTAGACTAATGTTTACTTAGAATATTTTTTCATGCAAATCCAATTATAATTTATTTAATGAAAGTAATTAAATAAATACGTATGATACAAAACACTGAATATTGTTATTACACACATTTCAAATAATGGTTAATAAAGCTAATGATTACATTCAATGTTCAGTAAAAACTTATATGAAGGAAAAAAATATGATATCGAAAACTACGTTATTTCTTAAGCGAAAATACTGAAAATAATAATCAGAAAATAAATGACATGAAGGAATTTAATTACTTGGGACTATTGGAAATTTTTATCGAATTGAAAAATAAACAATTAAATATATTTTTAATCGATAAAATCCTGTTGACTCAGAATGATGCTAATAGAATAATTTTGAATTAGAAATGTAGAGGGCTAACAATATTATTCTAGATTTGCATGCTTCTCACGTTTTCGATAGGAGACAGAAAAACATCACGTGCTTGATTTTATAAGAATTTTGCAATTTATTCTCAGAGCGTTATGAATGTCCAAAAGTAAAATAGCATGTTTCTGAAGCGTTTTCCAGACAAATTATAAGCTAGCATTTTTGAAATCTAACCAGCATACTGCTCTCAAAATATTAAACATTTATTTCTAGAAATAGCAGTTGATATTCGAAATCAATACACTTCCCATCTGTATTTTAGGAGGAATTTATGAGTATGTAACAAGATCTATAAATATCATAGCTATTACTTATTTTTTGAATTCAAATTTTGATCCAGCTCTTTATACCCACAGTCCCTCATAAAAATATTTAAATTATTGTAGAATTATAAAAAATACTTAAATTATATTAAAATTTAAAAATTATTATAATTAATTTTTTTATCTAAATGTTATTAGTTATCAATTTCATATTATTTTGGTAATTTATTTTTGGAAATTGGGTCAAATGAGGATTAAATAATTGAAATCTCAAGAAATTTTTCCCAAATTTAATGTTTTATTATATTTATTATTTAAGAAATTTTTTAATATTCTTTATTTTAAGATATTTTAATAAAAGAAAAAAATAATTTAATAAAAGAAAAAAACCCCCTTTGATTCAATTTCCAGAGCTTCTGAATTTCTATTCAAATTTCAGAAGAAATAAATAGTTAAATGGCAAATCAAAATTTGATTAATAGAACAATATTAAAATGTTTGACACGAGATTAAATATGTCTCACAAGGAAAAAAAACAAAAAAACAAACAAAAACTCATGGCTAGTCAGAAAGTCAGAAGCAATTGATATTTCATTTAGCTTAACAAAAGAAGGAATAAAATTAATTGTATGCTATTGAATATCTTAATTATTTTTTCCAAAATGAAATATCTCAATCTTGTACCTCCTTTAAATGCGAATGAAATCATTTTTATAAGCTTTTCTTATAAAATCTTATAGATATGCTATATAGCTTCAAACGGGCCATAAAAATATTGTATATCAAATATTGTTTTGAAAATCAAATATTGTATGGGCCATAACAATATAGTTGAAAATCAAAAGCGATTATAATACTGACGGCACATTTATAAATAATATTAACTGACGTTACCTCAAAGCGTTAGAATAAACATAACTATTTTCCTTCCAAAATCAAGTTGGTATTTCATGCTCTGCATGTACATATGGATTAATCATTAGTTGTTAGCCATTAAATAAAACATATT
Organism: Argiope aurantia; assembly: GCA_026543865.1. Classification (NCBI taxonomy): domain Eukaryota; kingdom Metazoa; phylum Arthropoda; class Arachnida; order Araneae; family Araneidae; genus Argiope; species Argiope aurantia. The sequence continues at coordinate 344,600 of JAPMOR010017519.1, forward strand.
CATTCGGATTACAATAAAAAAATGTAAATCTAATATTTGCAACTAATTAATGTAGAACGATTATTCGCCTGCCTTTATATTATTTTTCAAAATTTATTCTTAATTATGACAAAGATAACTAGCACGCACAAAATGAAATCTAATATCATCGATTACTGAAACATAGAAAAAATTGTTATAAAATATGCTTTAAATAGTTTAAAAAAGATTATTAAAATTCGAAAAGTACAGAAATAATGTGATACCACTGAGAAACTGTTTTTTTTTTATTATTCAAAAATTAAAGCTTTTAATAAACGCTTACTGATAAAAAAAACACAACTATTTTTTATATAATATGCCATGAAAATATCACGGGGAAATGATAAATATTTTTATGAGTTTTTATTTAAAAACATCATCAAAAATTGGAAAAAGTAACTGTATACTTAATTTAGTCGCTATATTACCAACGATTTACTACGTCGAGCGTTTTGCAAGATTTTTAATCACAGATGATGCAATTTCTGGACAGTATTCCAAGCTGGAAAAATTATTATTTTTAAGTGTAAAATCTTGATAAGTTTTCTGCTTATGTTTTCCAAGGAATGTGATTCCTACTGAGAATCAAAAATACAGTTTTAAAAGCGTAAAACTTCTGTAAAGTTAACATGCTGTACGTGTGAAAGGAATAAAAGAAAAGTGTTTTTGTTTAAAAGACAATTGCAGAGATTCCAATTCACATAAAAAAAGAAGCATATGACTTTTGCATTTATATGACTGAAGATCCCATCTGGTATCTATTTCTCGATGAAGCATAAAACTTAAACTCTCGTATATCTTATGTAAAATAAGAACGACTTTTATGCGCTCTTTTCAATAAACTGCAAACAAACCATAAGCTCGTATATCGATGTCGAGGTAAATTCCATGTCTTGTCGTATTTGGTCTGTTTTTAGCTTTACGTAGAAAAAGAAAATCATCTGATATAAATATGAAATCAACTTTGCGGTTTTCCCTCTTCATCTCAGTTGAAAAATAAACTTCACTCAGAAAAGTTTTGGCAGACGATATTTCATGCTCGATTTTATTCGACTGTTCTCTTAGAATATTCGAATTGGAATAAATAGGTACAAGCACGTACTACTATATTAACAAAAGTGATGTAGTTTTCTTTCAGTGCAGAAATATTCTGCTGTTTTGAAAACATCTCTCTTCCCATAATTTCGATAGTTTTTTAACTATTATTCTTTTAATCAATTTTAAATGAACTAATCGACATGTTCAACGAAATTACAATGATTTCTTTGTTAAACCTAATTTCTTCGTTTTTTAAATGCAATCTCTGTTTACTTATCGTATTTTATTTATTATTTTTTAAACAATTTTTGGGCATGATTTTCGCTTTCTCTAAATTATTTCAATACTTTTGATTGGTTTTTAATTAAATTTTTTCTATAAACTTCTATCGAAATTCTACGCGTTCTTCAAAAAAAATAATAATAAAATTTTAATAATTTGAAACCAATTTTTTTTACGAACGAAACAGACAACGAAAAACTCAACGTTGAAATAAACTTTAAACTTTATAAAGCCAGTAATCAATCTTCGTATATAAATATTAGAAAATTTTGTATTTACTCTTTATTCCCGTTTTCAAATAGCAATGCAATGTAGTAAGAATTTTATTGCTCTAGAATTATTTTTTGAGATGTTTCAAACTAACAATCTAGTAGAAAATAACACACGTGAGAATCCATGAGAAAAGAAACTGTATTCATAAGAGTGCATGCACAAGACTTATTAGACACCAAGAATTTAAATTAGTGTAACATTAATTTTGAAAAATGTGTTTTTAAATTCCTTAGATTTTAATATTATACTGTCCTAAAATTCTTTGAGAATTAATATTTCGTAGATAAAACTAACTATTTAAGAAAGTTTGTATCAAATTGAACATAGGGCATTATATTCACTAGCTGTTATTCCAAATTAGTACAATTATTATTTAAAACAACAACAACGCTAGAATCTAAATAAATAAAAATATCAGATTCAGACATAAAATGTTAAAAAAAATCTGCACTGCCTGCTTAAAAATCTATTTTTCCCTATATGAAACTTTAAAATGACTTCCAATTTATATAGAGATTAAATGGGTGCTTTATACATATGCAACTTAAAATTACTAAAAAGAGTGTTAAAGGTATTCAAATATGAACTATAAGCCCATTTGATCCTGACAACAAAATGGAAGGAGATTTCAGTGAATTATATCTTAAAATTATTTTAAAAAATAAAGCTCAAACATGATTGTTTATCAATCACTGAATGAAATGCTGAATAAAGAATTATTGTATATAATACAAGTTTAAGTGGGTTCTCCTAAAAATATAGATTTCGTGGATTCAAATTCATCATGAGGATAAGGGAATGTCACATCATGTCATCAAATTAGAATATATAGACACGTTTTTATTTGTTTAAAATAAAGCAACTAATAATGTATTTTACATATAATAATAATTTGTTCAAAAAATGTGGTATTGGGCATGATCGTTCAAAGAAATTTGAAACAAACGTAGTATTAATAACCAACATTTTATCCAATCATACATGACGCAAATTATTTATCTGGTAAAAAATTTGCATACAGCTCATTAACAAAAATTCCAAAATGTTGACTTATTTGGTCAATATATAAAATTTTCCGAGATATATCATAATAAATGAAGTAGAATTTTAAGTAAAAACATAGGCATATCTCTGAATTTATAGAAATCAATGAATGTTTGAAAATACGTTAATTGAAAAATAAAAGTGGGAGGTAAATGATTTGAGTAAATATCAATCGATAATGTTATTGCAAATTGAAAATTTATATATATCTAAAAAACATTCAATGTTGATATGAGCAAGTAAGCCGAAGTATATAGCATCGACTTTTTCGCTTACTTACACTTCAGAACTCATTCTATATTTAGCTTTATAATATGAAATGAAATCGTGTATGCATTTTGGATAATTTCCGGTTCATGAATGAAGTTCAAAATGTAATACAGATTTACAATCTTGATTTCAAGATCTCATATAAATTTGTTTTATCTTGATCATTACATTTTTTAGTTATTATATTCATATGTAGACGGACAGACAAACAAACAAACAATTTGCCCTTTTCCGGATATTGTCGGACATTAGATATAGACCTATAATTTTCGTGTAAGAATCATTAATTTTGTCAAACTGAAATCGTTCTGTCAATTTGTCCGTGCGTATGAGAACAAAATAATTCAAAAATGTAACTAGCTGGATTAGTGTAAATTTGACATATTGTTTTATTATTTATAAGATTTTTATTATTTTATTGACTTATTATTTACTTTTGAGATCTGTATGAAATTTTGGATCGAATTCCGCAAATGGTAGATGAACCATTTATTACTGTATAAATTCTAGTGCAACAGCTAGAAAGCGCAAAACCCTATATAAATGAAATTTGTTAAGATAAGGCTGTTAATTTGTTTCAATTTCTGAATTCAGTTGATCAAAAGAAAAAGATCGATTATACTTATTCGATTTTCGTCACTTTATGATGAAAATAATTACAAAGTACACCACATTTTGAAAAATAAAGAAAATTCGAGAAAAGAACATTCGTATTCGTTTAATTATTGTATGAACAAAAACTGGCTCGAAATATAAAATCCACATTTCAAGTTCTTGTAGTATATTTTATAGCCTATATTTATAAATCAAATAAAAGTGGTTTTTTTTCCGTAGTACGAAATATTTTTAAAAAATTTATCTATAAAATAAAAAGCGAAATTTACAAATGAAGCTAATGTTAAGACATTATTCATAAATCCAAAAATTACTTCGCTAAATGGAATTTTTAATTTGCACTTGAAGCACGATCGATCGATCATCTAGATATCTCTAAAATCTCACAAATCAAAGTTTGATTTGTTACTAATGAAATTGTAAAACTTACATCTCTTAACAGAAGTACTAATTCTTTGAAAGTTTCGCCATTCTTAATGCTTTGATCTCTCAAGAAAATTAGGCAAGTTTCTGTGTCTCTCCTACGTAATTTCGTCCGAAAACATTCTAGTTTTCCGATAAATTCCTATGTATTCTAGTATCTTTATCTAATTTAATTCTTGATTCGTAGTTTCCAAGAATGATTAAGTAGGTGCATTAAGTTTCATCACCGAAAATTCCAAACTTTATAAAAAGAACTGTGTTGATTGAGTTCAGTTTATATGTATTCGATTCTTCGTGAATTCATTATGATTTTAGATTGCGTAATGTCAATTGAATTACTATAAGTTTGTCAACTTCGCTATTTTATTTAAATACATTTAGGTTGCTGACCAAAAATATTAAATAAGTACCACCTGGTATTTTATAACTACATCTATAAAGTAATCAGACGATTTATGAAAGTTTACAGACAGATGGATTCTGATAAGCAATATTCAACAAGTTGGAACTAGTTATTGTTCATACGATTTCAGATTACACATATCAAATAATCAAATGGACTTACCAAATTCAACAGACAGCTAGAAACAACGTGATGAAATTTTTCGAATGACAATTATTACAGTACCAAACAATTTAGGCGTGACACTGAAAGTAATCAACCAATCAAAACTGTTTAGGCTGTCATCTAACATTGTTCCCATGAAATGCGAGGATCTATCTAAACAAGTTTATTTTCGTTCGCTAAACGGATCGGTCCAATTAAGTTCCCAAACCCAGCTATTTTTATCTTGGTCATTTGAACTCGGGGGAATTGGTCGTCTTATCCTTTTGCTTATCAATAATATATAGGAATTCCGGAAAACAAATAGTGTCGCAATAGAGTGGGCAAATAAAGGAATGGATCTTTCTTTCATTTTTTTAACTGAAAACAGCTATATAGAATGTTTAGAAGTTATTAACACACATTTTGCAGAATTAGGTAGTTTTTACTGAAAAGATTGTAATTTGTGAGAGCCTTCTAAAAAATTTCTTTTATGAAAATGCGACTTGTCAGAATAGTATATATTAATCAAATAGAAACATATAGAAATAGTATTAAATAAAACTGGGTTTAAAAATACAATTTTTCAAAAACAAAATGAAAAAAAGCATATGAAAAAAAAAAAAACTTAAACATTTTCTTAAACACCAGTCTTTTATAAGTATATTCAAAAGTAGAAAATAATTTTCTGATCAAAAATCTGGAAGGGAAAACAAACTAAAAAAAATGTGAAATGTTATAAAATACTCTAAGTAATATTTAAATCATATTCATAGTATAATTTAGTTTTTAATGGATAATTAAAAAAATTTCTCACTATGTTCACTGTGACTTAATTTTTTTCACTCTCTTAAAAGTCTGTTTTTTTTAATTTGATATTTATTATTTCATAGTTTATAATTTTATCTATTAGATAATTATTGTGAAATCTTTTAATCAATGTTTCATTGAAATATTCCATCATTTATACCTTATTCTTATTTTTAACAATAAATATTTTAATTCTTTCTTTTCTGTATACCTTAATATAAGTACCAGGGAGACCAAACTTAGATAGGCATATTTTTTTTTTCTTCGTAAAAACGTGTTTTTTTTGGAGAAAATATTTAGATACGAACCACATACTGATTACATATGAGTATTTTTCGGTCTTGCCTACATATGAACTGGCCATTTAAATAAAAAAAATCATGAATTCATTTAGTTTAACATGTTATTCGAATTGGTTGACACAGTAATTGCATTGTTGTTTTTGTATGTGAGCCGAGAGTATTCGTATTCGGATAGAGTCATATAACGCCATCTCACCAAATTTTGAGTAGTTTATCATCCTATGGAAAGAATGTGACATTGTCAGCAAGAATACGACATTATCGACCTTTTTCTATCAGCATTGAGAACAGATAGAAAAAGGTTCTAAACGTTTTTTTTTACTTTTTATTTTTTTTTCGCATAAAAACGATTTTTTTCTTGATTATATATATATATATATATATATATATATATATATAATTCCCAGATGCTTAGTTTCTTTATTTATTACAAGCCGCCTTTGGTTACCAGCCGGTTCGCTAATCTTAATGCACTTTAAAATTTTTATAATTAAATATTTTATGTAACTCCTATTTTAATAGATTCTTCATCAAAATAGTTTATAGCTTCAAATTTTGATAGTCATAAAATTCAATCATAATATTATAAAGGTCTTCAGCCATAACGTAATATGTATCTCTCTAATTTTGTGTTTAAAGAGTAAATGCTTAAATTGCAATTAATATAAGAACATTTTTTACTGAAACGAAGCATTTTTTTTAATATGAGTACTATAAACAGAGTCGCAGAGTATTTAAACCTTATGGGCACTAAAGAATATCTTTCTTAATTTATGTAATATCTCAAGAAGTTTTCTACAAAATTTTCTCAGATTCATCATGAACATATCAATTAATTGACAATGTTTGGTTTTAAATGCATGAAACTCTAAGAAAATAAACAGAATCGTTTGAAATAATCGATTGAAACATGTTAAGCCTTCAAAACCATTGAAAATAAAATAGATAGAGTAGAGAAAATATCAAAGATACAATATAGCTGATTTTTCGAAACGTTGTACACCATCATTTTCTTAATGTTTTTACTAATCATTTTATTTATGGAATATGTTTTGTGATAAAATAATCAACTTGAAGGATCCCAGTAAAATATCAGTTTTTGTCATTATATTATTACAGAATCACCAATATTGGTCATTCATAGATTTTTCATGTTACTGATTAATTATTACTTCATTAAATAAAACTTGAAAGCAATACTTTTATAAAACAAAAACCAAACTTCTGAATTCTTGAGAAATTTAGATTGACAATCAACCAAATTTTGATTCCATTGTTCTTCTTATATCTATATGTGTACTGTAAGCATTTTGGTCCCATCTTCAAGCTGTATTCATCAAATATTTTGTTTCCGATCATATTAAGAACTTATTTTTTTACTTATAGTTATTTTAACAAAAGCAGAAAATTATAACTAAGGCAAAGTTTAATACAGAATTCACAATCAGAATTAATTGAATCGATATGAACATATAAATAAATGTACAGATCGGCCAAGAAACTGCATAATAAAGCATGAACGATTAAAAAAAGATTGAAAATCTGTTTCAAAGTCTTTCAAATAAATATCCATATTTTTCTGAGAAACACTGTCTATATTAGAATAACTACAAAATTTTTTTTTGGTAGATCATATACATTTATTCTTCGATGAAATCAGGGCTAAAATTGTTCAGGCTCAGGCTAAAATTATTTCTAGAAATCATATTTTAAAATGGAACTAAGTCATAGTATGTTTTTATCAAGAATCTAAGATTCTAGATAATTCTAATTATACAGTGCATATAATATAAAAATTTATCTTAGGTAAATATTTATTTTAAAGCAATATATTAATTCTAAGCTGTATATTTTTAGATCCGACATATATTCATACAAAATATTTTTGTAGCTTATTTTGAATTAATTGCATTCAATATAATTTTTACTTAACTAATTATCATGGAGTGTTTGGTTTTAATCAGTCAAAATTTATTTTAAAAAGTAGGATTTTTAAAAGGTAGTCTTTCCTAAACATTTCCCTAATTTCATTTATTTATCTTTTTTAATCTTTAAACAGTTACGCTTTCATTTTTAATATTTGAATGGAATATTTAATATTTAATATTTATGGAATATTTGATACGGATTATTTAATATGGAATATTTAATGTTTAATTAAACTAATGGATTTCAAACAAATGATTTGAAAAATTATTACTGATGATACTATTGCAATTTATCCAGTCGGAATAAAAAATATTTTGCATATTAATGTTTGATTTATCTGTAAGTGATATTAGTTTATCTCCTTTTATATAAATTAAACATTACTAGAATAAGCAAATAATACAAATAACGTTAAAATGCTTTCTTGCTTTGTTAATGAAGAACATAATACGTTAAATTAATTTTTAAAACGACACTTTTATTAGTGTACTTAAACGTAAAATTTTATTTTTAACATATTATTCTTTCTAGTTTTTAAGTTAATTCATCAAAATTTGTACGATACGATGTTTTCTTTTGGAATGCTGCGTATACGAGAAAGTAATAATAAAAAAAAAAGCACTTTGTGCTGGTATTAAACAGCAATCCATTAAAAAAAATAGTCCCCCCTCAGTCCACAAATAAATGGAAGACTTAAACAGCTACTCCAATCCTCCACTAAGGCACACTGATTAATTTGATTAAGTGGACCGCCGCGATAGCAACAAGGGAGGGAACTGTGGTTGAGTCTTTTAAGGGCCATCACGGGCCACGGTACAACCTTTCCAGCTAGAAGCACTATTTGTCATCGATAAGAAGTAGCCAACCCCCACCCTTTCTGTACCCACACAAGTGATGAGTACCACCCACTATACCGGAAGCTTCTCATTCCGGTCTCTGAGGTGTCCCTCCCCCATCCAATAGGAGCAAATAAATGAAAATCAAGTCTTTGGATTAAAAGTGCTTATAAGTAAGCTGTTGTTATGTTTTCAAAACGAGAAAAAACAAGTCACGTATAGTGAACAGATAACAGCTAACGCTCATTTCGACTATGTCGTATCTGGTCAACATTAGATCATAGTAAAGTTCAAGCTCAGGAATGTATGGAAAATATTTGCATGCGTTTTAATGACTTCATTTTCAAAATGGTTACCAAACGCTGTGTGCTCGGAATGAAAATATTCCTAATCAACTCTTAATTTAAAGAATTAACGACATCGAGTCCTCATTATTTGAAATATATTCGTCAATTAGAGGCCAGCATAATATTAATGCAATTTTCTGCAGAGCAGCGTCACTTCTGTAAAGATAAAAACAGGAGACTTCATATTTCAGGCTACCCTCTTCATAGATATCTTCGTTCTAAACTAAACAAAAATTTCTATTTTGTTCAAATTTCGATTTTATGATTTATGAAATGGCAACAAATCAAAAGCAATCGACATTCATAAAAAAAAGCCAGAGTAATCAAAGCAGCATTCAAAATAAAACAAATTATGAATATTGTTACAGCACCTTTCAACTAAAACTATGATAGCTTTTTAAACATCGTAAATTTCTTTTCCCAGTATATGACAATTTTTTTTTCGTACATTCGGTTTGAGTGTGTGCATATTTCTTTGCTGCTATTATAAAATAAACTTATTTCTCATACAAGGAACTAAAGCTATATCATGAATTACTTTCGAAAATTAAAATTATCTCTTGTAAAATGATAAAGAAGTGAGGCTAGCATATAAGTGGAAAAATAATGCTACAATAAAAATTCCTATACCACTTTATTCTGATATTACTATAATTCGTCAATGAAAGACATTCTGTTAATATGGTTTACACAAAGCATGATTAAATAAATATGGAATTAGGAGCCAGTGCCAATGCATATTTTGAGATATAGTTGTTTGCATAAAACATTATAGAAAATTTCAACTATGAATGCCTTTATATTAATAATTGCATTATAGATAATGTGAAGAGGAATTCAATCAATTACTGAGCCATTCCGGCATTAATTATTGCATTACTGCCACGCAACGGACGGATTTGATTTAATTTTACTTAGAAAATTAAAATATTTGCTTAAAATTGACCATAAATTTTTTAACGGCAGTTAATTTCTTTACTTCCATTTCTCTAAACAATCACTAATTTTCAGACTCTTGATTGTGCTAAAAATATTAGTCGCCCGTAACTTGATTTTAATAGCTGGAAGTAAATTAATAATTTTGGTGAACTGTTGAATACAATTTCATTCAAAAGATTTTGATAAAAATGTATTTGGAGAAACACTTAAATTAATTATACAGGAACTTTAAGTTGAATCTATATCAAAAACATTTCACGATTTTTTGTTATCTTAAAGAATGAAGTTTATGTTCAATCAAAACATATATGAATCTGCTTTATTTTCATATATCAATACTTTGTCATCCCTTATACAGAATTTTCTTAGGAAAAATATTGTCACCTAGGTACTCTAGTGTGGAACTCAATGACACACACAAGAAGTAGAGCTAAACGAATTGATTAACTCAACTCTGAACACAGAGACTCACAGATCTTCTGCTTTTTTACTAGCAGGGAAAGTTCCAGAATACTTTTCTGGGCACAGTAAGAAAAGTTCAGAACACTTATCTGGTAAACTAAAGATATATCCAGAATCTTCTGGAACATTAAATAAAGTAAAACCTGAAATCAAGTAATTTAATATTTACACAGACTGCGAATCTCATTGTCTCCAGCGGGATTCGAACTTACGATCTCTTGATTAATAGACCAGTGCTATGACCAATCGGCCATGGAGAGTCAACTGCCTCTAATCAATGCGACAATATTAGGAAGCAGGGTTTCGAATATAATGATGTCAAATTTCATTTCATTTTCCCTTTGTTAGTTTTTTTTTCTTTGTTAAAATGCTTATTGCTTTCATATAACAGTTGAAAATAAGGAATAATTACCACTGCCACAATTTTTTCTCTTAAAAAATCACTTCTTCTTAAAAAATATCTAGATTTGTGAATTAACAAAGATTTAAAAAAATTTCGTCTAAACCACATCCAATTGTTGCTTTTAAATGAGGCGAACCCATTCATTTATTTATTGCCAAAAATCTTTATTTAAACAAAAGACATGAGTCACAAAACTGTCAGGACATACAGTTTCGAACATTACGATAGCCATTTTTCTTCTTTTTGTCTTTTTTTGAATAATTTTTCGGTATTAATTATTCTGCACACTTCTCACTCAATAACTGAAAATGAACAGGCTATTTGCTAATATGTTAGCAATCAAATCACTATAAATAAAATGGCTTCTTCATAGCAATAACGTAACATCTGTCTTAGATTCAAGAATATTTCGCAGAATTCGAGAAAACTTCAAGGAAATACCTTCTAAAAGTTGCTTTGTCTGAATACAACGAACCCATTTTCCTCTCTATTGGCAATGATTCCTTCTTAAGCAAAAGCCATTAACCACCGAATCCAGTCTGGGAAGCAGCATTCCATCTGTCCCACCTTTTCACTAATGACATAAAGCACCTAATGTCTTTAACAGAAGTGCTAAATCGCATCAAGAAGTCACAAAGTTTATTATGGGTTTTAAGTCCGCCTGCGGTAACATAATTCGTGAGGGAGGATGAAAGTGATGTTGTGCCAAGAAAAGAGGATTGTTGACCACACTCGAATCTCCATCTGTTTCTCCCATTCTTAAAATAAAACGAAAAAACAAAAACTTACTAACGGGATTTCTTATCTTCTTTATAGGCTTGAGATTCATTAATGCATCCATACAACAGTGAAAGCTGGGAAAGATGCATTTTATTATTTGGGAGCTGAGGAAATTAATTATTTTTAATGGTGTTAAATTCTTTATAATTATTCAAAAGCAATCAAATCCTAATCTTTTTAACAAGTGACTAGATGTTTTGCAGCTGGAAAAAATATTAACCAGTTTGCAATCTGGTTAGATTAAAAGGATTATGTCTTTAAAAACATTTTTATCAATAATTTTATTGGAGGTAATAGGTGAATGGTTGCTACTAATTCACAGGTCAGATTCATGTCAAAAGAATTTTGAAAGTGGGTTTGAGCTTCTCATATAACATCCAGGATGTATAAATAAGTAATGATTATTTGTCTAAAATAACAAGCGTATGATAATTTATAAGTAATTCTGATTATATAATTTGTATTCATTTTTTCTGGACAACAAACTTTGTAAACTGAATCAAGTCGAGCCGTCATTTATTTATACAACAGCTTCCTTTGCTTAAATATTAATTTTTATTCAATTTTTTCGCTCTCTATGAAACTTTATTGATATCAAAAACTGCATTTAAGCCGTAAGCTTTAAAATAGGAATTTTTTATTATTTTTATTTTGTGGTACTGTTCTAAAAAGATATTTTGTTGTGGCCTCGAAGATCATATAAAATTTTGAATTCATTTAGAGCTTACACCTTCTTTCGATTTAAATAGCATTTTTAACTAATTTAATTC
>JAPMOR010017522.1:0-11600 GCA_026543865.1 Argiope aurantia
CACTCAATCTTTTAATTATGATATAACTTATACTTGCTTTAAAATCCATAGGGTATGGTTGAAAGATCTGCTTTTACAACCCTCTTGTTGTATACCATCCTGTATAGTTCATTCTGCTTCGCGTTGAAGACTTTCCTTCTTTTCGCGTCTCTCGTTATCTTGACGGCATCATCTAACAGTATGCTGTCCTTTCTGTCCAAGCTGCATACAATATGCTTGATCGAGTGAAAATTTAATGCTAAACTATTTTTAAAGTTCAAGATAAAACCACGAACTTTGCAGCATGTCTTGCCACTAGAAGTTTCATATGCATAATTCTTGGGTCCTCCTATAAAAACAGAGTGTTAGATGAAAGTAATTTTTATAGGAAGCATTTTATGCATTAATATTATGGAACAATCGAAAAAATTAAAATATTTACCAGAGATGAATGTAGTGATTACATCACCGTTCCAACTCGTCTGTGAAATCTCCCAGAAAATTTCCTAGTGGAGGGTCATTGTCACCACTACTAGGGTAGATAATACTGTCTGTATCATGATACAGAACAGTTTCTTCAAGCTTATCCATCTCTGAATAGAGCTTCAGCCGAGCCCAAGCTGTAGTGAAAGCCGCCAAGAAAATATTGGTGCCAGTGTCTTGAGGAATGAATTCTTTTTTGCTGTCCCACACAATTGCCGCCACTTCTGGTGTTGGCAAGTAGACGTCCTTAACCTACGAAAAAGGAAAATCACGAGATCAATATTCATCTTTACATTTATTTTTATTCAGTATGAGCATTTGTAATGATAAATTAGATATTGTAGTTGAATTTGATTACAGAGGAATAAAAGGGCTTACATTTTTTGTATGATCAGCTAACATCTTATTAAATGCAGGTAAGCTATCGACATAAGATAGGTGGCACTTATTGATGTTCATTCCCCACCTAGAAGAAGAAAAAATGATTAGCTAATTACACGAAGACAAATAGTTTATTAATTACAGTTTATTAAAAAATAGAATACTTTACCTCCCCAAAAGCTATTCAGTGCAAGTTTGGAAACTTGCCGTCTCCCTGTATTTTTTTTTTATTTCAACAGGATTCAGTAGAACACCTTCCTTCTCGAAGTACTGATGAATATAGGAAGCCCTTTCTTCAGCAGTTGTGCAATCGGAAGGATATCCACTGCTTTCCTGCTTAATCTTTCGAAAAAGATGTATGTAGGACTGGAAGAGACGTTTGGATTTCTCCTGGAAGTGGTACATCTCATATATCTGAAATTATATATATATCAGTACCCCAAAAATATTTATGAAGATAATATGCAAACATGGGTTGAGAAACTTTTGAGATTAAATAGCCTTTCTCAACGGCTAATTTCATTTCCTTTGTCACCCATGTTCCTTCTATAGATCTTTCTTCGTCTCTGTGATGACAAGAGCTTTGGTTTAAGCTTTCAGCACAGCAACGACGGAGCGGAAACATAAGTTTTCCATTACATCTGACAGGGAGAACAGGCAGATAGAGTCCGCGGGGAGGCAAGACACGGCATTTTACAATGCCGAAGTAATCAATATTTCGGAAATTTTCGGTGATGATTTCAGGATGCCCCACGGGATAGAGACAATACTTATTAACCTAACGGGAGAAGTTATATTTTAGGAAGAGAATATATTTATACAATATACAGAACATACGCATAAAAACTTCTCAAATTTACTTACCCACGGATACAGTGAAGTGAAGTCAACATATTTAACTGTCCCTTCAAAGAACAATTTCACCGCATTTGTCCTACCACCGTAGAAAGCATCCCTTGGTTCAAGCCGATCTTGTAGTTCATGACCTAGAAGAAATTCATGTAATTCTAAGTCATCATTTGATCCTTTAAAGACGTGTTCCTATTCTTTGATGACTCGATAGCTTTGATTCCTTAATCTGGCAGTTGATTCATTTGTTCTTTCAAACAAAGTCCTCATACTAACGCCAGATAAGGAATTCAAAGTGCCTCCTTCGAAACATTCAGGGCAGCCATGGTAAAAACAGCCCTAGAATAAAAATTCGTTTTATTGATATATTCTAATATAAGCCGAGGAAATGAATAATCCAGACTATGTACTAAAATGTATTTGAATAAAGAACCTTACATGAAATTGATAGCTGGTATTTGTTTCTTCACAAAATCCATTAACAGACACTCCGTTGATTCGTTTTTCGCCCCGTTTGTTCAACGCGTGCTGAATTTCAATATTTTCCTGGGTTGCAATGAAATCCAGCCAGCTTATAGCATCCAAAGCAACCCGGTAGTTTGGACAAACTCATTGGAAGAAAATTGAAGGAGTCGATGAGAGTTATCCTCAATGTCGGGTGGCTGATGGACATAAGCTTTGAGCCGTTGGGTATAACAGATGGTGCTATCCCTTGCTCCAGAAGCCAAGCCATGAAGAATTGTCCATCAAAGCTGAAAAACTCCTGCATCCTTGTGAAGAATTCTGGCTATGTTAAGAAGAGCTGGACTTCTTCTATCCTTCATGGAGTTTATTGCAGCCCGGTCATTTTCCAGGTGAGCTAAAGCATATAAAATGGCCTTGGCACAACATAACTCCTCCTTGTCAGTCAGTATCGATAGAACTGATCGTTTTTTAAGACGATCAGTTTCGATACTGATGACGCGGTGGTTGCCATCTGCACCTATGTCCTTGTGAATGATGATGATGTCAATATTGACGCCATCTTTCAGTTTTAGTTCCTTGTAGAATTGAAGCATCCGCATTATGGGTGCAACAATTCTTTCAACTGTCACATCGGATACCGGCATTAGAACCGTTGACACAGGCCTCTCTAATCCTATTGCCATGAAACAAAAGCGAATAAGATCAAAAGGCCTTAGATTTTGTGTACAACTTAGAATGAGTAGGCTAAGAGAACTCACTGCTTCAACTGCTGCAACCAAGGGAGTGCGTTGAAGCCTAGGTGGTAATTTCTCTTCCTCTATCCTAGCCCTAAATGTCACCTCTTCTGCGTTGTATCACTGATTGACCCTCCCATTTGTTTCGTCAACGATTACCGCATTATCCAGCTGTAAAAAATATTTACTTTAGATGGGTGATAATCATAACATAAGGCTACTCGTATTTATAGAGAGAAAGTGTGTATGAATTTGAAATTTAATTATACCTACGTTCTCGGACAAACCATTTTCCAGGAAGGCAGGGCCACGTGTCGAAGGTCCAGGCTGGTTCTAAAAATTAATGTTAAATGAATATCCACGAGAAAAATAGAAAGGAAGTAAGAAATCTAAAACTCTTGCTCTATTTACCTCAAATCCAGATCCTACTTGATAGAGAGGAAGAGGCATAAGGATTATTGTAAAACATTTGCGATGTCTCACTCTGAGGAAGCTAAAAAAAGTAAAAATACTTGAACTGGAATAAATATAAAATAATTTAGGCAAGTTGAAAAATTTAATGATAAACATACATTATCGTCATCAAAGTCGTTTAAACAATCATCTATTCCATCGATTTCATTGTCGTTAAACAATTGTGAAGTTTCACTCAAAACATAAAAAATAAGATTTAAGATGGTAATTTTCATGCAGAATAATCGTACATATCAGGAAATTCCAGAATGAAACGAAATACATACATCACTATCACACATTGAAATCGCTTCCAAGTCTTCAATCGCATTTTCGCGAAAAACTTGCGAAGTCTCGCTCAAACACTAAAAAAGGAAAAGACCCCCTTAAAAAATTGCGGAATTTCTAATAACATACAACATTACTACAAATTTCTTTAGAAAATTCCACGATATACGTACATCATCAAAGTCTTTGAAGAATTCCATAGCCTCTATATCATTTTCAATAAATATCTGAAAAGTTTCACTCAAGCACTAAACAAAAAATATCAAAAAGAAGTTACGAAATTTGTACACAGTGTTATATTAAAAGTTTACAAAAATGGAATACATACATCGTTATCACATTCATTCATCGACATTTCCTCGTCTTCAAACAACACCTGATAATAAAAGTTGTATTAAATACAGAAGTAAATAGATTTCAAAAATAACAAAGTATTTTCCCTGACTATTTAGAAAACACCTTTATTCCAAGCCTTGCTTAAAATGCACAATATTCCAGCTACACCTTTCTTCTAAGCCTCGTTTAAAATACATATTTAAACTACTCGGGAAAGGGGATGCAGGAAAGAAACAACTCAACTCAGAGGGGGATGAAAAAGAGGGGAGAGTAGGAGGAAAACAACTCAACTCAGAGTGGGTGGGAAAAGGGGGTAGCAGTAGGAGAAAACAACTCAACTCAGAGGGGGGGAAGGGGGCAGTAGCAGAAAAACAAACCTCTGCCGTCTACCGCCTTGTGGGAGAGAATACTTGTCAAGTTTCCTTCTCTTTTCAGAGGTTTCAGACGTAGAATAAAAACGCTCAGAGGATTATACTGTTTCTCTTTCATTCAGCGGTCATTACATTCACTTGCAGGATCACTTAAATTTCGTGTTAATTTACGAAACAGATTTCTAAAAATATGCAAATATGCTTCTAGAAAATATGCTAGAATCCTCAAGAAATTGAACACTTATTTTCCACATTAGGAATGGATAAACCTGGAAACGATTTTAAATGAGAATTTTTGGAAAGAATATATAAATCTCTCCCCTTCTTTTTAAGCTATTAAAATATAAGATCTGACGACTATATTCAATAATCCATGGAATTGTCTAATCTTTTCTTCTTTTATTAATAAATAAACCTGGTAATCATATATATAGCAAGACAAAAATCTAAGGAAAAACTTTTAGAAAATTAAAAGTTAAAAAAAAAAGTTAAATGATATCTTTTAATTATCCATGAGTGGATCTTGCAATCTCAGCTTTGAAAGGCTACAAATCTTCTTGCCTTTCTTTCATAAAATATGGTTTCTACCTAAGATAATATGCTTTAGATTTGTAGAAATTATATTAATTGGAACAAAACTATATTTCGTTATTTAATTACAACACTCTGATTGCCTTTTAGCATATTTCAATAATGAGAAATGTATTTTTAAAAATATCTACTTCTATCATTTACATACTCTAAGTTACTCTAGAAGGAAACAGGGTGTTACAAAATTCAATGTTTAAATTGTTATAGGAGGAAATAAGTCACCGAACCAAGTCAGTATCTCATAGACCTGACCAGAGATGATATTGTTACAAACCTGTAATTTTGCTTCCCAGACGAATAGTGTCATCGTAAGACCGTTTTAAAGATCAACCTTGTACATGTTGAGTGGTGCCGCGTCAGTGATCTGAGAGCTTGGCTACAAACCTGGCGACAGTTTGGCAATGAATTTGGCGACTTTGGAGACAAAATGGATAATTCTGGAAACTTTGAGAGTTTTCACGATCCATACAATATGATCCGAGATACGCCCAGATACACTCTGATTGGCCCAGAAGGTTCTAGGCTCGCCTCCCGGGAACTATAAAAGGTCGACACTCTCAAGCTGTGAGTGTGTCGTCGTGAGTGGTGACCGTAAATTGTAGTTGAAGTCGCCGACAAGTAACGAGTCTTCGAGAGGATAGCGAAGAAACAGCGGAGTGCCAGCGTTGTGTGCCGAATCCTGTTGTCTACTGTGGAAGCAGAATCGTTTCTTTTGTGTAGTAACCAGTTGTGAGAAGTAGTGAGTCGGCAGCTATAGCGAGAAGAGACAGTGAGAAGTTCAGCCATTGGAGAGACCGTAGAGCGAAGCTCCGAGGATCCGCTCTCCTACTGGATGCTGTCTGGTTGCTTCGTGTGCTGTGGACGATTACTACTTTTGGGCTACTGTCGTATGTAGTGTGCTGTCTTGTGCTTGTCTCTGCTATAAATATCTGTCGTCTGTGTACTCGTCGTCTTTGCATTAGTGTCTTCATGTAAATAAACGTCGTTGTTTTCTACTGAGGCCTGCTGATTGTGTTTTCACACCATATACACACTATCAAGCGAACCCAGTGGTGGAAATCCGTAAAATTATGATCAGAGACGTCGCTTGGAAGCGCGAGATCATGCAGAAAGACACAGAAATAAAGGCCAATAACCGGTGTAAACTAGGTGATATTTGAACAGTAAGTGCACCTCTCCAATTTCACTACTGTTCAAAGTTCTTATTTAGAGATACGCACGCTTTAAAATAATATTGCAAATTACTGGAGAGCCCTTTCAAAAATGGACGACATTTCCTGGACATTTACATGATCAATGGAGATTCTTAATTTGTTGTCGAACGTCCCACAGATGGTAGCTTTGATGGTGTTTCAAAAGAAACACAGAGTAAATAAATTAGGTGCTAGATCCTAAAAAGCTCTGGTAAAAAGCTATCTGAAGCTTTTCTTGTAGGTGCTTCTCATCAAATAATCTTGGGTATCTTTTTTTTCTTTTTGTTTTACATTTGTACAATCTCTAAAGGTTAAATCATGAAATTCTGACTCCAATTTCAATTTCTATTAAATTAAATATATTTTTTATTTTCTTCCTCTAATATATGGAAGTAGAAGTGATCTGATGGAACAATTTAAAATTAAGTCAGAGGATCTGAGACTTATGATTTGATGCCAATGAAGGTCCTCCATGTTCAGTTTGATATCGCAGGTCAACTGTCTTTACATTAGTGTAAGGTGGAACTTTGAATAATGAAGTACGAGATCGTCATCTAATAATGGATTAAAACAAACCATTTTGTTCCAAAGTAACCTTCATGTAACTTCAAATCGGCTCGTTAGTTGAACGATGGAAATAAAAATATTTGTTATTGAGAGGCATTTGAAGATTATTATTTACTTTTTGAATTTACAGATAAAATTCATGTGATAAAAATTATGAGTGATAAAATCTTTAATATAATGCATTTGTTTCGTGATTGGGCTATTTTTAAATCAAATTTTTACGAGTTGAATTCATTTGATATTTTCTTTTTGTGGACAAAACTTAAAAACGAATTAAAACGCAAAATTGCGTGGAAAAAACCCAGAAAGGGAGACAAAAGCGATTTAAACAAATGGAAATATAGAATTTTATCAAACATGTTTTTGAAAAACAAAGGTTTAAGAGAAAAACATCATATTTCACTGAATGAGAATTCGCAAACTCATTATCTATCAACAAATTCTAGTTCGCAGAATTCCAAGAACTAGAAAATGGCATATATCAAACTCATTTCAGAAAAATGTTGACTTGATTTTTTCTTTCTATTCTGATTCCTAGAAAGATAATGAAAATTTATGAAAAGAATTGCTTTTTGAAAATCGGCATTTCTTATTTTTCCCTTCCAAATAAAATTTTTAAAAGGAAGAAAAAGGGTTGCATTTCCTTTTGAAAGGAATGTAATTTTCACTTTCCTCTCTACCTGACTTCTAAATGCCTAGCCATTATTTGACAACAAATTTTTCTTACTCTATTTTTCCCATCTGCATCTACACGAGGTGGAAAACATACAATATAAATGCAGATATTCTGCAAAACGAGAAACATTGGCGTCCAATCCTAAAAGGAAATGTATTTTTCCTTTGAGTTTCTATACTGTTCTCCAACAAAAATATAAAAAATGAGAGAATTCACCTAAAGCTGTATATCTGTCTAATTTTTGTTTTATTATTTTAATTCTTTGCGGACTTCTGAGAACTGGGACAAAATTCCTTTAGTTTACTTTACATTGAGTATCTAAAAAGGAAGGATTGAAAGCATTGATGCATCCCTTTTAAATTAAGAATACTTATTCAGTCTCAAAATTCACAGTTGAGTGCAAAATGGAACGCACTTTTCTTCGGCAAATGGACATCTATTCAAGCATGAACAGAAGCTTCTCCAAATATTATCATACAAATAAAATTTTTCAGAACATGTTACCATGATTTTGTTTTTAAATTTTTATTCAGAAATTTACTGAAAAAATACAAAAAAAAAGAATTAATTTCATAAATCATACATTAATTTATTTATAAAGGTATGGTAGATTTTGAAATAAGTAAAAATTGGGGGGAAAATTTAACCGTATCTTCTAAATATATATTTATATGTGAATGAAATAGCATTTTAAAACTTATTATTAAATAAAATGAATAATTAATGTTCTCAGAGAACAGTTGTCTTTGAAATTCTACAATTTTTATAATTTGTGAAAAAATCATGTCAAATTTATAAGGATTCTTGATAAATACAGAAAGAAAATCTGAGTAGCCATTTTCGAGTTTGTTCTAATTTGTTTAATTAGAATCTAATTTTATTTAGAAAAGCACACAGTTCTAATGAAAGTTCAATACTCAGGCTGAGATATATTTTATTAATATTTTCTAAAAATCAATTTTTAAATGAAATTATTAAATTATGTATGTTTCTGTTCCAAATTTATTTTAAATGAATAATAATATTAAATAAATGAAATCATTAAGATTTAGAGCATATGTCTGATTAATTTTTTCAATTATAACTTTAAAAAATACATTTAGTTTAAAATATTTTAAAAGATAATTGATATAATTTGTATTCTTATGTATATGTAAGCAAAATTTCCTAATAATAATAAAAAATGAATATATTCTATATATAATTATATTTAAATTAAACACAATGGTTGAATTATTACTTATGATCCATTCGTAAATTGACGTTTTTAAAATAGAAACTTTCCATCAGATGATTAGCCATTTTAAAAATTCATAAGTTATTGAAAGCTCCAATAATACGATAGCCAAATATGTCGTATCTCTTGATACAAACGCGTTTTAACATTAAACACTTTTTTTTTAGGTTGCAACTGAAAAATGTTCCATTTTCCTTATTTTATGTATATTCAATACCTCATAAAGTACCTCTTTGAATAAGTAGAAGGAAATTATAACAAATATTAAAAATTAATATAGCTAAATTTTTTAATGCATTGAATAGGTTAAATATTAGAACGAAATATTTTAATTTATTTTAAAGTATTCTTATGTAATTAAACCAAAAAGTTTTGAATTTAATGATCAAATCATTTTTAAAATTATACTTTTTATAAATCTTTCATAAATTTTGAGAATTGTATCAAATAACTCTGATGAAAACAATTTAGTATATTTTTGGACTTCAAAAGTATTTAGCGAGCTGAACATTTAAATAATTATTGACAATTTTCTAATTAAAAAACAGATTGATTCCAGCTTTGAAAAATTCGAAGAACTACATATTTCATTTCTTGTGAGTAACATTTTGCAAAACTGAGTGATACAGTTTAACAACATCTTGCATCTAAAAAAACAAAACAAAAAAAAAAACATGATATGCGTGACAGTTATCTTTATTAGAGGACTGAGTTCGTAGTACTATCTCTCTTATTTGTTTCTTTCAAGTGGCAAAAAACTTGTTTCCCATGTAAAGTAATTAACAGTGGTATTTACTAAGTTTTTTCTTTGTTGAGAATAAAAGTTCAAACGTTGGGATTATACACTAACTTTTCTTTTATCACTAGATAGGACTAATCTTGCAACCTCTTTAATCTTAATTTGGATGGAGTTTTATAAGTCAAGCTCCTGGAGAGACATTTCCCAGTTAATCCCTTAAATCTTCAGATTAAGTGGATGGAATTTAAGAGCCCTACATTTTCTGGAAAGTGAAAAACAAACTCTTTTTCTATTATGAATGATGATGGGAACAAACGTTGCATGTGGTTTCTTCGATTGCGAAGGACATTAACCAATCTTTAGGTGATAAAAATTGTTTTCTAAACTGCTCACGTTGAGTCGAACATTAGTGTAAATACTAATTTAGATAAGGTTCGAATTTTGAAAAAGAGAGGACAAATAAAATGAGAATTCTTCCAAAGACAAAATTATTAATTAAAATAATTGAAAAAAAGATGCGTTGTTCACTAAAAATTAGTGTTTTTTGAAGTATAACTCAGCAATGATGTTTAGGAAAAAACTCTTGAAATAAAGGTTAAAAGATAAAGCATTTTTTAAAGAACTATTTTCACCCTTACTTTTAAGAAAAATGCCATTTGTTCTATGGCTAAAAATGTTGAAAATAATAAATGTCTTTCCCTGCTTGCTCCCTGAATTTTTTTTTATATTTCTTGGCTTCAGAAACGGGGGGGGGGAACGATGACTTATCACTTTAATAAATTATTTACATCTGTATCACAGAATAAAATATTTATTGTTTAAATAATTCTTCTGATATCACTCGGAAAAATTACTCACTAGTTCAATATATGGAAACTTCATAATGAATCAAGAAAGTTTGAAACATTCAGTTTGTATAACTTCATCCAAATTTCAAAGACACGACTTAAAATAATATGGAATCCAATAGTAAAATATTAAAATTTTTATATAATTTTTTTTCTTTTAATTTTATTTCTCAAACAATTTTAATCTGAAACGATCTATCTCATATTTAAAAAAAATGAATTATCAAAATATCAAATGTTTTTAAATCAATTAGTTGTAAAGCTATACTTTTAATTTTTTTATATAATAAGAGAAGAAAATAATAGAAACAATAACAGAAGTCCTATACTAGAATTTTTTATATCAGACTCCCTGTGATCTGTCACAGCACAATTTAAATGAATAATGATTTTTGTCCTCCTCAAGGAAGCTGTTCAAATCAGTGGCATAACAAGGGGATTACAGATGCTCCGGGCATCTGACTTAGACGTCACCATGAAGACTAAACCGCAGTACATTTAAACTCTTTATTTTATATTTAAATAATATGAAAGAAACAAAAAATAATGACATGCTCATTGAAGTCATTAATACCGGCTAGGAACGAAAAATCATACTATGCCCTGGGCTCCGTCTGCTCTCGCTTCGCCACTGCTTTCAACTTCTTTGCACGTACAATGGAGGGTGAATGCTCCTTGATTAAAATTTTAGAGCTTGATTATCTGCAAAGATTTCGATATCAATCTGCTACCAAATCATTTTATTAAAAAAAATATTATTATGTAAATATATAAAATTAATTCCTTCAAGCTTGATTCATATCCATTTCAAACAGGAAAAGTTCTAGAAACAGTTATTAGCGAACTAGAAACATAATTATTTAATAGAGATTGACGTCTCCCAATAAGACAAAAGGAGCTCAATTGACATTTTCAAAGAAAAAGGCCAGAGCAACAGTGATAGGTTCTGACTTAGTTATGAGGTTGAGTATAAAGAGAGGAGTATTTGCATTTTCCACATCATCAGAATACACATTTACTAGAAAAAAGCAGTACATTTTTAGTCATTAACTTAGCTGTTTTGAAAGTATTAAGAGCATGAAACATTCATTTTAAATTTCTTATAAATCTTTAGAATTAAAAAATTTACTCCATATAAAATTTAAAAAATTTCTCTAGATCAAATATGTTAATTCTATTGAATTCATCTGAAACCTCGGATTCTCTATTCTCAAACTGAAAAACCACAAACAGAATTTTTTTTCTTTGCATACATTCAGACTTGTTTATCTTGTTACAGATCCAGCCGAAAGAGCACATTTAATATCTTAAAAAAAAAAAAAAAGAATCCATTTGAAATCCAAATGGAATTTGAGATTTTTCAAAATATTATGTTCGCTTAATGCGTATTAATGCACTCCGCACATTGAT
>JAPMOR010017545.1:0-10459 GCA_026543865.1 Argiope aurantia
AAAAAAAAAAGATATTTTTACCAATACACCTATAAAGCAATAATATTCCTTCAAAACAGAGAAAGCGGCCATAACTCTGAATCCACTATTAAATTATTGAAAAAAAAAAGGTGAAAATAGAAATTAGTAACAATCATGCTTTTACCAGAAATTAGTATCTATCATGCTTTTTATTTCCATTCCTGTAATTCAATAGTTGCTCTTTGTTGATTATTAAAAATTGGTTTATTAAATACGAAAATTCGATTTGATTACTAAAATAAGAAAATTAAATTAGAAATAAAGTTATTAATCCACTATGGAAAGCTGCCGAAGAGGCTTGGTTAATTTTAAAGTCTTTATAAGTAAACTGAAGCTTTCTCAAGCAAAAAACAAACAAGCACACATACAATTTACAACTTGAACAGCAAATTCAAAAGTTTTAATGAGTTTATTTAAAAGTCTTGCATGTCGTCTTACTTTATTGCTTATTTGGAATTGAATGCAGAGCTCATTGTGCAAAATTCAGTTGAGAGTTTCAACGAAATTTTGCGCATGAATACCTCGCCCACCATCATGAAATTTCAACTTCCTTTCTATAAAATTAAGAGTGTAAATGACAGCAATTCAAATATCAGCAATTATGAAAACATACAGAATCAATTTTTAGTAGCAGATATAAAAATATTTAGCCCATCGAAATTCCTAATCCGAAATAATTTATTTTTGTTGGAAATTGCAATCCATGAATTTCTATTTTGATTTCAATAGCACAGGGAATTAGTTTGTCATACATATATGTACCTTATTCTATAGTTATATGTACTGAAACATCCATTCATTTCGCTACTAGAACAGAATCGTTTGAACAATTTATTACTTCAAACTATTTAACGAAAATCTTAAAATATCATTATCTTGTATTTCGATTAAAAATCATCTTGGAAATTCTCCAAAAATAGTCACGAAAAATATCATCTAGTAAAGTGGAATATGCAAGTTTAAATAACTTATTGGATTAAATATTAGCCTTTTTCTAAGGAATTTGGCCTTCAAAGTTATTTTAGCTGAAACTGAATTTGAATAATACTTGCAAATTTGTTTTTGTCTTTGACTTTGTTAAAAACCATTAATGGTAAGGCTACTTTCTGAACTGAAAACCGATTAAAATGACAGGAATGTTTCTGGAAAATCTCAGCTTTATTAAATAAATTTCAAGTTCAAAGAATAAAGGCTATCTGGAAGAAGAAAATATGTCTCTATAAAGTTTTTAAAAATCACTTTTTTTTTGTTGAATTATATTTTTGTTGCATGTTATACTTTCATTCATTGGAAGAAATATATAATAATGAGGGAAATATGCTTAATGAAAAATTCCTTTTAAGCATGTTTTTTTGTCATAAAGATGTAAATAAAAGTAATTCTATGAGAAATTTCTTATTTTGTATAAAATGCTAAGAATTGTTTCATACTTAGTAGTTTATTGAAAACAATCGCACTTGAATAATGAAATTAAATCCCAACATAGAAGAGGTTATAATTTTATTCTTTTTTTTCTTAACAGTGAAATCCTAGAAAAATATTATTGTCTATCCTTTGTGTGAGAAAAATAATTTACAAGAAAACTATCAATTGTTTAGTTGAAGAACTAAACAATTGATAAAATTTTTGAAGGTAGTGTAAAAATAATTAGGAAAATCGCCAATTATACATAGTAATAATATAAATAATAAAGACGAGGAGAAAGATTCATATTTATTAATGGTGAGCAATTATTAATTAAAAATAATTTTTTTTATTTATAATTATAAATAGAAATGAATACTTAATTTTATAATTCCAAATGGCGGGCAGTCGAATTATGTCTAATGTGTTCATTCACTGATTATTATTATGATGTAAAAAAAAAACACCTTTAGCAATTGTCACTAAAAATTTTGAAGGTGGTGTGAAAATCATAAAGAAAATCGCGAATTATGCATAGTAATAATATTAATAATAAAGACTAAGGAAAAGAGTCACATTTATTGATTATGAGCAATCATTAATTAAAAATATTTATCATAAATAGAACTGAACAATTGATTTTATTATACCAGATAGTGGGCAGTCGAATTATGTCCAATGTATTCACCTACAGTGCCCGAAAAAATTATAAGGACACGCGAAAAATCGCCAAATCTAGAAGCATTGTTCACAGAATCGTATGCAAATTTTTGCAGCAAAAATAGAAGTAAAACTAAAATATTTTATGCTTAAAGTAATTAAAATTTTCAATTTTAAATCTGATAAAATTTAAATTTTGATTTTTAAACCTAAATGAAAACGGAAAAAAGTATAAGGACATTGCTTTTTCTCCAGTAATTATTTAAAAATTTGCATATTTGAAAGCATAAAATGACAATTCCGAGTTAAAAGATTCATTTGCGAAAAGAATTTCCCACTCGGCGACTTTCAGTGTGAATTTTTAAAAGATGCCCAAAGGAACTCAATTTTCTGACTCTGAAAAAGGAAAAATTGTTGCTTTTCGAGAATGTGGATTAAGTGGATGGGACATTTCGAAAAGAATCAAGAGATCTAAAAGGTGGTTTATAATTTTCTAAAAAATCCTGGGATGTATGGTATGAAAAAGCGAACTGAGGGACCAGAAATTCTCACTCGTCGACAAAAAAGACTGATTGTAAGGAGAGCTTGCGAGAAAAGAGAAACCGCAAATGAAGTTAGACAAAATTTCAGTTTACCACGCTCAACAAGGACCGTTCAACATGTTTTGAGTAAACATCCTCAAGTTTCTTATCGGAAATTAGTATCACGCCCCCCCCCTATTACAAATCATCATAAGAAAAGAAGAGTTTACTTTGCCAAAAAATACATTTCTCTTGGTCAAAAGTGGGCTGATGTAATTTTTTCGGACGAAAAAAAGTTCAATCTTGATGGACCTGATGGTTTTTGTTATTTTTGGTATGATTTGCGGAAGACCAAGGAAATGTTTTCCAGGCGTCGATATGGTGGTGTCTCGGTTATGGTATGGGGCGCTTTCGCGGCAAATGGAACCACTCCAATTGTATTTATCAACCGTAAAATGAATTCGGACAGGTATGTTGATATGTTAGGAGAAAATTTGTTACCTGAAGCGCCACTAATTACTTCAGGGGACTATATTTTTCAACAGGATAATGCTTCGATACACGTTTCTACGCGGGCAAAACTCTGGTTTGAAGCTAATTCTGTAAATTTACCTGATTGGCTGGCGAGAAGTCCCGATCTTAATCCAATCGAAAACTTATGGGAACTTCTAGCCCGAGAAGTGTATAAAAACGGCACACAATATCAATGTACACAAGATCTTGTCGTCGCTATCAAAGACGATTGGGAAAAAATATCTGAGAACATTTTAAAAGATCTTTCAGTATCTATGACCTCTCGGCTTATTTAAGTGATAGAAAAAAAAGGTAGCTTTCTTGATTATTGAAACATTTTTTAAGTATTTTACAACATGTCCTTATAATTTTTTCCGTATTTCCATTAATGTTAAATTTTGTAAAATCAATAGTTTGAAGCTAAATTATGTTTTTTATGTGGTATAAGTGTTATCACAAAATTATGCAGCAGAAGTAAGAAATATAAAAAGTTCACTTAGGTGAAATGGAAATAAAGCATATTTTCATGCAATTACATGTTGTCCTTATACTTTTTTCGCGCACTGTACTATGAGTATGGTACAAAAAGAAACGTGACGTGAATATTTATCCTCCTAATTTTATTACTAAAGATACTCATAAGTATTACAATTTGAATCGACTTACAGAAGTTGACGTTTCATTTAAGACAATCGATATGAGTTACATAAGTCATTAAAAAGGTCTAACTTGTGTACGCTGACTTCATTTTCCGATTTTATTTACATTTAAGAAAAAGTTGCTTTCAAATTTCATCAGGTTCACATTTAATGGTTATTTTTCATTGCGAGTTTAAATCCTTTGTATCACCGCTTTTTGTCTATACATTTCCGTTTGCCAGAAGATTCATTGTGATATTTTTTGTGTTAAGACCGTGTTTTTAAGTTAAACATTAACAGCACTTCTAATGTCGAACTTGTATATTAACTTAGCGCATGAAAGATACGTTCATGATCATTCCAATATATCTGCTAAAGAAAGTTGAAACCAGAACCGTCACTAAAGAGTAAGACATTTAATAAAGCACAGTTTGGGATACTTTTCTGAATCACTTGATTCTTCAGTATTTTTATTTTGATGTCGTACATTTAAATTAGTTTAGTAACTCGAAATTTTATGAAGAGCAGTTTCATTTTCAAAATTACAACTCAACATTTTACTAAAACTTTTTTACAAAAGAATCTATGTCTTCCATTCAATTTATTTGTTCATTTTACTTTCGTCTTTTTTTAAATCAAAATTTTCGTATTTTCCTGCTATTTTTGAATGTTTTTCTCTTCAGAATAATAAAAGCATTTTGTGGTTACATACTTTTAATTTTTCTAAATAAGAAGAATAAAAAAAAAGTACTATTTTTTTAGTAAGAGTAATGGCATATAAGAATTAAATCGTAAAACATTTAATGCCTCAGTTAGTTATTAAACAAGGGGAGAAATATTTAAATATTTGCAATTTTTAATATTACGCGAAAATGAAACAAAAAAACAAGAATTTTATTAAATTCCTCATAATTCTGAAATTTTTTTTCCAATATTAAACTTTATTTTTTAAAAGTTGTTGGTTACGAGGTATCCTCACAATCCATATTTAATGAATCTGCTAATTTTAAGCCTAATTATAGGACGGAATCAATCACATGGCAAAAGTAACGGTGATTATGCCATTAACCTGTATAGCGCATTTCACTGTTCCGTGAAGTAATGCCTTTTACCCTCTCAATAGAGTCAGAATGACTCTAAAATAAAATTGGGGTAATGAATTTGAAATGTGAAATTTACGAGCATGTTTGAATCCATTGAATCATAACAGGAATTGAGTAGTAACGTCGATTAAGATACTGAAAAAATAACAAAGCAGCCCAAATAAAAGCTAATCCAAATTATCCATATCTATGGGATCGAGGAAGTATATGATAGAATCTGTGCTTTTGTGACAACATATTAACCTTTAACACTCCTTTGTCATCCAAAAGCAAATTACATGCTGATCATGTTTTTCTGGTAGCATTCGATGGTAAAAAAAACAAACAATTATTTTGATTAACAACCATTATTAATAGTTGCTATCTCAGTAAAAATCTATCTAAACTGTTTGAATAAAAATTGTATTATGTGATTTAAGCCTAAAATATGCATGCAACCCTATGTCCCCCTAGCGGTGCTCTTAAAATGTTAAAGATTAATATCACAAAAATGTCACAGATGTCTATTTCACTATCAGATTTTTTTTTATTTAGACCATTCATATCTCAATGAAATATTAATTGATTTACCAAAAAATATCTTCTATTAACTGATTTTCGCCTTCCTTATTGGTGATTGCTTTCACTATTCTGATATTTATATATTTCATGATTTAGAAAAAAATATGACTCTTAAATTCTGGTAATCACAAGTTAATACCTTAAAAAAAGAAAATTTTCGTTTGTTAACTTTGAAATTAACAAAATATTTTGTAAAATGATTGGAAACAGAAATACAGCATATTTTATGAAATTCACTCAAAAATGAAAGAATTATACGAGTTTATTTTCCGCGTTTAATAGAAATAATCATAGCTTGCTTCCCAGATAGTGGTTTAATTACTGGTTACTAGGGAACCGAAATGCTAATCTGGCCGTAAACTTCTTTGTATATAACCTATTATTTTTTATTCCCTTCATATTTTGATTGGTACATATACTACTTTTATTTTAAATAATCTGATATGGTTTTGTTGGAAAGATAGGCAAGCAAGATCTTGTCATTTGAATGTAGTATAAACTTGAGAAATTACCACAGACAGGAAAATTCTCACGTGTGAAATTAATTGCCTCTTTCAATTAGTTTTAATGATTTTAAAACTTTAAATCCTCTTTAACTTGCACTGTAAGCTCTGATATCTGGAAGTATACAATTTTTTTCTGTAATGAGTATACCTACCAACGTTTCTTAAAGACTCAACAGTTTCATTTCTTGACGAACTCAGAGTAATTAAAACAAACTCCTACTCTGAATTCGGTCAAACATAGAACATTTTCTTGGCTCGTTTTTACTCGAAAAGTCACCACGAGGCAAAACAATATGTTTATATTTACTTAAAGGAGGTCAGGGTCAGTGCAAGATCAATAGATAAATCTTAGTTTTATTGCAACATAAACTTCCCATCTTTCGCTTACTTGATCACTTTGCAAATACCATAAACATGGGTATCATTGGTACAACCTTTACGCTGATTAAATTTTTAGGCCATCTTCTACAGTTAGTCGTTTACTGGTTCAAGACACCGTGACGATGATTACGTGACCAGATGTGTCAACTACTTACCACCAGGAGGTATAAACGGAAAGATTCTCGCGATCAATCTCGAAATCATCCAATGTAACCATTGCTATAGCAACACATAACAACACACCAAAAGATTTAATCCAATGTATATTTGTAAAGGTAATGTATTTTCTTAGTAAATGACTTGAGCCGCAACTCATCACATTTCCCGGATCATTTGCAGTAGCAAAACTCTAGGGGAAAACATGGCCGAGACGTTTATTGGTCGAATCCTGTGGCTTTCTTTTCTTGTGGCTGTTTGCCTCATAACTTACTACACGTGGAGTTGTGAAGGTAAGAGGTATCTTTTTCAAGAATGATAATTTTCGGTTAATTTGATTGGACAGTGATGGTTGCATCTGTTAAGATTTCTTCATTTGAAAAATATCCATCTCATTCACCAAAGTAGGAATAACAGCATAATTAAAGACATGAAGTTATTCTGATTGTAACTGTTGGAGAATTTGTTTTATTTTTGTCCCCAAAAACTTAATCTATGTAGAAGACTTTTTTTAGCCCTTTTCTTCATGCGCATGTCAAGCTAAATTTGTTATTCTAGAATTTTGTCAGATCAGATCAATAAGTTATAATAAATTAATAATAAAAACAATTAATAAAGTGCCATAATTTTGATATACTTGGTAAAATTCTGACCACTTTGAAAATTTGTAATTGTTTGGTTATCCAGAATTGTTTTTCTGATCAGCATCTCGATAAATTTTAACAATTTGAACGTCCCGCGTATGAAAGTTGCTTTCTGCAAAATGGAATTATTTTCAATATTGATTTAGATGTCACAAACCTAGATATGTGATGGATATTAAAATAGTTTCACCAACAACTTGATTCAATTTTACTCCCTTAATACAGCATTATTCATCAGTGAAAAATTATGATGAAATCAATAAAATTTTGTAAACCTCGTTACTTACTAGATTTTCCAGCTTTGCTGTAACAAAATGTCATTTAGAATATTTTCATTTAAGAAGTGGAAATTTAAAAAGCCCATTCATTGTTCTCTTAATGAAGTTACATATAGACTGCATCAATATTTAAAAAATTTTATCTACAGAATTTTTTTTCGTTATGTAAATATCTTTTTTTGCTTATTTCCCATTAGGTGAGTTTAGAAGAATTAATTTTAAAAATTCACTTACAGGACTTGACATGAGATCTATTAGAATTATAGTTCATGAAATTATAAACAGTGATATATTTAAGATCTTACCCTTGGATCTAAATAATGGAAGGACGGAATGATTGGCGCATTCATGAAAACATGGAATGCTAAACATGATAGATTTTTTTCTTATGAGGAAACATTAAGCAATTATTTTGATTTGTTAGAAGACAAAAATAAATATTACTACAACACTATACAAACCTATAACATATCAGAAACTCAAAAAAAAAAAAAAAAGAATTCTAAAAGGAATCATTCCAAAATTAACATAATATGTTCATAGGTTTAATAATTAAAGTGAACTGACTTTTATTTGAATATATTTACAATAAAAATTTAGGAAATAATAAATGTCGTGTAATTTGAAAGTATAAAAAATACATGAAAGGAAATGAAATAACTTTTAAAAATGCGTAATATATGTAAATATTGTAGTATAAAATTTTGGACGATTGTAATAAAAAGAATTTATTCCTTGCGTACCGAATCTTGTAAAAACTGGTTTTGAAAAACAGGAATTTTTTTTTATCTTTCCATCATAGGGGCTCATTTTAGTTACATTTAAGAAAATTAATTTATGAGCTTTCAAATTTCTAACTTATGCATTTCAGTAATTAGTGAAATAAGTGGTCTTAGTGGTCTTTTTTATAAGACCAAAATTGAAAAAAAAAATCAATTCTTTAAAGGTACAAATGTTTTTTGTTCGCCTAAGCATTTTTTCTTAAAAAGTTTCTTTTATAACAAAAGATAAAAAAAATAACAAAATGTTCTTTGTAGATTAAAAATCGACTTCTATTCATTTTGAAGTTATGTCAAAAACGAAGTTGCATAAAAAAAAAAAAAAGGAAAATGCGGATACGAACTCAACTGAATTTTTAAGTTTCTCTCTTTTTATATTTATATGCTTGGTTTGCTATCATCCGCTCTTCGAAAAGAATCCCTATCAAGGTTTAATCAAAAACCTATACGAAGACGCAAGTTTATTTTCCGAGTAACTTTGGTTGTCTAATTTGTTGTAAAAAAACATCACTAGAAAAAATATTACTTGCATTGTTATGACGAAAAGGTAATGAAAGAAAAGCATACATAAAAATGATACATATTCATGTGTTTTCTAAAAATATCATTTTTAAAAGATTACCTTTCTTGCTTATTGGAATGAGGTCTCATATTTAAGAACTCAGTAGCATTTACGTTGAAGCATTATTTTCCAAATTACCTGGAAATATCATTTTCAGATCTTCAGATCTTAATAATAATAATCATATTTTAGCGTTTTTCCAAAAATACATTTTTTGTCGTAAACTGTCTTCATTTCTCTTAGATGAATAAAAAGTAAAAAAAAATAATCATAAAGATGAAATACAAATTTAAGATTTTCTCAATATAATTCCTATTATGTGAGACGCATATAATGTAAACTATATTGTGGAAGTCTTAAAAATCAACTAATTAGTAATTATGAAAGAATTATTTGTTTCTTTTATTGATAATAGATTTCACAAAGTAAGAATATATTAAAATGTTGAACTGTTTATGAAATATATTTTCATAAACAGTGAATTGAAACAAATGCCTTATTAAACACATAAAATAAATCATAATACCGAGGCTTAAAGATTAATTAATGTTAAATGAATATTAAAGAATTTTGTGTTTCTTTTTATTAATGACATATCACAAAGCCGACAATGCGCTAAAATATTGAACAATCTGAAGAAAAAAAGCATTTTCAGAAATGAGTAATTGAAACAGAATCCGTAGGCAGCTGATAAAATGAATCAACCTAGTCGTAACCTAAAAATTAAATAATGTTAGTTAAATGTTCAAAATATGATATTTCTTTCAATTAATAATTAATATTAGAAAACAAAGACAATGTATTTAATATTGTTCAAAATTCTCCAAGACAATTATTTTCTTAAAATTGTGAAATTCTTCTCTTTAAGGTAAATTTAAAAGAATGTAAATCGACGAGTTTACGGTTTATATCAAAAAATGCTAATTAATCACTTAATTAATTGTTTATTATTGCATAAGAATAGCTTTCAGAAAATGAAGCGATGCGGAATTTCCATCTCATCCAAAATATACTCGTAAGATTTTAAGATTAATTTAAAGTCTGAATGTATTGATTTATAGTATTTTGATTCCTTTTTCTTTAGATTTGTTTTCGGATTATTTGAACTAAAATTTGACTAGCAATCGATTATACAAATTAGTAATTAAGAAAAAACAAGAATAGGCAACTGAATAAGTTAAGTTGGAAATTATTTTAGTTAATGCTATAAAAAACCCCCCATTAAATACAGAAAGTGTATTGTTTACCTACATTATATTATACATGGAAAGAAAATACTGTCTTAAAGTAAAATATTTTTTCTAGCAACTTAATATTTAAATTTTCACGTTATTTTCTGTTCAATTTGAATAGATTAAACCCGCTATTTGTTTCCTGACACTTCTAAATGTGTTTAAAAAAACACAGACTTTTTAGGAATCCCAGTTTGATTACTTCATAGTACATCTTCCATAGCAGCTGCATCCCATTTATTATAACTTAGATATTGCGATTAGATAGAGAAAATTTATAAGAAAAACTGTCTTTTGATTAAACAATAAAATTGAAGAATAAGCTCATGTTTATTACAGATAATTCGTATCATTTTAAAAATACAGAATAATTAAAAGTTAATTTAAAAGATGTATAACAAGATATAATTTTTACATAGAGATGTAAATTTGAAGCTTCTTTTGCACGAAATATTTATTTTCTAAGAAAAGTTTTATAAACTATTTTATGTATTTTTTTT
>JAPMOR010017545.1:12785-95452 GCA_026543865.1 Argiope aurantia
TTTTTTTTATTCTGCCTTATGACACTTACGGTTTGTTGAATATTAAGCAAGTGGGGATTAAATACTGATAAGAAATTTACTATAAAAAAGTGAAAAAAATAACGTGAGGCGGAAATTTCGAAATTTTTGTCTATATAATGAATGACTTGCTATTTTTTATTTCTATTATATTATTTTTAATATTTATCGTTCTGTAATATTTATCTATGCAAAGTGTTCTTTTATGTTGGAATATCGGAAAAACACTCATCTTTACGAAATGTTTTTGAAAAGTGAAGAAATTAATTCATATACATTAGTTCATGAAGTATGTTTATTTATGTAGTTTTGGATGTAGGTATGACAGTATGATTTTGTATATAAAACAGTAATTTTATTATTCGTTTGAGAAAAAAAAGCTTTCTTATATGGATAAACATTTGAAATATTCTAGGTGTTTCTAAATACTTATCAGTTGAGTTATATTAACTTCAGGTTTTGTGGCAACACCAGGAAGATCTTCAGACGGAGCTGATGATTTCGAATCAAGCCCGGACGACGAGGATGACATCTGAATTGACATATGACTTTTCTAAACTTCTACTCCAATCCCCCCCCCCTCCAAAAAAAAAGAATTTTGATCATAGACGTCTTATTCACCGTCCGTCAATTCCACATAGATCTTTAGTGGAATACATCTTTAGTACGATAGATCCTTAGTGGAATCGGATTTCAAATCTGGTCTCATGCGGCCTCAAACCGAGATCTTACCCCGGGATATCATGACCCTAAGCTATGTTTTAAATATTAGTTTCAGCAACATAGCTTATAAGGACATCACTGATGGTGCTGAAAAAAGATAACGACAAAAAATCTGCCATTGCTTATATGTATGTGATAGATCTCTTTTCCCTCCAGCTGTTCAGTGTATATTATTAAATAAGTTTACAGTTCTTTTTCTGTATTGATTATCGAAAATAGCAGGTATGGTTTCGTCTTTGTAGTGAAAAACATAACGATGAAAAATCTACCATTGCTTATATGTATGATTGCTCTCTTTTCTCACCAGCTGTTCATTGTTTTAATTAAATCAGTTTTTTTTTCTTTAGATTATACAAAGCATCATGTCTGGTTCACTCTTTGAACTAAACCCCTTTAAAATGTGAAAACAACAAAAACAACAACTTAAAATTACATTTTAGCCAGTCTTTATTCCCTATTCTATTCCCTATTCTACGTTCTTTCTGCTAGCAGATGCACGTGCTTTCTCTCGCCTACTATAGCCATAATGGAATGAAATTAAATTAATGAATATAATACAATATTGAAAATTAATAATTACAGTCAATAGATAATAGATTTAAAAATATTTTTTTGAATTTTTTACTTTCAATTAACTCTTTTAATTTAACTCTTTCAATTCGTTTTTATAAAGGTTAACCAAATTTTTAGATTTTTTTTTATTTAAAACCTCTTGGAAAAATTATGTTTCGCAAAACATCATATTGATTTATATAATGGTGATTAAAACAATTAAAATTTACTTAATGCTGATATAATTAATTATATAATGGTAATAATAATATTAATATAATGGTATTAATAATAGCGTTGGTATTATTAATATAATGGTAATATAATTAACTATATAATGGTGATTAAAACTATTTTTTTAATTCATGAGTTATATTTACAAAAACAGTTTTACTTACCAAAGAATAGCTTGCAACTATTAAAAATCTTAAAGACCAAAGAATACATACACTGGTGTACAAAACTTAAGCAACAGGTATGTTTTTTACCATAACTTCACGAGAAATCATCTGAGAGACATGAAATTCAGAAATGAGATACAGCATTTTGTTCTGAAAGAATGACGAAAGCATAGTTGCGCAGAAATGAATACAATGCATAAAGTATGGAATCAAACAAAAAAAGGCTTTATTGAACTCATAGTATTGTTACACATGATTGTCTGTCCAAGAGGAAGAACAGCAAGCAGATGTTCCTTAGTATGGGATATGCCCTCCCTTACTGCAATGGTTGCTTCGCACCGTCTCCCCATACTCAGCACCAGATTGTCCAACAGTTCTTGAGGTAAGAGTGCCCATTCCTCAATCAGCATCTGTTTAAGTTGTCGGGTGTTCCCAGGAGGATGTAATCGTGCCTCAAGGCGTCTCCCCAAAGCATCCCACACATGTTCTATCGGATTTAAATCAGGGGAGCACGCTGGCCAATCCATTCGAGTGATGTCTTCACTTTCCAGGAGCTTCTCAACAGCATGAGTCCTGTGTGGCCGTGCATTGTCATCCATAAAAACGAAGTCTGATACAATGGCACCTCGGAACAGACGCACATGGGGAAGGATCACCTCCTGACAATAGCGATCTCCAGTTACAGAACCTCTGTCGAAAACGTGGAGCTCAGTCCACCCGTTCATCATAATGCCTCCCCAGACGACAATTCCAGGACCACCGAAACGGTCTCTTTCCGTGATGTTACTGGGATGAAACCGTGTCCCGACCTCTCTCTATATCAACTGGCGTTGGGAATCGCTTGTGGCACTAAAACGACTCTCATCTGTAAAGAGGACACGACTCCATTGATGAGATGTCCAGTTTTTGTGCTCCCTGCACCACTCTAAACGGTGCCGCCGGTGGGAAACTGTCAAAGGGATGCAGCGTTCAGGACGGCGGGCGAATAGGCCACCTTTGTGAAGGCGTCTGGACACAGTAAAACGCGACGCTTGTCGCCACGTTGCTGCATACAGTTGCTGAGCAATGGCGCTTGCTGACTGGTTTCGGGTTCTTTTCGCCTGCAGGACGATATGTCGGTCATCCACTGCAGTTGTTTTCCTGGGGCGGCCACCACCAACCTTTCTCACAGCTGTACCTGTGGTTTGGAAGGCTTTCCAAGCGCGCGAAACGACACTTTTGTTGATTCCGAACTCTTCAGCTACACTGGTCACACTACGCCTCTCCTCCAGCTTTCCGATCATTCTTCCACGTGCGAAATCGTCCAGATGATTTCTGCTAGCCATATTTCACGAATTAACTCACTTGCACTTGCAGCGAATGTCTTTAATTGCGTCTTCGTCCTTCCTTTTATTGTAGTGTTGAGCTGCGCGCGCCTTCCGCACGTGTTTTGCGTACGCTCACGTCGCCTGTGACGTTTTGTTCCTGATATTTGCATACGCATGACCTTTCTCTTGAATTACGTGTTCATTGTACTGATCGCAAGAACTCCTTTTCTGAAATTTCATGGCTATCTGCTTAAAATTTGCATTGTTGCTTAAGCTTTGCACACCAGTGTAGAATTAATGGTATAAGCTATAATGGCAACTATTCGTGCAATTACTATTAGGATATTTTTAATTATTCATGGTTTCCTTATATCAAATTTTTTGAAATGTTTTTAACTAGAAGAAATAAATGCAGTCAAAAGATTCTATTGTTGTAAAAAAAAAGTTTTATTCTTTAAGAAAACGATTGCAAGTTGTTTTGTTTTCGCGTTGTGTGAAAGTTTGTATTGAAAATAAAAAAGGAAGGCAGGAAAAGCAGAATTATTAATAAAATTATTAAAATATAGAGAAAGTGGAGAAATCTTAAAGCCAAAAGAATCCAAACTAAACTAAAGAATAGTTATTATTTTGTTCTATTAGGATTCGGACTTCTACAATTCAACAGCACTGAAAAACACAGGTATGAGAAAAAAATCATGTTAATTCGTTCTTGTTTTTTCAGCTAGAGCAATATTTGAAAATTGGTAAAATGCGATTTTCAATCAGCTTTTAATGTTTGTTAATTTGATATAAAATTACTATATAATTAACACATTCTGATTTAATATAATTTATTTCATGTTTTTTTAACTCGCTTTCAGATGCGCAAGAAGTTTGAATTTTTGTACACTTGTGAATTTACTACTATTTCACTGGTTTAATATTTCCAAATTATATTATTTTATATAACGTGTATTATTTTAATATTTTCAAACTTTATTATCATTTAATCATTAAATAAATTAAATCTTGACAGCGCCGTGTGGTAGACTGTTTAAAAAAGAATTGAAGAAGGAAGGAACAGAATAATTTTTTTTATAATCATCATCAGCAGTGTATTTTTATGAATTGTTTTTTTAATTATCATATTTTAATAATGTGTAATCCACATAATTTTGTCACAATTTTATCTTCTTCAGATAAAGATTGGTTTAACGGATTTTACCAGTTTAGTTCAGTTACAAAATAAAAGAATTCTGATTAAAACACTTAACGATATTATTTACGGAATTTTATTGATTAAATTAACATGAGAAATTCTACGAATCAAATTTATATGTTTTGTTCCTTATTTCTATAACATTTCAATTTTTGTTCTGAAAATTTATTTTTTAAATTAATAAGCGTGTATCGCAAGTAAATTAACTACTTAAAAATATATCATACTTACTATTAGGTAGATGTGAATTTGAATAAAATTCTCATCATCATTTTCATCTCTAATAAAAAATAATTTTTAGTTTAAATGTATATTTTTATTGAAAGATATAATCCGATGCTTTTTAAGAGAGAAATAACTTTTGGTTGTATATATGAAACGCAGTTTTATCACACATTTTTGTAGCATTACACATTATGATGATAATTAAATGAGTAACAAACGAAAAAAAAAAAAAGAGTTTCTCCCAAAAACATCTCTTTTCCTTAAAAACAAAATTATAAATTGAAATCAACGAATAAAAAGTATTCTGCTGTCAGTAAAGGTTTTTATTTATCTACATGATAGGCTGAAGGTTAAATTTTATTTTTATAGTCATTTCTATATATATGGCAAGATCTTTGCTGATTATATAGGCAAGTAGAAATATAGATTTGCTTTTACAAGGATGGATCCATGAAGAACAAATTTTGAAAACTTATATATTAGCATTGTTACTCATTTAAACATGTATGATGAATGATTTAAAATTCAAATTACAAATTGTTCAGAGGAAAGCAACAAAATCCAAAAGAAGTCAAACTCCCATTGAAAAACATGACTAAAAACTCCAGCCGAATGACCTAGAGGTCGCTGTATTTGGATTTACACTTTAATCTATTTAATGTACATCTCAGCATATTGCTTGCAACAGTTTACGGACATAGAGATTGCGCAGGAATCTCCATTGCAGCTGTAAATGTCCGTGAAATTCCTGGTACTTTGGAAAGGATTAGCCCATTAATAAGCCTCTACTCTGAAGCATTCATAACCCGTGAACGATGAAAGATTTGCAAAAATCGATTGTAAATTAACTAACTTTATTGTTAAACAAAGAGCTTAAGGACTATTATTTGGGAAATATGATACGAAATGGTTTTTAACGAAATATTAATAACGAAATATATATGTTTTCATTTTATTGACATAGACACTTAATGGAGAAAAATAATTAATGATGCTTTTAAAAATCTTAATTTTTGTTTGAGAGGGTGTTTCACATTCTTTTGCGCATCTGCTTATATTTTCTATGAAAAGCATAGCTTCGTATCTTATTTTTTGAGATTTCTGATCAAACTTCTGTAGCTTCAATTATTAGTGAAAATTGATCGAACGTAATGTACTTTCCCAGTATGAAACACGACCAACATGATAATAAACAAAACTAATAAT
The DNA here is from genome assembly GCA_026543865.1 of Argiope aurantia. Classification (NCBI taxonomy): domain Eukaryota; kingdom Metazoa; phylum Arthropoda; class Arachnida; order Araneae; family Araneidae; genus Argiope; species Argiope aurantia. Next base: position 18,416 of record JAPMOR010017545.1, read on the forward strand.
CTTGTTGAGTAAGATGATCACTAAGGGCAGTTAATATAAAAGAAAAAAGTTTCATTATTGATGTCATGTACAAAATCTTAGAATATATGAGATATAAAACTATATTAAGAATATTGCGTTACGTATTAGGTACTGTTTAGTTTGTTTTTAGTAATGTCCCGTTTTAAAGCATCACTCGGGCTATTTTGGGACGCATCTCGTAATTTGGAGCCCCGGTCAGATGACGAGGACGACATTTGTGCTGGAACCCTACTCCAAACTTCCACACCACACCAGCGGGAGGACCTTTGGCTCCGGCGGATTTAACGTGTACCAGACCCGCTTACACGACAGTTCTTCAGTGGAATCGGGTCTCGAACCTGAAGCCTTTCGGTTGTATTATTGTACGACAGAAAAAAATATTGTATAGTGTATAAATTTTAAGTACTTGGATATTATAAATAGAGCTATAATTGAAATAGAAATGAAACAAATGAATGCCACTTTAATTATGAAATACCAGCAACAGTTAGATTAAACACTGCACAATAAATGAAAAGTAATGAGAGTAAATGTATTTTCAGGGAATGTACAAATATCCACAAGCGGTGATATACACTGAACAAAGATATTAAAAAGAATGCATGTTAAATATAACAGTTAATCTAATGTAATTTTTGTAGAAGCACATTCCTCTATAAAGAGAATTCAGTACTTGGCATTATTAAATTTTAGATTTCGCGAACTCCCCATCAAAGCAAAAACATAAGTCATTAGGCCTCTGTATCCTACTGCCAAATAATCTTACTTTGAAAGATACCATTTAATTTTATTAGGACTTAGCTCGAGGAAAATTGCCCTCGAGATTAGTTCCCATCCTCCTACTCCTATCTAGATTCCCGTTCCATTAATATCTATCCTTCACCTGTTTAGGTCGATATGGAAAGGTAAAAGATTAAAGACCAAACTGCTTTTTCCTTTTTCTCTGCAAATAAAAAATTCCAACTATTCCCTGTTCAATCAAATTCCTTTCCTATAAGATAATTACTCAATACTCAAAATGGAATTTCTGCATTTAAGTGATGCGATTGCACTTTTTTAAAGTGTAATCGCATCTTATTTCGTACTTTCAAAAAATATTTCTAAAAAAGTTTACTTTTTGTTGAATGATAGAAATCAATCGAAAGAAAAAGATTGATAACAGGTTATTTTTTACTACAAACATTTCATTTTTATACACTGATATGCCTATATAAAGTGGCTCTGAAGAGCTGGGGGCTGACCTGCGACTTCTGATAGATAAGTGTATTTGTTGTGAGGTAGAAAGATATGAAACGGAGATCGTGTAGTGGAGAAATAATAGGGTTGTAATAAGTACGATAATATTGAAACCAGCGAACTTTTTTCCTTCTTTCTCTGGTTGATAAAGTTTCAAATGTACATTATGATGGGATCAAAACCAACCATAAATGAAAGTTTTGATTCACATCCGTCTCATAATTTAGCAAAACAGATTCGTATAATAACACGAAATTTTTTCATCACACCTACCAGTTCGTCAGAATCAAGCCATTCAACAAATTCTTTTACAACCTGGTTCTCTCACATTATATAATGGTTTGAAAAATTGTGAAAGCCTAATACAATATTCATATTTTTTTGCCATAATCCATAGTTTTAACCACACAGCTTTTATAAAACATGGTGCAAAAATTATGTCACACCCTCATGAAGTAGGGTATTCTAATAACATAGAATCGATATAATGTAGTGGAAATTATTACTGAGAAGAATATTTACATTTCTTTTGCAACCCCGTTTTTGCAAAATACGCAATGAATTAACTATATTATTGAATGTATAAGAAAAAAGAATATGATATTACTAGATAGTTAGTAATTCAACAGCTCTAAAATGACAGAATTTCAAGTAAAATGAAAAGTATGGTGAATAAAATGAATTAGAACAAGATAACACATAAAATGGACTTCTGCATTGAGTTCATATCATTATACCTTAACAAAAATTAGATATTGCTCTTGAGTTATTTTAAATTGAATGAAATAAAGTTTTATAAATCGTCGAATTTTGTGAATTTTGTAAAATAATTGGTATTAAAATAAATTCTGCGGAGAGATAGGTTTGAATCGTTATTCCTACTCCTTATTGACTATTAACATTAAGTCAATAATTATGACTTGATTTTTGATTTTGATAAGCTAAAAATTTCAGCTTGCTGTGTTATACACTTTTAAAAACAGGGGAGAAGACATTTCAATAAAAATGCTCTCACTAATTAGACAATTCACAAAATAAAGTTTTTCCGTTTTCAATTAATATATTTATACTTTTATAAAAAATTATTACAGTAATTCTATATTCAATAGCATAAAGTTTTAATATTATAAAAATATTGAAATTTTGTTAACAGGATAATTACAATCAATTATCGAATTCAAAATTATATTTTTTCCTAATCATTACTTTGCATTAAATAAAGTTTGTAAACTATTTATTCTTTAATTTATATATCAAACTGACAGACAAAAAACATGCAAAGAATATAAATATTTAAAATACCAAATAACATTTTTCTGCATTTAATTCATATATTTATTGTCCTACAGTAATCACCTGAATATTTCTAAAATATTTTTTAAGTATTCGTAAATTATTATTTTATTGTTAAATAATAAATTAAAGTAAAAAAAATCAAAAGAAAATTAATTATTTGATGTATAATTGCATTTCTGTATTTAATTTATGTGTATTTACTCTACGATGATTTAATAATCATTCTTGAAACACCCTAAACTCAATATACTAAATACTTACACAGTAAGATTTCTCTATGATTAGTGTAAATAAAATAATTGCATGATAAATAACTAGAACAATTTAATATACTTTATTATACATTTACAGCCAAAAAGGACTGCATGATCGATAGTGAGAAAGGTTGGTACGACATCGATAATGTTTACACTTGCGAAGAAAATCAAAGATGTTGCAAAGAATATGGAAACCCCTCTTGCTGTGCCGAGAAGAACAAATGGTTGATCGTGTAAGTTGTTCTTGAATAAATTATTTGATTTGTTAAAGATTTATTCAGTATTTTAGGAAATGGATATCTGAACAAGTTCTTGAGGCGTTTGAATGTGATTCACAAGATAGCCAATAACAACTGAATTTTAAAGCATGGAGAAATCTAAGCGATGTACCAATAATTGAATATTCTGCAACATAAAAAATATTTAAAATTAATTAAAATCATTCAATGCTCAGTTGAAATTCGAAACACCATTACAAGAATTAAACAAATTCAGAATTCAAGTTGTTTTAAACGTCATTAGGTGATCTTATATGAGTGATGGATTTCTATATTTAATATGCAAGTAATTAATGAAAATATATTAATTTTCTTTAGAAATAATTTGCGTAACAACACATAACATCATTCAATGGTTATAGCTCGGTTATTTGCAGCATACAATGTGCTGTCACTGACTATTAAGAGATAGTTAAAATAATTAATTGGATTTTTGTCAGAATATTAATAACAAATATATGTTCATTGATACACATATTTTTGTAGTTTTAAAGAGCGAAAAGATCCCTAAGTATTATTTATTCACATGTTTTTTTAGTTTAACTGATTACACAAAAACTTAATTAAAAAGCTAAGCATTTTTAGCTAGCTGCATATTTACATAAATAAATTACATTTTGAAAATCCCAACTATTTACTTTTATAGGAATTTTCGAATAAGAAATTTTTTTTATCTTTAATTAAAATGAAATGGTAAGCTTATTCTCGTATCATTTGTTTTTCTTTTTATTCAATCTTTTCTTAAATTTCGATTGTTAATAGATAATTTCAACGGATGAAGTAATTATTTTCTTTAAAATCAAAATTAAAGCCATGCTAATCCAATTAAACTCTTACATAAAAACAATTCAAAAGGCATTTAAAATTAATGGAAATTTGAATGTTTAATTAAATGACTGAAACTAATTTTTGGATTGAGTGTACGATCAAGTTATTCTTTCTTCACATCACTTGTTGAGGTAAGAAATAAGGGATTTCATTTAAAATAAAATGGAAATTTGCATAAGTTATTAACGATAAGACGACAGGGATTTTTGTAAATTCTTATCATCTTTCTTTTCATTTTCTATAAATTAAAAGAAATTTTTATTAATCCTATCTGGTACTCGAAGCAGATGTTTAAAAATATTTTGAGCTACTAATTTTGAACAAAGAAGATTATGATTAAGTTTATTTCACAATAAAGCTTATGAAATTGAGCTGTCATTTATTTTCCCAAAATAACTCGAAAGCAATCAGTTGAAATCTCAAAGATTTTGTGTATAGCGCTAGCATATTACATATTTTGCATTTTCATAAATAGCTAGGAGTGTTTGGTTTATTGCTAGGTTTAATTATTTAACGCGTAGGAGTAACGACAACATGGCAAATCCTGCTTGAAGTGTTTTTCTATTAGATTATACAAATTCAAAATAACCTCAGAGGAGCTGATTTTTATTGAATTATTGTTTACACATCTTTTTTATTGTATTCATGTTAACTGAAGTTTTCAAGTTAATTTAATCATGAATTTTTTTATAGTATATTGAGTCCTTTTTTTCATTTGAAATAGCTAATCGCGCCTTTTATTCTTGCATTTCTTTCTAGTGCGCCTGTTTCTCATTTTTTTGTCAGCATATAAATGACTCTACATATTTCATTCCGCAATGCAATAATTCACTTTTCTATTTATTTTGTGTTCCGAGAGAATATTTATGAGAATTGATGTGTATTGAATGCTTATATTTCATATGTCAAGTTTAAGGTAATCAGTTAGAGGAGTTGACTTGAATGGCATCAACAGGTACACGGATGTCAACCCTGGCTTTATGGTACATGAATTAACACTAGGCCGTTTGATGGCACCATGTTGGTACGGAGCAAATGTTGATGTCATCACATTGATGGCACTCGAATTTTTATTTTATGAATTTTTTATTTTATTTTAATTACTTACTATTATTTATATTATGAAAAGTATTATTATTTTAACTATTTATTTATTTATTTTATAAAAATGAAATTAATAATCCCCTAAAACCTCGAAAAGCCTCCAGCTATAGAAGTTCTACTGGCGCTAAACAAAAGAATTCCGATTAGACGTGCGGACGGCATAGTGTTAATATGTTATTGCTTTTAAGTGGATCGCAGTGCTTTTTCTTTTAAGACTCATTATATGTCAAATATCAACAAATTAGCAAATCAATTTCTAAATTTATGCGAATAGTGAATTTGCATTAACTATTCTTAATACATAAATTTCCTGAGATTTTTATATCAGTTTTAAATTAATCAGTGTAAGTTCATTTTATTCCAAGAGCTGAAAAATAATTTTCTTATTTTTACTGATTCTATTAATGAGAGTATTGTTGTCATATAGAGATACAATGTCCTACACTGCCACTGTTTTCGTCGGCTGAATAATTATAATAAAACTATCAACCTGCGCTGTTTGTCACTATCAGTGGCATTGATTCGTTAGGTTTCTCATCAAAGAGATTTTAGCTCCTATAGCATAAAAGTAAACATTGCTCTTTTGTTCTCAAGCAGTAATTTTTGATTAATTCATTCATTTTCCCTTAAAGTTAATGGTACTTGGAGTAACGGCATCAATTTTTCTTTTTTATTTTAAAAATAATTAAAACTTCTTATGTATCTTTAAAATGTTAATACGAAGAAATATTATGGCCGAAAGATAAATCGTTGATTTTCCGATTCGTACATCTCCTTACTTTTTATCATTTTCCTTAGCAATTGGTATTTGTTCTTCAAACTATTTGACTGTTAAGAATAAAAAATAAACCACCATCCTGCCAAGCTCTCCACCGAGATAGAAATTGTGGCTTTTTATCAAAAGGCCATCACTGCCCCAGCACAGACCACTCTCGCAGGAGGTATCGCCTATTATCGAAAATATAAAGTACAATACTTCCCACCCCCAGAAGAAGCGAGAACTTGCTTGCTCATCCTGCTATTTCTTAACTCTATAATCGTGGTCCCTACCTGGTAGTTTTGTTTGTTGAGTAAATTACATGTACTTTTTTAATTATTCGGAAAAAAACAAAATTTGATAGAGCTTTTGAAGGCTTTAGAAATGTTCGCTTTCTGATCGAAAAAGTCACTGGAAGAATATTTTATAATCAATTTCTATTCCATCTTCTAGACTATGTTTCAGGTCTTTTCAAGGTTTTGATCGTTGAGGATTAAAGACCAACATGATAAATGTGTTCTGGTAAGAGCTCAGAATCTATGAACTACCAATCGGCAGAAAGTTTTCCGTTGTCTTTCCGCTACAGAATCACCAATGTATTTTGAAATTAAATATCTATTGTTTAATTTTGTTATATGAAGGATTCTGATGAGTACATAGAGTCAACTGAAGTAAGGTTTTTTTTTAGTGATTTTCTGCAAGCAAGGTTTTCGGGACTCCATCAATAAATCTCTTGGGTTGATTGAACAAGACAAGGCATACAACATTTGCAATAGTACATGGAATTACAAAACACAAAGGGCGGCAGCAATAAGGGATTCTTTCCAGTGTATTACATAAGGAGATGGAGTGCATAAAGTGCATACACGGATTTCTTTGAATACTAATTCACGACGGCACTTCATCATAATTGGTTGAAAAACAATATTAAAAGTCGTACTCAACATGATAGATGCAATAGCAGGTACAACGTCATCTTAATAACAAGTCACATAAAATAAGTGTTCAAAAGATTGTACATGCTTTCATGTTGATATTAACACAACTTGGTGTTGTGTCTTTGAAAATTTGTATTCCATTAAGCATGGGTTGTATAATTTATCTGGTTATACCCTTGTCTTTTATTTATTTTGTGGCACTGAGCTTCCTGTTTCAACTTAGTTTTACTTTTGCGATTCCGAATTGTGTTGCAAAAAATGTTTATCTTGACGTCCACGATCATCCCTAAAATTTTGTTAGTGGAGTTTCGTAACAGATTGTATATACAAACAGTTTAGATTGATTATTTGCCTCATTTCAAGGATAAAATTTGATTCTAATTTGTACTTTCTGGGTGATTGGGGTATAAGTAACATGTTAAACCCTAAGAGGTCAATGCAGAAAAAGCGGAGCATTTATTTATCTTAGAATATTCCTCTTTTGATAGCAATATTCTGTATATTTCACTCACCATTATTAATATTAAAAAAATGTTGAAAATCTCTAAGAAGGTAAAAATATCCACGAATGTATTTACCTGGCATTACTTTTTCAGGAAGGACCAACTGATACTGTGGGGTGGCCTTTTTGGATTTTTATCTTTTCTGGGATTGGTCGTATACTGCCGCCGACACGATTTCTACGTACTAGAAGGAAGTAATCCTTGTGCTCGATGTTTGGGCATCAAACCGAAGGAATTGATTGAAGAAGGAGAAGACGAAGAAAAACCAATTAGAACCTGAATGAACCGATTTTCATTTTTGAAATGTAAACCGAAGATTTTAATTCGTAATTTTAGATATATCTTCCACAACAAGAAAAAAGCTACCACCATTGATGTTTTAAATCTTTTCATTTCATGTATTGTTGATTCAAGTATTGATTTCATGTGTTTCAAGATTACATAGATTCTTAAAAATTGCCTTCATATTATTGACATTATAAGTCAAGAAAACATTACCTTCATATATGCTCTTTTCTATGTAAATTATGATTAGTTAATATTATTTGTTCGTAAATATCACCAATTTAGCAACACTTTTATGACATATGCAGGAAATACATTTTGATCGAAAGGAAAATTTCATCGTTTTCTAAGCAATGAAACCAATTTAGATTATGCGATTGACAGCGATGATTCTAGTTACCCATTTATTGCCGACAGATATTTGTGTTGATTTATATAACTAAAATTTTTTGGGTTTTTAATTTATAATTTAAATACCAGCCCATGGGTCCGATTTATATTTTTTTACCTGTTTATCGTATAAACAGATTTAATCTTTGAAGTGATTTATGTTAATAATCATGGAAAATGGAGTCATTGGTGGTAGTAATAAATGTTAAAAGGATGTGTGCTTTTAATGTGATACTCTGAAATCATGTAGCTTGTGAATAGAATTAGTTAATGAAAAATAAACATACTTAGACAATTTTCTACTCGTATTTCTACCAATTTATTTCATCGTATTTTTCATATATTGTTCATATAATGGAATCTATTCATGCTTACATAGTGTTCATAAAGTGTTTCGTGTCAATTCAAATTAGATGCATTGCGCATTGATATTTATATACGCATGTGTAAAATGATTATTTTTTGTATTAAATCTTTTGTAATATAATTTTAGTTCTTAAATGAAACTTAAGATTTTTGTTTTTCTGATAAGGTATCAAAGTTTGCCTAATTTGTTGAATATCATTTCCTATTTACATTAGCATTGCTGATACCCAATAAAATTCTTATTAGAAAACGTTTAAAATGTAATGATGCTTCCGATTTCATTCAATTCATTTAATTTAATTTAAAATATTTACTAGGCTACTTATAAATATTACAAATTATTTAATAAATATGTACGGAAATGTATTGAAACAACTTTTATGCTTGATACATATTATGATGCAAAATTAAATTTTTTAGAATTTTTATATCTAATTCCTTTATTAACTAAGTATTGTTAAATAAAAAGTAAAAAAAATGATTTTTTAAATAAAATAGCTGTTCTTTTTTTATATTACAACAACCCAAAATTGAGATGCAACGCTTTATATATAATAAGTTTCTAAATGCTTTTTCTGCTAAGTGTGAATAAAATGTAAACACGTATACATATTCTAGCGAAAAATGCTACGGTGCATGCGCGTTTTCATACATCGCAGTATTTAGTTACATGGCATGCACAGTTACATTCATCATGTTTGCGACACCATACGCATTGATTTTATTTTCAATATAATTCTACACTTCTCCTAATGAAACACACATTTCTATACCAGAAAAACAAAATTTTGATACTGATATGGTATGAGATTGTTTCTAAGATGATGTTCATAAAAACATTAGAAGGAACGAAATCCAAATTAATGGCATTGAATGTAATTCTATAAACGTTTTCTAGAAAGTTATAGATTCCTTCGATGTCCACTATCAGCAAAATATGTGTATGTAAATTTTTGTGATTGCGAAACCTACATTACAATTATTATAATCAATCTAATTATTTTTTAAATAAGATTTTGTGATAAGTTTTCAGTAGTATTATTGCTATTACATATCTATAAAATGTATAAAACATTTTAAAATTCGTGAAATAATGAGTGCATACTAACTTCAAATAGATTTAAAAAGCATTTTGCTCATTTTCTTCTTCTTAACACTTTATTATTTTTAAAAAGTTTTAGCTTACGTAATGAAGTGAAAATCGAGATAAGAAATGAATTTTTTGTAAGTCATTTCTATTCTACATGCTAATTGGATTACATGACTAAATTGCATCATATTAAGAGTAAATTACAATATATACTTGCTTGTAAGAAACATTCCATGGCTGATATTCATTGCTTCTGGTGAAAGAACAAAAGTTCTTTAAATTATACAAAAGTTCCTTATTTGATAATAGTTTGTACAAAATACAGATAGTTTACACAAAAGTTCTTTAAATTTCCACAAAGTATATGCTGTTATATATCAGTGATTGTTGACAACCTTTTGGCACTACTATTTAGGTATTCTTTCAGATGAAATTATTTACTCAAAAGCATTTTCCCCAACTAATCTTAGCCGCAGAAGAGTGGAACTTTTTTGATTAAAATATTATGGTATTAAAAATATTTTATTAAATATGACTAAGAAAATAGAGAAACAATGAAAAATTTTAAACTTTGCAATTTTTTCCTCAATATATTTATTGATTAAAATGGTATATAATATAATGCTTGATGTAATTTAATTTAAAGTATTTTTTCAAATGGAAGAATGTGCTTGATTAATTCTATACTTAAATCTAATTCTTGTCTATTGGACCATGATTAGAATGGAAAATTTATATATTCCCACATACCACAAGAAAACAATCTTTGCCTTAACAGCATTGTTCTTATAGTAAACTGTTTTTGTTCGTTTCAGTATCCCGAGACGACCACTTTTCGACGATTCTACCTAGGTAAGTGGTGAGAATCGGAAGAATGAGCATATTCGGGAATTCATCGTCATTCTTTGACGACATTAGATATTTTTGACGAGATATTAGATACTTTTTCATTCGGTTTTTATCCACGTGCATGTGAGTATCGTGTCATTTTTTACCGTACTATTTTATTTTAACTCAAACTTTTACATAGATTGCTTATATGGCTAATTTAAGCTGAAAAAAAAAAAAAAAAAAAAAAAATCAGGAGTGGCACGAAGAATATTTTGCATTTTTAATCTCACAATATTGTCAAAAATTCAGTAATAAACGAAAAAGAAATGTTTTAACATAAAAAATATTATTATTTTGTAAAAATGTGAATTAACAAATTTTAAAATCAAAAATATTCCATAAACATAATTTAATGTGTACATCTTATAGTAAATAAAAATTGCTCTAAAATATTTTTATTTGAATTGCAATCTTTTCCTGACAATATTACGAATTATTCTCAGTTTGTAAACTTCCTAAGTTCGTGATAGTTTGAGTTCACCTTATTGTTAAATATAAACATCTCCTCCCATCTTTCCTCCCACCCCTATTTTGATAAATCCATCCTGACGCATGCGCAAGAGCGTGGATGGTTTTCGAATCCGAGAATAAACGATATATATCACTGGTTGTAGAAGAATTTAATACCGTTATTGAATATTTTTTTTATTTAAATATTCTTTCTGATGAGATAGTTTAATAAAAAAAACTTTCATTTTCTTCAAATAGAGCCTATTACACATACATATACAATAAATACTTCTGTTTCTATCCTTACCTTTCAAAATTAGCTACTGTAACTTTCACTGTCCTTATCTCCCTAATTTCAATGCATTTCACGAAATTCTTTAAAATACTGAATCGAGTGTTTTAGTCCAAAATAAGCATGGATTGGAATCAGTTAGATTCTTATATAAAATTAAATTCGATACCCTTTTACCTATCAATAACATACAATGTCCAGAATAAAAGTTTTCTGAAAAGTGGGCTCTTCTTCAGTAAGAAAAAAGTGCACCGACAACATGTTCGTTGAACCCCGAAATAAAAAAGCTATCACTTTATTCAAGGAGCACACAATTGCTTATGGAATTTCATGAGGAAGAAACTCATTACTTTAATAAAATAGCAAAAACTTGGGAAGCTTAGTTTTAGCATATAAGATGAATATAAATAACATGTTCCTAGATAAGAAAATAATAGTCGTTCTAAACCTTTGAGAAATTTTTTGCAATAAATTACTTAACTCTGTCCCTAATACGCTATTTTTGTGCATAATTTATACATCAGGAAATTGCGTGAAGTCATGTCAAACTATTTCCTCTTTTTGACCAAGTTTTTGCTCGGCATTCTCTTGAGTTTGTCAGTTTCTGGTACCCCTAAACATTCTACACTCAAGGAATTTTTTTTAGAAGCAGGCACGCTCTTCCTGAACTCATAAACTATTGGTTACAAGTGACAAATATATATAATCGATATAATATTGTTCTCGCAAATTACTTGTCAAATATAACACAAAATTAAAGACCGTTCATAGGAATGAGCTTTTTAATTTTTAATTCTAAATCGCTGTACGACACCTTTTTTTAAAAAGAACTTCAACAAAAATGGGTAAATGTATAAAAATAAATTTAAGATAAACAAGAAAATAATTAAAATGATTAAAAATATTTAATTATATACGTAATGAATTAAAAAATGTGATTTTTGACAAAATTGTTTTCACGAAAACTTTAATTTTCCCAAATCAAGAATTCTGTAAATATTTGTCCCAATAATTAAACAATTCAAAATTAATTTAAAAAAAGAAAAAATGATTTTGATGCAATTATGATTCAGTGCAAAAAATAGAATTCAGCTTCAAATGCAATTTAAAGAATATTAAAGCATTGTTTGAGGATGTATCTAAACACATGAAGTTATCTATAATTTTAAATGTATTTACTGAAATTTAAAATAATCCAAGGAATAAATGAAATGTTTTTTTCAATTTTTTAATATAAAAATAAAAAAGACATTGCTCATAAATATCATGTAAAATCATATATATCGTCGTAAACGAAAGATTAAATAATTTATTTTAGTAGCTTAAGCTTTATATGGAAAATATCTTGACAATATTCACACTGCAATATAAAATGCATCATCAGAAAATTATGAAAAATATGATACGTCATTATAGTTTGACAGATATTATAATGAACTGTCTAATTAGGCATTATAATGTCCTTATGCTCAATACAAATGCTTAAACGAGAGCGATTAATTATTTGTTTAAAATTTCCAACCATTTGATACGAGTCTGTTAAGAAATGATGCTATTAAATCCATTTTACAATTATGAAATAAATTTAAACATGTTTAAGTATAAACTGGTTTCAGAAAGCGTCAAAATCATTATTAATATCACGGAATCAGGTGTAATGGTTAAACTTAAGAAAAATACATTGTTTCTAATTTTTTATAATTCCTTTCTAAAAATACGTCATGTTATTTATACTATTTGAAACGCATCCTGAACCTTTTGTACTGTTCTCTTTAATAAGCACAAAGAACATTTTAGAAGCTTTTATTTAATTCGACTTATTTCATGATTCTAAAAATGAAACTTGGTAACCAATTTTTCACTAGCTTAAAGATAGCTAGTGTTTCAGAATTTTACGAATTTATGCGTTTCCATGAAAATGATACGTTTTCCATTTTTAATGTTTTCGCTGAAAATTTGTTCGATTAATGGTAATAAATTTTTATTTCATATTATTTAATTATTACTAGTGGTACCATCTGGTGGTGAATTTGTTTCATGGTTTTATAATAATAATAATGAATGATAAATTAAAGATAAAAAGTTTAAAATAATTGAAATAAAAATCTTTAAATTATTACACTAATAATAGTGAGTTTTTTTAACCTTTTCTAGACTTATCATGCTATTTGGCATAGTCGGGTTAATGTGTTTTTATATGCATTCCTACTTTTAATTTAGGTAGGAGATGATTTGATAGAGCCTAAATGGCAAGAGGATCTAGATACAAACGAATGCTTTTAAATATTTAATTAAAAACATTTTCAGAAATAAATGGCGAATTTTAAAAATGAAATATTTTTTGTTTCTTTTAAATTTCCCCCCCAAACAAATAATAATTTAAGCCGGAAAGGATTAACACTTTGTTATTTGAAATTATTTAGAATTTCTTAACATAAATTCCATTTTATCATGTGGATTAAAAATGTTTTAAACACACGAAATCGTATTGCTAGTTTCTAAGGTAAAAAGAAAACCAACTTTCTTGGAAACAAAAATCTTTAACTTTATTTTTGGATTTAAGTTTTAAAGAAAGTTAAATCATTAGTTCTTTTGAATTTTTCCATTTTGCTTACATTTGTGACATTTTTATGAATGATTGATTCTACATGTATTTCGATTGTTATCATTTTTAAAAACACTATCAGATTTAAAAAAATGTTTTTTTAAATATCAGATTTTTAAAAATGCATCAAAATTTCAAGATCGAATTTTTTGAAGATAATAATAGTTTCTCTTTGCACGATCGTATACAAGAAAATATAAAATAGTTCTTTTAAATTATTATTAAGACTGCACTAGAAGTGAAAATAAGCAGCACTCTTTAGCTGGCTCAGCTCAAATGTATTGGTGGTATCTAAAGGAGATGTAAAAATCAGTAAAAACTCTAGCGAGGTTTAGACGCCTTGCAGGAATCCTAGATCTAAGTGAATAAAAGTTTAAACGAAACGAATTTTGACATTATACTGAAGACACAGGTATGTGGAACTTATAAAAAAATGTAAATTAATATGAAGTTTTAAATTGACCCCGCCAACGGAAACATATTCTGTATTTTCTACACTGTACCTTGATTCTACAGGAAAAGTGACTATATCTGCAATAACATATAACACTTAACATAATATTTAACATATACTTTGCCATTCACTTTGAATTGAAACATTAAACTCAATAACTGATTTATATATATGCGTGGTGCCAGTCAGTTCTAAGGAAGGACTATTTTGAAGTATAAGAGAAAGTCGGGGGTATAATAATTGCAATTTTATTTCATTCATTTACATTTTTCACCCATAAGTTTTTCAGTTCATTTTAACAGTTTCTATTTTCTTTATAGCATTTGGGTTGATTTTCTTGCCAAGATTTCGAAACGATCAACATGCCGAGACTATTTCTAGTACCTTGTTTATATTCAGGATAAACGCCGCATCATTAGTATTGATCTCTCGCTACTTTTCTGGTATTTCCTAGAATCTTTTTATCTGCACAGCTCTGACTGAGAATCCAATAAAGACATTTGTTCAGTTCTAGAAAAGAAGCAACTAATATCAAAAGGGGTTAAGGTTCGTTCGTAAGAGAAACATGCACTGATATGTGGAAATATGAGAAAATCAAGAAGAGAACTGTTTTGAATTTTTATTATTATATTTTTATATGCTTTAATATTCTAGTTTATTTGAAGGTTTTTGACTGATTATTTTTACTAAGCACCAGAAAGGATTAATTTTAGAAGAAATCTGCGCCAAAACTATTTTTAGTACTATGTTTACCACATACCATAAGCGCCACATCATTAAAATTGATCCGTTTAGCAACTTTTATTTTCCCTTGAACCTCTTGTTTCATGTCTCTGATTAAGAATTTAATAAAGATCTACGATCAATCAGTTACAGAAGCAGCTGAGGCGTTTAGGTCGGTTTTATAAGAAGCATACTCTTATATGTGGATATGTGGAATAACAAGATAAACCCGAAAATAAAACAATTCTAACCATTTTTTTATGAATCCACTTGTACTTTCTCTCGTATACGAAGTATCCAAAGATAAAGTATTGTAATTGTCAAAAAATTCGATCTCAAGATTTTTACAAATATTCATTTTTTCAGATTTTCCTGAATATGATCAAACATATTTTTGCTTTCTCAATAGGAAGTATAGAGGAAAAACTATCAAACATTTGAATTTGAGATTTTGACGAATCAAAGTTTCAGATCTCTCCGAGTCCGAAACACATTTTTGGCATTATGTCTGTCTGTTTCTCAGGCACTCTATGAATACAAAAAATTGATTTGAGCTAGACAGCTGAAATTCAGTGTATGGAATTTCGATCAAAACTGTAAATGTTTGTTCAAAATTTGATCTAAATCCATTTAGGAGGAAGTCTGTCTCTTTGACTGTTCAAGCACAAGTGAACTCAATAAACACAAAACTCAAATCTAAGTAGATAAGATTTGGTACACAGATTTAACATTTAAAATATAGATATGTATCAAATTTTGAACCAAATTTGTCAAACAGTTGACCATCTGTTCGGCTGTTTTTTTGTAAACACAATAACTCATAAATGGAATGAATTACATCAACGAAATTTGATGTGTTATCTTCTGACTACGACTGTTGTTTTGCGTCCAATTTTGGTGTTAGTCGGCAGGCAAAAAAGCCCCCGAAATGCAAATTATAACGATAGATTCAGTAAAAATGCTGGATACAGGTCAAAAATATATATTTCGTAACTATCGTTCACCAATGACATGCTCAAAAATAACAGCCTTACCAAAGGTCCATAGTTTTATGTGGAGGAAGGGAGATAAGACTTTCAGTGGAGAATAAGCAAGAAAGTTCTGGGGGCCCACTCCCTCTGTTGAAATCTGTCTGTTTGTCTCTATCATTTTGAGAACACGATAACTCTAAAACGCTTGAATTTTGATGGATGAAATTTGGTATATGGACTTTACACTAAATCTGTAGATTTCTATCAAATTTTGAACGAAATGTTTTCAAGGGGAATCGATCTGACCGTCCGATTAAAAGATTCGGTACTTTAGCACACAAACGCAATAACTCAAAAAGGCGATGACTTCAGTAAATTCAATTTTAAAAGTGATTTTGTAATTATGTTTGTAGTTCTATGTACATTTTGAGTTTCATCTGATCCAAATTCAATTTTCGGATACATATAATAACAGAATGGCAGGGTTTAAATTAGTTTAATTATATTAACGTCAAGTTTTAAAGCGACATTAGGGCTATTTTGGGACGGACTTCGTAACTTCGAAGCACGGTCAGATGACGAGGATCACACCTGAGCTCTGCATGCCGTGGATAAATCGCCAAAAATATCGCTAAAGACCTGTGTTTCGCAATTATCCCTCTATAATGCCATGAAAGGCGTTCGTGTTCTTATCCATTCACAGTTTATTATGCGGGGGGGGGCAACATTTTTATTTGAAAATATGCAAGAAAGTTTTGGGGTGAAAACTCCCGCTGGTTCCATGCATATGTGATCATGAGTATTCGAACGATTTTTATTTTGTGCATTAGTTTTGACTGATAACTTTTTACTGAAGTTCAGAAATGATCATTTATAGAAGACAAGAGTACTAAAATTATTTCTAGTGTCGTGTTTACCATAAAAAATAATCGTCGAATCATTAGCAATTTTTTTTATTGTTTTCTAGAATTTTTTGTTCCATGCAGCTCTGATTAAGAATCCAATAAAGATGTATGATTAATCAGCTCTAGAAAAGAAGGTACTAATATCAAGACTCATTTGTAAGAGAAGCTTGCTCTGATAAATAGAATGGAAAGAAAAAATAGCAAGAAGACAGTTCAATTTTTTTATTTACGCTTCTTACTTTCGTCACATTTTCCAGTTTATTCGAACTATTTTTTATTTTATATATAACTTTTATCTGACTCTTTTTGCTAAGGTATGATGCTATAGAAGTGAAATTAGTCTTAGGTGTTCAAAAGTTTAGAGTTACTAGAGAAATTCATTGTCAAAAACAGCAAAAAAGCATTAAAAGTGACAGTATATGTAATACATATATTTTACAGCACAAGTATTAATTCTACAGCTGTGAAACTTACAACTTATGCTTGGCCACGATGGTCTGCCTCGACTTTAAGTCCCGAGGGTTTCAAGTTCGAGGCCTGATTCACTAAAGATCAATCAAGTATGTAGATCTATGGCAAAGTAAATCCCCCCCCCCCATTGGCGGGATGCTGAAGTTTTGAAGAAGGGGATATAAGCTCATGTGTCATCCTGTTCATCTGAAATGGACTCAAAATTACGTCTTCCATAAATTAGAAGTAACATTGTTTCCAAATAGAACATTAACCCTCTACAATTCAAACGTAACTTATAACTAGATTTTTGAGCTTCCTAGGCGCTCATATATGTATATTTATGCATCTTATTACTTTTTGGATCGCAAAGGGCTAATATAACTAACTAAACAAAAAATATAATAGAGTATGAAATTTCTTAGTTTTCTACTGTAATCTAAGATTCTGAGAACTACTGTGCTTAAATCATACTATTGTTGGGTTGAACTGCATTATGCAGTTTTAGAGTTATTCTAGAAATACTTGGATTTATATGCAAATGTTAAATCTAAACAGCAATTTAAAACTTTTGAAATGGGAGGGTTCAAAGTGGCAGGAAACACAATGTATATTGGTTCATAAAAATAATTGCCAATCATTAATAAAAACTATATTGGTTATAAAACAGTTGTTATAAATAATGCACAAACATGACCAGTAAATATAAAAGTAACCAATGTGTTCATTTTCAAATGAATCTGTATGGAAAAAAAAAATGAAATGAATCTGTACGGAAAAAGTAAAAATTTAGCTATTGGTGAAAAGTACATTTTAAATAATTTAAAGCAAGTTGGTGTTAGAATACTTGATATTACAAACATCTATTAAAATGTATAGAATGTATATCATATGTTAAATATATATTATATATTAATATATAATATGCATTTAGTATATTAATATATAATGTATACTTATTTCGAATAATTATTATAAAAAATCGAAAACAGAATTCAAAATACTAATTACTCTTTTGAACTGCTTAGGATGGGAAATTTTGGCGATATGGAATCGTCAAGGAATACTTGAAGAATAAAATTTAATGAAAAAGACTTCTACAATCCCATGAAGCAATGAAAATTATTTACCTACTTGGCGCTTACTTTACTTTTGTATGGAGAGTTAAAAATTAAGCTATTTTTTTTAATTATTTAGAGCGAATAGATGTTAGAATACTTAATATTACAAATTTGTTAAAATATATTGAATGTATATCATATATTAAATATGCATTTAGTGTATTAGTATATAATATGCATTTAGTATATTAATATCTAATATGCATTTAGTAGATTAATATATATTATAAACTGATAAATAGTATGCTATCATAAATCAATATATATTATATGATAATTATATGCATAAAATATACATTAAAATTAAAAGTAATAAATACTTATAACGCATAATTTTATTTAACTCATCGTCTTCCATGAGTAAATACCAATGTAATTATTATTTCATAAGCATATTGATCAAAAACGTAGAGAGTTTGAATATTAGTCTTGTTATATTATTAGAACCATCTAGATTTCTTATCTAAATCACTATATGTGTATAGGTTGCTCCTTTCTTATAAATATATCTTTCCATTATAAGCACCAAAATTTCGATGCTTTTAAATCAATACTTGCAAGCTATGAGTATTTTTAGCACAAATATCAAGTTTTAAGCCCTCTCAGCTTTTCAGTTTGAGCTATAAGGCATTTTCCATAGAACTTCTTTAATTAAGGTCATAAGTCACCTTGGATATATATATATAATAACATATCTCTCCGATGACTCTTTCCACATAATATCAGAAATCGAAGTTTCCTCCGCTTCCAGGCATTGGGAAAACGACTCTTAGAGATTTGGTATAGAAGTAGTATAGATTGATGCAGGAAGAAGGTTCTGAAATCACCCAATAAAGCAAAATTATTTTTAGACGAGCAATATCTGATATTTTTCTCTTAATTAAGGAATCCAATTTTTTTTTCCTGCGGTTTTCTTCTATAAGTTTAAAAATAAATTCATCAAAATATATGATGGATAATCGCTCGTAAAAAAGTGTAACAATAAGGAAAATTAAGGATATGTAAAATAAATTAATGGATATTTAAAATGATTCTGCTCGGTTTGTGCCTGTAACAACCATATATCCTGTAGACGTGTTTTCATATAACATCTTTCACAAGCAAAAAACAATGGAATAGAAACAAAAAGCTGTCGACAAAGCATGGAAGAAAACTGATAAACATTTATCGTGTATGAAATGCACTATATTTTTAATAGACTCGTAACATATAATTCTGCACCAATTAATGTCTATTTATGAGTAGCAAACATAGTTGATGGGAATGGTATTTACTGATAAAGAAATGCAAGAATCAAGGACAAAAGGAATAAAAATTAGTTACTTTTTTTTATCTCTATTAGTAACATATTAATTTTAATACTAGAATCAATATTTCTTTTAAGCAATAAAAGTTTACTGAATTTTATTTCGTTCGTTTATACGGCAAAACTTTTCATTTTAATGCTTTCAGCAGATTAGTGATTCAGGTTAAAGGATAGTTTAAACAGAGCTTTCAAAAGTCTTGAATATTTCTTTGAAGAAAAGAATGAAACACCTAGAAATTTTCATAGTGAATATTTTGTCATGCATGAAGTAGCAATCGATTTTAACAAGTATATTGTAAGTTTGCAGATTCTTTAAAGTATCATAAAAATAAAAAAATACAATTACCGACTTCCAGAGAATATTTAAATCTTACACTTCTACATATGGTGACAAACCCTTATAAGAAAATGTCAAACATCTCCTGATGTAGTCATGGCATTAAACAAAATTTGTTCTATGGGTATTTTTTTTCCATGGGAAATATATTCACGACATCAAAAAAAGATAGTTGCTATAGGAAATTCCAAAATGTGTACAATTTTAAGTATGTAGATGATCCCTTAACGAAAGTTTTAGACAGAGCATCTTTTAATATACATTATATTTTTAAAACAATATTTTAATTTTCATGTTTCATTTGCTTTTTGCCACAGCAGAATGAGTGTGGGTGGTTTTTTTTTCAGCGACAGTATTTCATAGATGCATTGAAAGTTAATGGTTTCACAGTTAATCAAATATTCACTGAATTGTGAGTACAAAAATTGTGGCAAAATTAAGTTATGGCAGTTATTAACTACAAAATTTGGAGCTTCAGCTCGTTAATTTTTTTCTCTCTAGATATTATTTAAAAAGTTACAAATTTATGTTTTTTATATCTTTTTCTATATAAAATATTTTATATTATATCTCAACAAAAGATAAAATTAGATATTACTACTCTTTATTTCTCAATTAAGTTGAATCCCACAAATTTGTAATATTAAATGTTTTGTGCTGATTATACCTACAAATCAAGGCAGATAATAATACAAATCAATCGCCTAATCATTTGGAAGAAATTGAGAGAAATAAAATTAGTTTCGATGTCAAGAATACTTTACCATTTATAAAACAGACATTGTTGTTTTTGTTGGAGAGATCTGTAATGCCATAGTAGTTTGCCAAATGAAGTGGAAATTTATGACGTATCTAAATTATCTTCACTTCAAGTTTCTTTGAAAGACTGATAATCAGTTAGCTATTCAAAGAGTCTCTTGATTCAACATTTTCTTCTTTGTTTCCTTTTACATTATAGTATGTGTTATTCACCTTCTCTATGCAAATACAATTTTTTTATTTTCTCTTTATTAAATAATCTTAATTAAGAGAAGTATTTTTTAAAAATTTAATTAAGCCTCTTATATAACTGCTGTTATATAAAAGTGAGAGATGAACTTCAAAATATTTTTTTAATTTTCTACTGATTAATATGAAATTTTACTGGAATTGAGAGGAATACCTTAGAAGAGCTAATGATTTGATCCACTGTTTTTTTCTTTGTTTCATTTTGAATTACAGAAAATGCTATTCATCTTCTTTGCACAATTACACTTTCTGCTCGTTTTCTCTTTATTAAATGGTCTTAATTGAAAGAAGTATTCTTTTGTTCCGAATTAGGGCTCTTATATGGTTGCTGCTATATATAAAGGACGGGGTGACCTTCAAAATATTTAATTTTCTACTGATTAGTTTGAAATTTTACAGGAATTGAGAGGAATACCATAGAAGATAAACAAGATTTCAGTGCAATATGTTTATTCATTTCTGATTTAAGGGCATAAATATAATATTAAAAAATATTAGCTTTTATAATAAATGTTCCATACTTGCTAAAATAATTCGATAACAGTTTAATTTTTTTATTAGTTATTCTAATCCTTTTCAAGCAATTGTTGGACTAAAATTTAGTGTTTCAAAAGGGAACTTTAAAATGTACACATTTAATACCGACAATTATTGATTTTGAAAAAAAATATGTCCAATATTTGAAATGAAATGCAATTTATAAACTTTAATATCAAAATAATTTCTATATTATGCCAAACTTTTTTCTCCACACAATTTTTTTTAACTCTCTAGATAACTTCCCACAAAATCTCTTCCAATTATACCAAAATTTGTTCTCCTATAAACAATTAAAGAGAAAAGAAAAAATTAAGGAAACTCCTATAAAATTTAACCTCCTCCCCAAAACGTAATTAGAGTTTCAAAATTAAAAAAAAAATCTTCATTTTGCTTGCATTTTGAGAAAACAGCCGTTTTAATAAATAAATGACTATAAGTACAAATTTAGTCAATGAAACTCTTGATTTATAATTTTCTTTATGTATTTAAACTTTCTATATGCTTTTAAAATATAACATTTACATTTCTCCATAATAATTCAATAAATACATAATTTCAAATATGGCAAAAAATTTGAATCTTATTTAATTAGTTGTAAGCCATAAAAATGACTACAAACTACAAATTGACGAAATATGAGTAAATAAAGAATCATTAAGTTAGGCCTATGGAGTGTTATAAAGGGTAAACTTACTACAGATGAATTCCAGGAGTTTTTTTATGTATCTTAAAAATGTTTAAGTTGATTCACATTCTCTTAAAATCAAGAAATAAACTCATCCATTTTCGTTTTTTCGAAACAATTGTTTGATATCTACTTAGCTTTAATAATCGCACTATTATACATTATTTGTGGGTTTATTACAATTATTAAGTTCTATTTCATTGCTATACCATTTACAGTAATTATTATAAATTACAACAATTATTTAATTATCCTATTTTGAATTTTATGTAGAGAGTAGAGACCATTTGTCTTTTTGAAACCTTTTTAATTATTTATTTCTCTATATTCAGAAATGCATACCATCGAGACTGGACGATTTTATGACCACTAGTTTTTCTTTTACACTGTTTTGAACAGTAATGAAGCGATACAAATGTCATACCGGAGGATTTCTGGATTCAAGAAAGAGCTAGATTAGCGGAAGCTCATTTAATAAAATTATTTTAATGTCAAAACCTATGTTTATTGAATAAAATTTGCAAAATTATACAGGAAATTATATTACACTAAATATTATAAAATATAATTCAAAATAAGAGCTGCATCTTATTGTTTACGTTTTTTAAGATTCCTGACATTCGCATACAATGACTTTATTTCCCTTTAATGCTTTCCACTTCCTCTTCTGGAAATATCAGACCAACCGGATTATAAAGGAATTGCTGCATTTCAATTCCAATTATTCATTTCAATATGAAGCAAATATTCTCTTATCGACATTATTCTAGAAAAAATAACCGATTAATTTTTGGTCCTCACAAGAAACACGCAAACAGAACAAGAGTTATAACTTTCTGTATAATTTTGTCAGCTCGAACGATAATATTAGAGAATAATCGTTTGAAACTTATATTCTTTTAATAAATTGTTTTTAAGCATAAAATACTAAAATCAAAAATCTTTATATCTTTGTACCTCAGCCTCAAAACTAATTCGATCGAAAAGGAAGAAACCATAGTACCCAAGTAACTGACACTGTAGGCAAAGTTTTGCTGTCAGACTACTGTGTTCTTAGCAAATATGTTAAGGCGAGAATCGATCTTATTATTGAACAGGCTTCACAACTGAAGCAAACAAGTTCTTGATTATAATCTTTATACAGCTTCAATTTACCGCAAGCCAATATTTAACTTATTTGCAGCGCCTTCATAAATTTCTCCTTTTCTGTCAGACTCCCCAACAAATTGTATTATGTACGGAGAAGGGAAAAATAACACAATTAAATTTACTGATTTTCTGTCAAACTTAGACCCCTCCCAATGCCTGGGGGACTCATTATCAGCCGAGGCCGTTTCCTCATCGAATCCAACAAATGAATTTAAAATTCAGATTTGGATTTTTGTATTCCTACAGAATTGTAAGATAATCCGAGTAACCGTTCTCTGTCACCAGTGCAGCGTTTGAGTCGCGAGTTTGAAAATTGGCCTATTCCTTCAGCCTGCGTTGGCATTAGGATCAGTTCCAAGTGGTTTACATCAAATTATGATCAAGATATAGTATATTAAATCGCTGATAATCCCTCTTTGATTTTTTTTCTTATTATTATGAATCCTGATACATATCGTTTCGTCTTCCTTTTTCTTCTGAAAAACGTCTTATTGTACGATTAAATATGTTTATTAAAATATGTGCATCTTGAACACGTGCATAGTATTAAAAAGATGCATAATGTTTTAATTTACTCGGATATGGTAATAAGTTCAATTTCATTTGTTTTATATAGCATTGTTATTATAAAATAATGACATATTAAATCATTGGCAACATAAAATACTACAAATCATAAAATTAAAGTAATATTTATGAAACTAACTAATAAAGTAAATATTTCTCGAGTCCAAAATTATGAAAAGGAAGATGCATTGTATTTAGAGCGTGCTAAGGCTGTTAAATTTAAAACACAAATGGACTTACCAAATTTTAACCAATATTTACATCCAACTGGCATTTCTTTGCTTTTATATCTTATTTATGTTTTTGGCTTTATAGCTTGATAATTGTATTATAATGGTTTGGTTTAATTCAATTTTGCTGTGGTTTTGCTTAGATTTGAATTTTAAAATTAGATGGTAAGAAGTAAAATATTATTTCAATGTCGTTACTTTATTGATATTAATTTTTGTCTCCAAAAAACCACAATTTCTTGGGATTTTTGGGTCACAAGGGTTCAATATTTTGACGCAAGTCAGATCACTCACAGAAAAAAAAATCTCTGGTTTGAATCCTTGCCTCAAGGTGACCCTTGATCAAGTCTTCAGACCGGATTCATCATCTCTTTCTTTTTTATTCTATTAATTTTTTTGCAATTTAAACTTAATATTTATTTCTAATTTAATTAATTATTGGTAACATATCTCTCATTTTCGTTTCTTCTGTTTATGAAGAATACCAGTATGAGCCTTGCATTCCGTTTTTTCCCCTTCAAGAATGTAAAGGTTTTTACACAATTTTTTTAGAGCATCATCAACTAACACTAATGAACAGAGTGAAACAATATTTCATATGCAAACTGTGAATGACATGGGGAAATGAATTTCACAAATAAAAAATAAAATAAAATAACGTTTACTTACAGAGGCCCTCCATAGAAGATATTATGGCACAATCATAACAAAAATAGGTGACAATAAGCTTATGGAGAATGAATTATACAAAACTTCATTAAATTTCGATTGATAAAAATTTCATACAGAAATTATCCTCATAAATTATGAAGCTTTCAAAAAATAATTACTTCTTAATCAACAAACGGGCAATGATTTCAATGTGCTTATCTGATTGATTGATTGATTTACCTGGAAAATCTGGAATTTTTAGCAGCAAAGGCTGTTATCCCCTAATGCCAGAAATCAAAATTAATAAATGTCAAAAAAAAAACCCCTTCAGTGAACGAAGAAAAATTTGAAGAAAGCGCTTATGAGATTTGTTTTCATTCATTAGTTTTAGTTGTAGGGCTTCTAAACAGAGATCAATTTAGCTTTATTAACGTTCTGTTTGAAACCAAGGGCTATTCTTGGACAGATCGTACAAATTCGAACCCCAGTCGGATGATGAGAACCCCACCAGAAAATTGGCACCCCACTCTTCAAACTTTCGCGCTGCACCTGCAAGAGAGCGTTTGGCCCACGACATTGGATTTGCCGTGCTCCAGTCAGCATAGACGTTGGATCTTTGGTGAAATCGGGTTTCGAACCTGGGGACCTCAGGCCCGGAGACCTTAATACTATCTTTGCTTTTCTTCTAGCTGAAGTTTTCTCGGAGAATAATGGAGATAAACATATTCTGCCTTAGAAAATTTGCACTGACGTGATGTTAGATTCAAATCTGAGTGACTTACATTGTATTTTGAACAAGATTCAATAGTTATATGAATTCTTACCTATCTATTTTTTCTCATTCTACTGATTATTTATGCATCTCAATAGAGATCTTGGCTTCTATTTTCCTCAATAGAGATCTTAGCTTCTATTTTCCAGAAGCAGAAGGTATTTTCTCTTAGTTATGAAGTGTATTTATTTTACTATAATTTTCTAATGCTTCATTAGAGCTAGTGCTTTTTAAATTTTTGTATTGAAATGATGTGTTAGATTCAGGAATATAATCACATAGTTTTTAAAACTTAAATCTATATTTAAGTTAAATAAGCAATTAATTTAAAAGACTAAAGTCACTCGAACACATTCATGCATCTAAAATGTTCTTTTTATTCCTACACATGCATGGAAATAACAATGGATGCTCAAATAAAGAGTACCAACTAATTAATAATTTAAATAATTTTTTGTTTAAAAGATGAATCATAGTGTTATTTAGTGACTTTTTCAGATTCTTTACCAAGTGAGCTTTGTTGTTTTTAAACTTTTAAACAAACTGAATTTACCTATTAAAACATAAACTTATAGTTAATATCACTAGTATAGTTTTAAATATGATATATTAATTTTTTCAATGTACTGTATTTAAAGATGTATGTGTTTTAAACTATGAAAAAAAAATCAATACTTCTATCATATTTTTATTGTTATTCTTCCAAATTAAAGATAAATTTTAAATAAAAGGCTTAAGCCTAAGAGCACTCCTGCACATTTTGTTATAGTTTTATAAGCTTACGAAATTAGAAAAGATTTTTTCCCTTTTTCAGCCTCATAATTCCAATTCAAAGCACAGAAAAAAATACACCTTTTACAAAAGGATTCAACACACCAGTTATTAATAGATCAGAAAAAAGGATATAAAACCTGCGTTTAGTTTGAAAATAATAAGACAGTATGCAGTTATCGAAGTACTAATGATGGTTTTCTACAATTAAATATTCATATTCTTCTTTTTAAAATATTTGAAAAAAAAACACCCCATCTTGCTTCGGCTTCAGTTTGTAATGGAAATTAGAGCTTTACAAATTAGTTTTTTAAGTAAAGAATTAAGCGAAGGTTTTTATTTTAGAAAAAAAAATGAATATTTAATTAAAGATTTCATTTCGAGTAAAGCTATGATTTTTCAAATTAGATCCATAATATAAAAATTTTCAACACACAATTAAGAATTTATGAGTTCATTAAATAAAAAGTAAAGATTAGTTTACATTATTCGAAAATAGCTAAATGCTTTGATTTTGGATTATAATCCAAATAAAAGTGAATTTTTAAACAAGTTAATGAGCCCAGCTAATTATGTGATTGTAATACATTGAGGTATTTGTAATGGATGCACACAATGGCGTTGGTACATACTTACGAGATATATGCCAAATGCGTCTCAACAATTCAATTTTAAAACGTTTTGAGCATTTTTTAAAGAGGAAAATGAACTTGACGATATTTCACCTCATATGGTTAAATATTCCATGGCATGCTTTATTATATTTGACATGTTACTTTTAAATCTCGTGAATTTAGGTAAGGCAATTGATGTATATTTTGTATGGAATCACAGAAGAATACGAAACTCCCAGAGAGTTAAAGACTTTTAAAGATCTTGCAGTGTAGGATATTAAATCTTGAAGAAGGTTTGAGGAAAGGTAAACGAGGGAGGACAAAGTAAATCGTGTCTTTTTGAGAAAATATTAGATAAAAGATCGATATCTGTCATGTTTTTTTTTGAAAATATTAGAGCTACATTTGAAGTCAATTAATAACAGAAAGACATAGTAGTGTACGGACGTTGCAGAGAAGAAGATATTAGTAAGAATGAAAGGACAAATAATGTTATAGAAAAACAAAACAAAACCGAAAGTAAAATTAGAACTAAAGTAGTTAAAAAAAATATATTAAAAAACAACAGACAAAGATACAGTGACAAAACAAATAACAAAAGTGCATATAAAACAGTACGGTAATCAAAGTACCAACATAGATAGAAAATAATGTTAAAAAAACGTTTCATAAATTTGGATCCATAAAAAAAGAGTGGCAACGTTCGTATGCAGGTGCAAAATGTCCAGGACAGGGCTGAAAAAATTCTAAACTCGAAAATATATACATAAAAAAGTATAGTCTGCCATAAAAGAATAAATTCTTTAAAAGTATCACTGAGTCTCTAGTGAAGTGATCAGGTGGTCTTTTAGGAATCACTTAGAAACATAAATAATTTATATGGTAAGAGTAAAGGATATTTTTCTACCCTCAAGGTCTCAAATTTTATTGCAGGAAATCCCTTTGACACCCTACATTTTCTGCTTATTTTGTGCAAAGAAAATTTTCCTGCAGAAACCTAGTACTTTTTGTTTAATCTGTTTCTCTCTTTATCATTTTTCTTTTGTTTCCTTATGACATTTTTACCATTTTTTGTTTGTTTTCTTATAACTTTTTTACCATTTATATCGACATAGAATTTAATTTAATATATGTGAATCTCTATCGATTGTTTTTATGCTTCGTTCATGGAAGAATATTTTTCCTTGTAAATAAAATCATCAGGTCTTTTAAAATTCAACCAATAGAAAATGCAGTACCTTTCATCTATAGATGCAAGGAAAACAAAATTTAATCCTCTCCCCGATTTCCTTGTCTAATTGCATAATTGTTGAAGTGATGAGGGTGAAACAGAGTTTACCTGATGAAAGATTTCCAACGTGATATACTCAGGTTAAAAAGTTGTTGAGGTTAAGGACTGAAAATCATTTTTAACACTTATTTTAGAAGGGATTGCAATCATCTAAAAGCCCCTTTTTTAATATAAAAGGTGTTAGTTGAAATGATTTAATAATGTGTTTAATTGTAGTTATCTTTCTGTGTTTAGTGTTATGAGATCTATATATAGAAATATAGCTAAATAGAAATAAATAATTAAATTATTTATATATATACTATACTATATAGAAATAAATAATTTTATTTCTCTGTAGAAGCCTTAGAGAAATAAAAATTTCAACCTTCCCTCTCTTTCCACCCTATTTGAACTGAATGGCCAATTTAAGATGCTGTCCGAGGTCTTAATCCTCGATGCAATATATGTCTAAAAGCTTCAAGTTCAACCAAACTTATTCTAATTATGGCGTTTACAAGAAAAGTGAGCAAAATGAGTTACATCCAAGGTGTCTACTCTAATCGTAGTACAACAGCTAATTTCTAAATCGTTCAAGATAATCTAAATGGTGTAAAGAATTTTTTTTGTGTGTCAATAATTGTATTGATGAAAGTAAAAACAGATTATTCAGTTCCCACTTCTTATTAGCAATATTTATTAAAATAGCTCTGGCGCTCTAATGATATAATCAATAAAGTTCCACTTCACTATGACCAAAATTGACTGATTTATGAAGCTCTAAATTTCATTTTTTAGGCCAATCAACGGTCGTCCGTAGAAAACGTCATGTGTTAACCAGCGAATCTTCCTTGAGGTTGATATTAAAATAATCCGAAATCATTTAAATTAATGATATTCAAAGATTTATAAGATGATTTCGCAGATGATTTTGCATGAAATGTGAGCGCAAAGAATACTTTACTAAATATAATTGATACTCAACGAGGTAAGCCTAAAATGAAAATTTTTAAGCCATTATTCTGAACAATGATTCACTTTATGGGAGTTATAATTTCATCAACTAAAAATTTAAACTATGCTATCAGTTAATTTTCCTTTCATGATGCAAAAATCGATTCAATTTCGATTTTTTCTGAGCAAAATCAGATATTATTTTTCTCTCATTCACATTAATTTCTAAAATTATTCTGAGCATCCAAACCATCATGTATTTGAAAGACTCTCTCATTTCAAACTATTCATTTATCTTACAGAAGATCGCTTACGTAAGATTCCTCCTATCTGCCATCAAAACATTCTACAAACAAAAAATTTGTGAATGAGAATATATATCTTATTTACAATACAGCCTGAGGGTATCTTCAAGATCAGACCGGGGAATACGAACTCCATTATTCATGATCGCTTTAGTGTGAGAAAACGATGTTCCATGTGGGTATCTCATTTACTCTGTGACCAAGAAAATGAGACGAAGGTCGTTAGTGTAAATTCATATAGAGAAGAAGCAATGAATCCAGGCATCGAAGTGTATCATAAATCATCACAAGTAATGAGCAGGTCTTTAAATAAAATACGAGCCCAGTTTTGGGATCTTTCTATGTGTAACATCTTAAGCAAATAAAATAAGCCAAAAGGATTAGCAAAATTCAATTTCGAGCTTTTAGACTGATACATTGAAACTTATTAATTATTTATGCTTAATTATATTTTAGGCTTGATTCAAATGTCTCGTCTTTATCTGATTTGATTGCACCAGTCGTTGCATTCTCTATGTAGGGATTTTTACATTAAACCATTTACAGAAAGAATGCGAGCCTTGTTATCTGTTTCATAGCAACTTTTTTACAGTTCCTCTACTTTATTTTATTTATGTGTAATGATTTCCATACCACTCAATTTACAGATAGTGTACCAGATTAGAAACATTATCAAGTTAAAAAAAACTGGAAGATAAACTTTCATTTATAAATCTAAGTACATAAAGTCATACTCGTGGAGAGGTACTGCAGTGCTTGTTTATATGTAACTGATTGATATCCCCGGCATTGCTCAGAATTAAAATGCTTTCATTTATAATATTTTTAATGTAAAAATTAATTTGTATCAATCATTATAATAAATACAATCCTTTTATTGCACATTGTCACTTGAGTGATTGTCCTTAGTCCTTGGCCAATTGTAATCACTTGAAGATGAAAGCCATAACAATTTTTTCTTTCAGTTCTTTTATGAATTTTTAAATAACTGTTTTAAACCAAAAAAAAATTTTTCAAAAGATTTAAAAATTTCAAAAAAAAAAAAAAAAACATTGGTAGAGTAGATCAGTTTTATTGTTACTGTATTTCAAAATTATCTGCTTTAACTTATAAAAGAATTAATAGCAATAGAAGAAAAATTACACATAAAGGAATTTGGTATTACTGAAAAAGTAAAATTTTGAATTTCAATATGGTAATTAACTACTTCCTATATGATTATTTCTTCCGAAGTTACTGCAAAAAAGCGGCAATAATTGAATATTTATTTCGTGCTTTGAAAATTTGATAGCATTCTTTCTTTTGTTTTAAAGAATAAGTGTGCAAAGTTTGGTTGAAATCGGCTCCATTGTTTAGGAGTAGATGTTGCCACAATGACTTTTATTTATTTATATTAAGATGTTAAAAACCGTACGAAAACAGATCTTCGAGAAAATAATTTATACGTCGACACTTCATTTAAACACAGAAGTTTAATGCCCCAAGAGTGTTAACATTATAAGGAAAATTGTAAATATCTATAAATAGACTTTTCCAATTAATCTTCTGTGAATCGGTGATAGCTTGAATCTGAATGCAGATTCTAATTAATATATTAATAAACCTAAAATAATCGTTGAAAATGCTGGTTTACAATTGACGTCAACTACAATGCATTTTCTTGAAAGATTTCTTTTTTGCCTTTTCGTGAAAAGGTTACATTTTTCTCAAATTATTCTATTCAAATGCAAAGGTACTGCTTAGTTGATCCAGAAATTCTGTAAAGTGAGTTATAGAAAATATATTTAATTTTCTGTATAATTAAAATATTTCGAACACTACGCCGATGTATATTTAGAAAAGTGGAAAAATATCTATTTTGTTAGAAAGTATCGTTTTCTGTGTAACATTTGAGAAAATTTAGATGTTTTATCCAATTTTCTAAATAATGGGTTCTTAAACTTTTTCCAGTAATCATATTTTGGCGCTGAGAAAAACACGTTTTTTTTTCTATCTGTACAAGAAACACTATTTTCACGACATCAGATTATATAAAAATCGGAAAATAATACATGTAAAAAAAAGCACGTCATACATGATGGAAAAAAAAGAGGTGATGCAGTTTTTTTTTGGAAGTTTTTGAACGAAATATCTCAAAGTCAAGGTGGTTTCTTTTGTTATGTTTTTTTAAACTAATATCATAATAACTGCATCTAAACAAATTACTTAAATTTTAAATATTTTTTAATGAATTATGCCCTTTCTTTGAGAACAAATAAAATAATAGACCAGAGTAGGTTCCAACAAGTTCAAATAAGTATAGACCATGCATATGATTGCAGGCATTCAAAAGCTTTTCTTTTTGGGAAGACAAAGTCGTGGGTGCTCTTTCAGAATAAGGCTCCGGCTCCCCCTTCTCCCTCTTCTTAACTCAACCTTCTAATACCCCCCCCCCCTTCTTGTATAAATACTAATCAAAATATCATAATCCGGAACTTCTTTAACCAATTTATTCCTAAGATCTTGCACAAGAATAATCTTTTTCCCCGGAAGAAGAATAATCTTGAGAGCCAAAGACTCCCAAGTTCCGAAGAAGTACAACGATGAAGGTACTGGAGGATGTAGCAAAAGGATATTAGCAACCTGGCTTTACATCTTTGTATAAATGGGTGATAAGATGTATAATTGCACAGGATAATTACTTTGACAAAATATTTCGAAATAAAAATGTTCTATCTGTATTCATTCTTTTAAAATAAAATAAATTCCAGATCTTTCTAAATTTAGTGTTGGAATAACATATACTAAAAGTTTTCGAGATTTTGAAATTCTTGTTTCCTATATACTGGATGTCGAAACTTATAATATAAGAGACACTGTTCTAATTAAGTTTGCCTTTGTTTACTTTTTTCATAAGCGCTCTGGTTTCTGTCAATTACTTTTACTGCAGAACTTCCGAATCCACGAACAATTATTTGGTGCAACCTTTTTCCTGCTCCAATTTATTCTTCTGACTTGGCATTGTGGAATTTCTTTTCACAAAGCAGAAACTTATTAGAAAGAAATTTTCTTAACCGGATTAAGCCATAGTTTGTAAAGAAGAAATCATATAATATTTCTCGGAGAAATAAGGATCTGCCGCCTGTTAAGTCCAGTTTGTTCGAATGAAAAAATGCATACAAAAGATGAAAAGGTCGAAGAAGGTTATTTAACTGATATACTTTGAGACTTTGTATTTTCATCCGCAGACTTGGGAAACGCAAACATATATAAGGTTTCCGCTCTAACAATGACCCGATAGCTATTTTTGAATCAGAGGTAGACATATAATACGTAATAAAGGAATAAAGGAAAAATGTTCTAAATGTTGAAAATAGGTTACTGAATCAAAAAGTGTACTTTTGAAAACGTTGCGCTATCTATATATTTATACAATCCATCTGTCATTATTTCGTAGGATATTTTTAATCCTCTGTAATATGATACATGGTTATACATACGTGAACTAAAGATGCATTTTAGTGTTTAGGAAGCACAAAAATATAGTTATAGATTTGTTATAATTCTGAAAAATTAATAAGAATGTGGAAACAAAGCTCCTTTCAGAAAGGCGAATCAATTTCGATAAAGAACCGAGAAAGATTAACCTTAACACTTTAAACAAAAATATTCCACACGTCTACAACTAAAACTTTCTTATCTGAAGTTACGAACATAATTATTTTTGAATGGAAACCTCAAGAAAAATCTGTTAATAAGAATATAGAGCTTCCTCTAGCGACCGTTCATTAGCTTGAAATAACAGAGCTCAAATCTTTATAACTCAGCTGGATTTGGATGCAGAGTTGTGGAATTTTTTGATTTAAAATTATAGTATCCCAACGCTATTCCATTTAATTTGATTAATAGATACTGGGAACTGAATAAAAATTTACAATTCATAATTTTTTCAGTACCTTCATTGATTCAAACAGCATAAAATATCTTTAGGTCATTTAGAATAGTTTCTCCAACTGGAAGTATATGTTTATCTAATGGTTTTGAAAATAGCTTTTGGTTCACGATTAGAAAACATCCAGAGGATCAACAATAAATAAATAAAAAAGAATTGTAAAACTATTTTCGTTTTTGTAGTGGAAAATAAAAACGGAATTCGTTCTAATTATTTATATATATATATATATATATATATATATATATATATATTACTTTGATGAATAAATAAATATTATGGAATAATGAAATCACTCTTTCGCAAATTCATTACCAGGTGACGCCACTTGTATGAAATCAAAATTATACTAAATTTATCAATTATCCAGCAATTAAGTACCGAAGATATTGTAGCTTACTGGTATTGAGAATACGCAAATATAGACAAAATCCAGAACTCTAGCACATATGATAGTAGGTAAATTCCAATTTTACTAATGCGAAACAAGCGAACTTGTACTAAACCGTGCAAAAAAGTGTCGAATTAATTTTATACCATCATTATTGTAAATAAAGTTTCATCATAACGTACTACTCTGTTGCAATTAAACAGATATTTTTGGGGAAATTTAAAAGTGGTATATCTAATACTTTTGATAAGTTGAAATTAAGTGCAATAAATTTGCAGTCTTTGAATAAATTCCATAATTGACATATTGTGATTCAGCAAAGTTTCAAAGTTAGCTAGAGGTTCAAATTTAATTTAATATAGTAAATTCCTGTGACACACATCAAATATATTTCGAAATTTATTGCATATCTTGTAAGAAGAAAAGTCCGCACATCACAGCATTTGTGACATCACATCATAGCTTAATACAGCATTTATAGATAGACTTAATAACTAGATGTTAGCCGAAACTTGACTAACTAACGGGTGCTTACGTTTGTCATGTGACCATAACATTACTTCAATGCTGTACTTTCATAATCTTTAATTTTAAAATTAATTTTATATTTATTTAATTTTTTTCTATGTTTTAATCATGGAATGTTGCAATCGAACTTTTTATATACTTCCGATATGCTAAATTTTTGAAATTATATACACTTAAATATTATCTATGAAAAACACTATTTTAATATTTGCAGAACTTAATAATCAGTTAATAGGATAGTTTGAGTAAATTTCGATTCCATCTGAGTGGTGACATCTGGTGAGGAATGTTAGAAAGATGTTGAATTCAAGATTCCATAAAATTTTATAATAATAAATTAAGTTAAGACTAAAAAGTAGAAAATAATAAAAATAAAAGAATTTATAAAATCTAGTTAATCTAAGAATAATAGGCCCTTTATCATTTAAATACACAAAATTAAAACAGGATGGATATCATGCTGTAAACTAAGCAAAAGTAATTACTTTTAGCGATATTACTACAACGATACATACTCATTAGCGATTTATACACTTATCTGTAATCAATGAAATAAATTATTTTATTATTTACAAAACTCAATTATCAATTAATATGTTAATTTAATTAAATTTTGATTCTATCTCAATGGCGCTATGATTGGTTGGTTTCAAATTTTAATTCTCTACTTGGTTGTGAATTTAAGAAAATTACTGATTTCACCAAGCCGTTATAATAATAAATTGGAGCAAAATAATAAATAAATTAATAATAAATTGCAAGAATTAATGAAAATAAAAAAATTATAAGCAAAGAATAAAAAATAGAAAATAAGGAGAAATAAAAATTTTTTTACGTTAATAAAAGTGTTTTTCAAATCCTTCTTTCATTAAATTATATAAGCATGAAAACTTATATCCTGGTAAATTACCGAATTCAATTTAACTTTTGTAATATTTCTGTTTGTTCCATCCATTTTTTTACACTCATTGTATAGAATATCAAATAACGAAAGAATCATTTTTGAAATTGCATTTTGCACATAATTTTCTCTTTGGAAAGCAAATAAAATTAAGAAAGAGAAATAAGTAACTTTATATTTGAGAACAAATAAGGCTAGGCACGAAAAATGAATCGAAACTTACGATTAAATCACAAAAAAAGATGAAATTGATTATTATTTATAAAAATGTTTAGCAATTTAATAAAGTGCAGCAGGAAATTTAAATGCAATAGAATTTTTTACTGTGAAATGAGCAAAATAAATTCTTATTTGTTTCAGCATTTACCAATTCAGCTTAAAAAGTGCACAAAGCTTAAATAATTTCATTAGATAATTGAGAGTCCGTTTTTGTCACTTTATCGTGAGAAAAAATGAGAACAAGTTTTATTATATAACTCTGCTTTTCCTTAAGTTTGGAGCATAGTTAAAATGAGTTTAAAATTAAATTTATGTTTTGAAAGTGAGCGATTTTTTTTGTCTAAGCAATAGCCTGTGGGCGTTCTGAAATGTGACTTATAACTTTAATACATGGAAATTTCGTTAAATGTAATTTTTCAATCATTTTGATGATAATTTTGTTTTTCCAGTCATGTAACTCATCTTAGAACTCCTCATCTTAGAACTAACTTTTCTCATCTTAGAACTCCTTGAATTCGAAAAAAATATTTTTGGAATTCTGCCTCTGAACACGCCACTCAAAAACAGAATAAATTAAAAGAGCAAAATCTGATACACAGTCTTTATAACAATATTGCACAAATAAAGCAAGAAATTCACCTGTGTCCTCGTCTTTGCACGTGTGAATAATTCAAGAACACAGTGAACTAGATGGACGAAATTAAGCCCATTTTTTATTATCGGAATATTATTACTGAATAAACGCTAGATTGAAATCCATAATACAGTTGCGTTCCTGTTTCTATTTGTTTGTGTGGGTGCATACAAAATAACTTCAAAAACACAAAGGCATAAATGAAATTTAGAATGATTTCTTGATACCAAATTTGTATATCTATATTAAATTTTGAATCTAATCATTCAAAAAGCTTGAAAATGTATATTAGATTTTTCGTCACTTTAATACGAAGTTTAATACAAAATGCAATATAAAGTCCAAGAATATTATAGACTGATCACGGATACTCCTGCTGATTGATTCCTCAAGAGGTAAAAGGTCTTGCTTTTTTAAGTTGCTATTCACCAATATTTAGTTTTGTGAGATAATTTATTCGAACATCGATGAAAAAATTAATAAAAAGCATTTTTAGGGTTTATTTGATTTTAAGATGCAGAAATATTTTGAAGGCATAAAGATGACAAAACTACTCGAATATCATATTTATTGACGAAGCCTTTAATATAAAATGAATGGAATTACAATATAAACAACATTAGGTCAGTTTATTTCTATTAGGATTTGATGTACTATTAGACTTATTTTGAGACAGACCTTGTAATTTTGAATCGTGGTCAGATAATGAGAAAGATACATGAGCGGACATCCGCCCCTCGAATTTTCCATATCGCACCAGCTGGTGAACATTTGATCCCCGACAGGTTTAGAACGATGGATGCCACGTGATTCTGCTGCGATGAATACCTATTATTTATTTAGATGCCCTATTCTCCACTGTATTTAAGAAAGAGCAAAGAAAGAGCAATCTTATTAGATAGATGGTCTGAATCACATTTCATCGGGGAAGCTATCATGTTAAGATATACCATGTGAATCTCTCTTAGAAATAAGACATGAGTCCGCAGTGTTCCAGTTACGAGATCATTACGGTCTCAAATAACAAAGTTATATTGTAAAATAACTGTGACTCACGAGCTGAAAAGTTCTTCTGTAGGTCTTTAAAAAGTACTTTTGTAGGTCTTAAAATTAAAGCTATAACTAAAAACAAGATAGAAAAATGAATTGTGAATTAATAAAGAAATACGTATTTTCATCTAATAACTGATAAGAAATGGAAGAGGCTTGATATGAAATAAGCATTTAAACCTTTAACCACGATTCAATCTTCTAGGAATTCAGTTAACAGTGAGTGAACATTTTTGAAACACATTGTTAGACGCAAACATTTTCCTTTTAATGGTTGCAATATATCGCGCGGATATAAATTTATATAATGATTAGTTAATTCTTCTTGATAATTTTTCCTACAACAACATAACAATTAGTCCTATTGATAATATAAATGAGTATTGAGTAAAAATATTCCAATTGCAATGCGTTAAAAACAACTAATAAATGCAGATATCACGCACATTTATTCGATATTGGAGTATCAAGGGTTAATATTTAGCTAGAAGAAATGTTGGTTAAATAGAATCCAACCTATAAATTTTATACCCTAAGTGTATCTAGAAAATATCACATTGCATTAAGTGGAAAAATCATTCTTGACTATATATAAAAGAAGTGCTTAACTAACAAAAATATTCAATATTTTTCAAAAATATTACAAAGCTAAAATGCGTTGCGGGTTTACACTTATAACCTTTTTCTATAATATAGTAGAACTTCCATTATTTGAAGTTTAATCATACGAATATTCGATTATCCGAATTTGTAATTTTTACAATTTGATATACAATTTATAATTTTTATGCATATATATGTAATATGCAATGAGCTTTCACACGTAAATTAATATCTGATTTCATTTTTACTCAAAATGCGCATTGCTTTCTTAAAATGCTTATAGTTTTCTGTGCTTTATATTTGTCAAAAAGAATTTCAGTAATTATAGTTGTTTCTATGATTGTAGTTTCTTAATTAATTTCTGAATTTTATCTAACCATAATTATTATCTGACCTAAAACCCCCTAACCTTTGGATATCTATCTAGATATCCAAATTGGCACGACTCCTATTTAGTTTGTATAATCGGAGTTCTATTGTATATTTTTCAACAGATGGTCATTGAAGTTATGACTTTATCGTTACAAGTTTTCATTAACTTAAATATTCCTAAAGACATTCGAATTTTTATTCATATGTGTTTCATATGAAACTGAAAAAAACCTGAGTTCTCTAAAATACAGAGTTCATGTCCGAGAAAGGATTATTTTCCCTATTTTAAATCCCAAAGAAAGATTTCTCAGCTTAGAAAAAAAAATTTATATTTTAAAATACGTGAGGATAGATCTGAGATTTATCTTTTAAGATTCAGTAGTTCCAGAGTGGAGTTTCTCAAAGAACCGCTACCTTTCTTTCTTTCCCATATCTAATCCCACTGTTCTTAGTTCCATTTATTTTCGAGGGATATTCCGTAATACATTGAAATTCCTTTTCGGAATGACAAGATCGATGGGAATATAGGGATTCTTGGACTGATGTGACAGTTATACCGCATCTAATATTCTTCTCTAGGGAAAAAACACGCGAAGAACACTTGGTTTCACCCATAGGAGAGCTTCCATTATCTCAGAAGACGCGAATAAAAAATGGCAGATATTTAATAAATTTAGTACTTTCTAAAATTCAATATCTTTATTAAAAGAGAAAAAAATGCATTTCAAAATCTTTAATTTAGTTAATTAAATGGTACCCAAATAGTTAAAATAAAGTTGCCATACATTTTCAATTTAAAATATGCAATACATTTGCAATTTAAAATTTGCAATATGCAATATTAATCATTAAAAGAGAGAGAAAAAAAGGCGTTTCAAAAAATTTCAAATATACAATACATTTGCAATTTAAAATTTTCAATATGCAATATTAATCATTGAAATTCATTTTTTTCTCTTTTAAAATCTTTATTTGAGATAATTAAATGGTACCCAAATAAAGGTGAGCTAATTAACGGTAAAATAAAGTTGACATACATTTTCAATTAAAAAATATATGTAATTTTAATCATTAAAAGAGAAAAATGCTTTTCAGAGTCTTAATAGTTAATTAAATGGTACCCGAAAAGGTAAAATAACGTTGCTATACTTTAGAAATTTAAAAATACATACAATATTAATCATTCAAAGAGAAAAAAATGCTTTTTAAAATCTTTAATTGAGTTAATTAAATGGTATCCAAGTAAAGTTGAGTTAATTAAAGGTAAAATAAAGTTGACAAACATTTGAAATTTAAAAATATAGGCAATATTAATCATTAAATGAGAAAAAAATGCTTTTCAAAATCTTTAATTGACTTAATGAAATGGTACCCAAATAGGTAAAATAAAGTTACCATACATTTGCAATTTAAAAATATATTGAAATTTTATAAAAATGCTATTTATAATTAATTTCATGAAAACAGTTTTTATTTTGCAAGAATAAGTAGATGTCCTAGTCTATGCATCTTACAGGAGATTTTACTTTACACCTTTGATTAAGATATTTCATTCGATTAAGCAGTTTCACATACTTTGAGAAATGCTTGACCTTGCAGAAGTGCCATCTGTCAGAGAATAATTTAAGCAGTCTTACCCAAGCTGGGTACTTCGTATATAAACGATTGTAAATCATATCTTTTAAGTTGAAGTTCTTTTTACAAAAGAATCCAATTGGGTATTGAGTGTCCTAAGAGAATAATGCCTCTGCAGATTCGATATTAATAATTTAGGAGTTTCCTTATCCAGAGGGATGAGCATATATGAGAGGGTGCAACTGATGGAATCAATTAATACTTACCTGATCGTTATTAAGATCGCCGCGCCAAATAAATTCCGGCATCTACAGGGGAAAAGTGATCAGTTTCATAGTGATCAGTTAATCGATGATATGATTCATTATTGAAGATGCCCTTTAACTAGGTGTATTTTATGATGACATAAGTTGAACATGAATATAAGCGTTGAACATCTTCACATCTCATATAACTTGATTTTGGCACTCATACGGGCATATTAAAAGAGTAACGGCAATTAAAAGAGAAATGTTCCATGCTATATTAGTTTTTTGACGAACTACCTAAAATATAAAATTTTTGTTTGCGCTCTATATGTAATTGAAACTTTTATCTTAGATTTTAATTACCTTACTTTTAATTGTGGTCAAGATTTCTTGCAGGCTGTAATATTTGATTTAATATTTGTTATTATATTTAGCAATCAATAACAAAAAAATGAACATATTTATTTTTTTCTTAAAAAAAACGATATTCATGTGTCGGTTTAGTGTGGCTTTAGATACAATTCCGAAAGAACAAAAGATAATACATTTTTATTATTATTTTATATTTCTATGATTTATATTGAAGTTATTAAAATATATACCAACCTTTACATTAAAATCGAAAAGATGATTCATATAAACCATCGAAATTGTATTAATTTATAAAATGCAATGTAACAAAAATAGCTTCTACAAGGCTGTTTGCAAACTATAGCACAATTTTCTGACATTGTTTTAAAGTCAACTTTATTTGCAGAGTAAATACGGGTATCTCTGCTTTTAATTCTGCGGAAATCGAACCTGATACTATAGTAAAAGAAGAAAAGGGAATATTCAGAATAGAAAGCAATATTTTAATGTTTTACTCGTTGTAAAAATGCTTTACAATTCTAGTAAAATGATTTAATTAAAATCAATGCTGGTCTGTAAATTATTTTTCTTAACAATTTATAGAACTGTACGACTTAAGAAGATTTCAATTGGAAAAAGCATTTGAAAAAATTCTTTCATGGATAATTTTAATAGCGCAAGCATTTTACAAGCAAAGAAACGTTGCCAAAAACATAAAATCAACCCTAAAAATTTAAGGAATGTCAAAATGAGTTAGATTTAAAAATATTAATTATTACGGAACGAAATTAGTATAATCTAGTGAATACATAATAAATTATATCGTTTATATTTTATTGAAATGTTAATTAGGTTAATTAATATTTTAATAATAATTTAATAAAGTTATGAAAAAATTAATTTACTTTTTAGAATAAATCAAACGTTGAAACTTCAAACAATCACAAAGATATTGCTTATTTTATGATCGTTATCTTTTTAATTTGGAAATCACCGGATTAAAAAACGACACCACTTTACATTGCATATAAATGTCTTGAGAAATGTTGAAATTAAATCTGTAGATCTATATTGAACTGATTTTTGAATCATAAAAATATCTATTAACTGGAAAAAAGGAACATACTTTTTGATTTTTCAGTTTTGAACTGTTTTTGTGAAATTCTTCTTATATCATTTTAAGCCCCCGTTTTTTAAAATACATGCTATGCTTTGATTTCGTATTATAAGGGTTAAGAAAAATTCTAATTCACATAGCTTAGAAAAATTTAGTATTTTACTTTAAAAAGTTAATTTAGAAAAAAGAATTATTTTTTTATATGCATTTTATGTCTTTCCTAATATTTATGTAAAATATCATTCATTGCTTTTCTTTATTTATTTATACTTATAATAAAGCTCAATGTGCAAAGCTCTACAGGCCAGACCATTCAACCTACAGCTACCACATTTGGCACGTGTATACCTTGGAGGCCGGGAATGTGCACCTCGGGGTTATTTTTTGGAATTTTTAATTAGAATTTTATTTATTTAAAAATTAAGCGACCTTTTGGCGTGTTTCTGCTATAACTTCCGAAAATATTACCGCACAAAAAAGATTTTTACATGAAGTTAAAGATCAAAAATTTATC
Source organism: Argiope aurantia (assembly GCA_026543865.1). Lineage (NCBI taxonomy): Eukaryota > Metazoa > Arthropoda > Arachnida > Araneae > Araneidae > Argiope > Argiope aurantia. Next base: position 60,220 of record JAPMOR010017545.1, read on the forward strand.
TTTTAAATGATACCAATGTTTTAACCTTAAAATTAAATTTCTATTTTTAATGAATTTTTAAATAAATACTTTAACTATATTTTTCAACAATTTTTTTCGTACAAAAAAAAAATAAAATTTAAGCTGCACGAGCACGTTTCGCATTCATGAGAAAAAATTAGCTTTTTTCAAAGTGTTGCCATCACATTGATTAAAGATATAATTATAAATAAATTAAATATTTTTGGAAATGAAATCTGCAAAAATATAATTTTCGGCACGTGTCTGGGAAATGAAACAAATAAGAAATATTATTTTTTCTAAAAAATAAATTCAAGAAAAATTATTTTATGATCCTTTACACTCTCTATATTATTAATCCAATAAATCAGTTTTATTTTAAGGCAAGTTTTGTTTAATATGAACAGGATATCCATTCAAATCAGGGCCACACAGCTAATTTGTAAACCTTTAGTAAAACACAGATCTGCTAAAATGGTCTAAATGGAAAATGATTATATTTTATGTAGCTTGATTTAATAAATGCTCTAATAAATAACAAATTTTTGATTTTACATAAAGCTTCTGCTGTGGAAATCACGATTAACAAAATGTTCTTGAAACCCTAATATTTTAAATAAAAAGAGTTAATTTCCAATCAACTAAATCAATCACTTAAACTGACTGATTAATGAAAATTTGAATATCGCTATTCAATAAAAAAAGGATAATTTTAGATTTTCCATCGATTGTTTCAAAGAAAATACGTCTATCAGCGCGCAGGTTTCTGAAGATTAATTGGCCTAAGATTATGAAAATGTTGAGTTTTTCTAAATTTTTAACATTCAAAACATCATAAATAAGTCTTAGTTGATCGTGGAAAATAGAAACATTCATTCATTTATTTAAAATTTGGTGTGTCCAGAATATTTCTCAGAGTATGATACCTTACTGCATTAAATTTAGATATTAATTTCAATTTCATCATTTCCACTTTAAATTAAAGTGACAACAAATTAGTAAAATATATATAGTAAATTGAACGAAACGATCTCAACAACAGTATAATTTTGGTATAACTATCAAAATTTGAAGATTAAAAATGTTTTGTTTGAGAATCTATTAAGAGACTAGTTACTTAAAATATTTAATTGAAAATTGTAATTAGCGGTAATACTGGCGAACCGGCTGGTCGCCAAAGGCGGCTAGTTTTTAATATAAACAGAAAAGAATTTTATTCATATTTACTATATACAATATTGGACGCTCAGAAAATTTTTTACCCACTGCTATCCTTTTCTTGAATACTTTTTCGCTCTTTTCGTAACTTTGAAATCTATCAGAATTTTAAATGAACTAATAAATCACTGATTTATTTAAACACATTTTTTAGAATTTTTCAATCGAGTTTAAATTTGAAGCATTTAATAATTTTTCACACTTGCGTTGATTATAAACCTTTAATTCATTCCAGAGCATAAAGGAATTAACACATAATTCATACAGCATTATACAATGTTTCTCATACGGGCCGTATAGACTCCGTTTAGGATATTGAACATTTTCATAGATTGAAAAGTATCTAAAGACCCACTTTTTTACGATCCTTAATTTTCCAGAAAATCGCACTCAAAGAATGATAACGTCATATAAAAACTTGAAGGAAAATTTGATATGCAACTCATTCTTTTACGATCTCAAAGCAGAAATCTACAACCAGCACACGGCGTTTGCTAAAAGCGAAGGGTGATGCTTATCCTTTTGTATTCACTTCACTAGCGCTGTTATGTGGACATAAAGCTGCAAGCATACCTTATTCTTAAGACACGTATAATACAATTTTTTTACTCAAATAATATTATCATACCTTTACTGAGATCGCAACTACTAATTTTAGTTGCTAATCAAAGTAAGTGCTTTATCTTTTCAGGAATTTAACCGTCGAATGCGACCAGCAAAGCATTCATTATAAGCATTTAATTAATTTTTGGATGGGAAAAGGAACGTCACAAGTTATTAAAGATCGTGAAAGACTCTTGCAAGACACAAGATATAAATTGTCTCTAAGAATTTAGATGTTTGCATCAAAATAGATGTAGAGAAAGAGAGAGGAAATAGTGGAAATGACTTTGAAGATAATGAAATACCAAAGGAAATTCGACGACAAAAATCCCTCTGAATTATTCACTCGGCAAGAACTCAGTATTATTTGGGAATTTTTTAACTAATTGACAATTCAAGTCGAAATTATTGAAATAAATTTTTATTGATAATATTAGTTTTAGCGTGATTAATTTTTATGACATAATTTGGTTAATAAAACAGCATACCATAGCATAATTTATATTAGTCTCGAACTTTTTAATCCATCCATTTTTTCATTCCTCCAAGAAAGAAAAAATCAAACTATCGACTTCACATCTGTTTGTGTACATCGGAGCACTTGTAACTAGAAACTAAATTCTCAAAACACTATGCAAGAAACTGGAGGGATAAAATTTTCTGTATGTTATTTTCATCAAAATTATTGAGTAATACCAAATATCAAACCAAATGTGTTCAAAGATAAGAGATAAGAGCATTTATGTTTTCGTATATTTGTGAAAACGAAAACTCAAATAAAGAAGATTTGATGAAATTTAGCATTTTTCATTTACATAAAAATTGCAGATTTTAATTAAATCTGCAAAAAAATTATTCACTTATTTGTGGATGTTTACCGGAAAATCTGACAAAAACATCCCTGATTTTTATGTTTTTATATTGATTAGGAGATAAAAAAAAATTAAAATTTTTATACAATAATGAGTTTCGGAATTTAAATTTACCTCCCAAGAAAGGCAGGAAAAATTATCTTTGGAAAACTATTAATTTTGTTATTAAGCAGTATTTCTAAATTGTTTTTGTAAAAATAGAAACAGCAATTTTTTTCACCGATGTGAAAATGTTTTTAACTTTTCATAGAATTTAAAAACATGATTATGGTTGAAACCGCATTATAAAATTAATTGAGATTCCTTTTACTAAAGAGTTTCAGGAATTGAATTTAGTTCTTCTATTTCAAATGGGATTTTCAGGCTCTGATAAATTATAGCTCTGTTTAGGTACATGTAAAACTATGTGAATACTTTTAATACAGTTTTATAGCAATTTATTTTATATGCACCTTTTGATTACTTTCAAAATAGTTTTGTAGATTGGTAATTTCTTACAACAGGAAATTATTTTTTATTCTTTTTTTTGCAATTTATCTAGTATCTTCCAAAAAGGCTGATAAATTAGAATACTTAGCATTGATTATTATACACTTTTTTCTCTTATTTTTGTTACTTGCTGTAACAAAATACAGCAATACTCACCCATTTATTTTACTTAAAAACAAACCACACTCACTGAAACAATCTCATTTGGTTTAGCATAAGGCACCAAGGACACGTGTCGGAGCTGCCGTTGCTTCAAATCGACCCGGAGAATCTAGATAGAAATCTGATCAATTTTTTTTTGTACTACGTCCTCTCGGAAGACTTTCACAGGAAAGTGGTCTACATTTGCATTTCAATTGGAGAAAAATCTTCCTCAGGCTGCTCGATTGGAGATTCTAATTAGTTAAGTGCATACCAGCCTACAACTATGCTATCTAGAGGTTCTGATTAGGATTGAAGCCAGGATCGAATGTATGACCTTCATCTTGAATTAATAATAACTATAATAATATAATAACTTGATAAATATTTATAGGTCTTGATAAATTAAATTGATAAATATTAACTTATTAACTTGATAAATTGTCGTTTATTTTAGAGTAAATAATAACAATAATAATATCATAACTCGATAAATTCTTCTTAAATGCCTTGTCTTATCCCTTTAGACGGTAGATGTACTTGTTGATACTTAAAAATTAATTCAATAAAGATACAATATTTTTTATTCTTGGACGGTCAACATAATCGTTGCCATATTAATTTGGTATTTATATGGGAAATAAATGCATTTTATATTGATTTGTTGCTTTATGTGCAACTACGAAATATACTTGCTTTCATAATTATGATACGTTTAGTATTTCGGTTGAAATGACATGTGATAACAGTAGAAATAGCAGAAATAGCATAGGGAATATAGCCAGTAAAGGAGTATTTAATTTAAAAATTTATTTATAATTCTCATATTATTAATAGAGTACAACCTTCATTAAAATTTTTTATGTTTAGAACAAACCCGACTTTAAATCAATCCATCTTTATTATTCATTTTTCGAATATTTCAAAGGGAACATTATCATTTATTTATCACTTTGATATAAAAATTCTTTTGGAAGTTCACTTTTCTTTTAATATTTTTTTCAGCGTCGAATTGAAAATGATTCAAGATATAAACGCTCTAATAACTTTAAATCCTTCATTGTGTGATCCGATCACGTCTGAAGTAGGAAGAAAAATATTGAGAAGTAAATATTTGTTGATATGAAAAAAAAAAAAAAAAAAAAAAGAACGAAAAGAGGTATTGAGAAGGGAAAACACTTTTTGAAAAGAAATATTTTAGTAGAAAAATGGAACTGTCATCAAATGAACCAATAAAAATGATTCTACGCTGAACTAGAGAAGAAAGAGTAAGAGAACAGAGCACTGCAAGGAAAGCAAAATGTAGGAAAAGTAAGTTTCTTAGGAGATCTGACGGAAGTGCGTCACAGCTACGTCACGAAGATTAACGGAAGCCTCCTCCAGCACCGTTTGCTTGCACGCTTTTCTCTCCTCATTTTAGATGAAAAGTAGACTCGCACGTGCTAAACGCTTTGGAAAGAGACCGGCGGCTCAGGTAAGAGAGCGTTTGCTTTTGCATTGAATTATCGTTTTCTTTCGCATATTTCTAGAATTTGAAATGCTTTTTGCATCGATGATGATTATATATAAAAAAGAAATGCATTAATATACTGATGAGAATTTTTTTATTTGTAAAAATTTGCTAATTTGTGTACTAAAAACGGAACCTCAAGATGATCTGCCATATGATCAAGATGATTTTGATTTGATGCTTTGGAATATATTTTCTAATGAAATGAAATGCATTGCGTTGTTGATATAAAAAATATGTATTCCCATCTGCGCTATTTTGGATCACTGTTTGGTAAAAATGGAACCTTAAGATGGATTAACATATGATCGGGATGATCCTGCTTTGAATTTTTAAAATGCATTTGATGAGAAAATGTAATGGATTTAAATTAGCAATTTTTAACTGTGCAGTTTTGGAGCACTATTTATCAATAATGCATCTCAATATGAATTTAAATTTAACCAAGAAAATTTTGCATTATTGCCATGTTCTGCATTTTTGATGGAAATATATTTATATATATTTAAACTAAAAAAAACCCTTTAACTTAGAGAAAAACTTTAGAAATTATCGCATAAATGTAAAATATTTTTACTTTCAAATTAATGATTGATTCTCCTTGTAGGATTTAATTATCCATATTTTTACGTTTGAATGTTTAGCTGAAAATAAGCGTTGGAATGTTATATTACAAATTTCTTTCCTATTTTCGAAAGATAAACTTGTGAGTAAATCTTTAGATAGTTTGCTACATTTGTGAACTTATTTTAACAAATAAATAAATAATCTTCAGAAATATTGTTGTAATAAAAATAGCATAACACCATTTCATATGTAAATCTATGAAAGAAATCAAATGGAAGTAGTAATATTTTTTCAGAATTAATTTATATAAAACAATCAAAAATAATTTATCTCATATTCTAAGAATATAAAAAAAATATTTTTGTTCACAGTATTTCTTAAATATTATTTCAAAAGATTTATTAAGTATACGTGTTGGAAAATTGACAAAAAGGAATGATTTCTTCAGATGTATCAAAATAGTAATATTTATTTATTATTATTTAAATATTTTGTTATAAATATTATAATTTTTGAAAAAATATATGATAATATTTTTGTAGCCAATTTATGAAGTAAAAGATCTATAGTCGCTTAAGAAAGGATGAGCTGTAAAAGAATATTTTTAAATTATATAATGAAAAAAAAATGCTCTATTTATTTTAGAATTTAAAATTACTTATTATAATATTATAAAGTTTTAATTTTTTACTATAATACTATAATTAGCTATTATATTTAATAAGTTAACATTATATATTTTTATAACATTATAATTAATTTTTTTCATAATGTTTTAATTAAAAGTAGAAGCATTTTAAGTACATTAAACTTCATCATTTATGAATTATGTGAAACCTCTGCTGTTGAAAAATGTACGGCAAACTAGCATATGTTTTATTTGATTTGTATAAAATAACTTTTATAAAATTTATTGAAAAATGACGCAAGTTTATTCAAAAGAATCATTAAAAAGTGAGAAAATTAAGAAGGTATAATTAAACAGTGTCACTTGCAACTATTGAGATTTTAAAAAAAATATGCTGCAATAATGCGTCAATGAAAACTTAAAATAATTTAAAATTATTGAGCTATTTAGCTTAGTCATATATGTAAATTACACTTTTATATACTTTGCAGTAAAAGAAACAGATGTTTTATTTAATTTTAATAAAAGCAGTTCGCAAATTCCCTGTAAATTAAAAGAAGTTTATTTAAAAGAATCTTTATTATACCGAAAATTAAAAAGCAGCATCCCTTAGCATAAGCATTTTTTGGTAATATGCTTTTTAATAAATAAAAGGAGAGGTGTTCTATTTTGTAGAAAACGTAATCATAATAAAAAAATCTAATTTTTAAATGTGTTTTTAGTTTTTTTTTAATTTTCTTACAAAAGAGTCATAGGTTTACAAATAAAAGAGTCAAAATTTGATTCTTTAATGTAAATAGTGTATTAAATACAAAGCGTATAATGAAAGAGAGGTGTTTTATTTCAAAAATTTCCATTAGAAACTACATATGGCATATAAAAAATATTTAGGCTAATAATGGGAACTTATAGAGCTAACTGTAATAAATAATCTGGCAAGAGGATAATAGTCAATATTTAAACATGTGAAAATTTTTTATTTGAGTTAGAGGTTACTTTTATCTAGCTTATTTTAATTAGAGGTTTTATTATTTCAGCATTCTTCAAAGGAATTATTTGTATAAAATGAAGCGTATGTTTCCATTCATTATAGCATTAGAGTAAAAAAATACGTATTTGTCGACAACTTACTAGAAAATATTATTAATTATCTTACTGAAAGCTATTATTTCAAACCAGTTTAAAAACAAAATTTCATTTCCTTTAAAAGAAGTGCATTTTTATTTAATACGAGTATTAGTTAGAGAAACTATTTTTTTTGAAAACACCAAAGAGCAATATCATTTAGTTTGTCCCACGCTTTTGATACTTTAGTGCTGTTTTACTCTGTGCAACGTAAAGTTCTATATTTACATTTATAGCAATTAAAAGATCAACGAAATTGCTCCATTGTTAGCTTTTAAACAATAAATTCCCCTTTTTGAAAAAAAAGAAATAATAAATAAAGACAATTTATACAATTTCGAATAACATGTTAAACAAACATTAGCTAATTTGAACTGTAAACTACTGACTGTTGTCTGTTAATCCTATAATGAGTAAATTTTTATTTTTCAATTGAATTTTTAAAAAGCGATATCAATTGGTGTGTGCGTAGGATAAAATATAGCTTTTATAGAGGAAACTAGAATGTTTAAAAGCTTTATTTAGATGCAGCTTAAAGTTACAATGTATTAAGTTCCAAATGCCCTTCGAACGAAGCGAATTGTTATTTATATGCAGCATAAGGTTGCAATGCATTAAGGTCCAAATGTTCTTGAAACGAAGCGAATTGTTATTTATATGAAACTTTATAATAATATAGCGCTATAATACTATGAATTCACTAGTCCTCGAAAATCGTGAGTTAGACAGTCGTTATTTTTTAAGAAAACCAACTCCCTAAACTGATTCATCATTTTTTTAAAAAATAGATAACAATTATTTTTTTCTTTTAATTATAATTTATTCATTAAAAATCATTTCCTAGATTCAATCAAAAATATAATTCATAATTTTTTTAGTCATTAAGTTAATTCTCGAATTAACTTTTAAAAGGCAGGGATATAAAGATGGTATATGAATCATTGTGAATTGGTGGATAAATATTGATAAAAATATGCTGTCTCAAACTTGCATAAATTTTTTCCTAAGAAAAAATATTTTTTTTGAACTATCTATCAGAAAATATTGGTCAGATTTAAAGATAAAAGCTAAAGCCATATATCAAGGAATTGTCGTAAATATATAAATATTTTTTTTTATCATTCAATGGTTCCCACAACGAAATTTCATAAGAGGAAAAAGAACAACGCAGGCTCCATTCCTAAATAAACTTTTGAAAGTAATACTCTTAACGACATTTTTGCTTTTTTTTTATATATATAACTAATGTTTTTCTCGAATGCGAACATTTAAAATAAATTTATTGGACAAAATTGCCATTGTTGCATGTTACGACTAGCCTCTCTTTTTTATGAGACTTAAAATGACATCTTTCATTTTCTAAAGATTTATTATCTTTGCCTAATTCTGCATTGAAAGCTTTTTTTTTCTAAAGTTAAAAAGAAAGAAGAAGAGGTTTCAGTAAAAAAAGAGCTTTTCCTAAACTTAGAGCCTCTTGGAAAGTTTCTGAAAAACACATTTGTTTACTACATGGAATTAATGCGGAGCATGCATATATGTGCATATATAATTCTTTTGTTCTCATGCAAATAACATCAGTGTCTGGTTGGAGCTGAAATAAAGAAAAAAAATCGGTTTAATATTTATAACTTAATTATATTTAAGGTGTATTTTGTGAAAGAAGGAGCTAAATTAGTTATTCATGGGCTGTGGTATTAACAGTTTAGTGTTAAATCCACGCAAAGGAAAAATCAAAGTATTGTGTGTTTTTAAATGCCACTGAAACTATTTTATCTTAATATGAAAATATGAGCACCAGACTTAAAAATTTATTCTTTCAATTAAAACTTTAAACTGAATTATGAGTTGCAAAACTACTTTAAAAAGTAGTTGGAATCTTCAAAGGTTAATGTATTCCGTTTTGAATAAATCAATGTTTTTTTTATGCCAGAAATTAACTCATAGAAATAGATATTTTTTCAGCTAAACGATAATGTTCCTTTGATTTCACAAATATCAAAACTTTTTCATATTATACTATACGAAATTAAACTACATGAACCATTTTAACATGGGAAAATCTAAAATATTTTTTATTTGAAGTTATTGCCACCTTATGTGAAAGATAGATAAGTTAAAGATAAGATATATGTAGATATGTTAAAGTTTCATTAATTGTAAATATGTAACTTGATAATATTTAAACACGATTAATTATATGGAAATATGCCTTTTGGAGTCTTATCAACAATGTCAAATTTCACTGTCCCTATCCTATTCTCTTCTACTCCTCTATTTTTATTTTTTAACTACAGATATGTATCTCTACCAATAATAAAGGAAAATGTATGTTTTGGCTTTCTATGGCCAAATCTGACCCAGAGCTACCAAATTATTTATAGATATACTATGAAAGAGGGAAATGTACCCATTTTAGTGGTGTGTTTCAAATTTTAATTAGAATTTTTATTAATTAAAAATTAAGTCTGATTTTGGCGTTTCCTCTCGGTAACTCAAAAAGTTTATTGCGCAAAAATTACTTTGAACTATTTTAATCCTAAAAGAATTATCTTCTTAATGATATCATTTATTTTTGTTTTCATTTATGATTTCATTCATTCATTTCATTTATGACTTTATCTGATTTTTAGTAATTTTTAAATTTATTTTTTGCATAAGTTTTCAACAAAATATTTCAATTTTGAAGTGAGGTTGAAATCGTTTTCATTATTTTATTTGGTATTCAGTCAGCTAATTTCTTTCTTTTTTTAAACGCCAAGGAAAAAACATAGTGTTATAGTTCTGTGTAGTTTATATGTCGAATAAGAAAGTGAACTCACTATAGAGGGAATGTTAGAAGATAGATGAACCGAATAGGTAGATTATTCACAGCTCTATGATGTCATGGGAAATGACTCCATTAACAAGTGTTTTATTTGCACAGTAAATAGAACAAATATAAGGTTAAAAAACAACTCAACTTTAATATGACATTTTGATTTTTAAAAATATGTTTTTGACGGATATATATATATATATATATAACGTGAGTACGTGGATAAGAATTCATAAGGAAAGTAAGGAAATAATATTGATTTTCATTGTTAGAGCCAATTAACCAATAAATTAGAAGTCAGCCCTTCATTAATTAAAGTTGCTTTAATAAAAATTTCCTTGATTATAATATAAATATAATTCGTGATTTTATTTACAAATTAATAATAATTCAAAGTTAATCGGAAACAAGTAAAAATGGCAATGACAGAGTTATAAAGTAATGCACATTTCCATTAATTTGTAAATTATTAAATCACGTTAGAGAGAGCATATATGGATAGTAGAGATCTCAATGTCATTTCATTATTCTGCTGAATTCAAAAGCAGAACATTATTCATATGCATTCAAATCCCCAATAGTTAAAATGTTTTATGTCCAGTGTGCGTCCGTGGTGGAACGCTATAGTATTTAATCATTTGAATAAGAACAATTATTTAAATTGCATAGCTTTATCAAACCTTAAATATTAAATAAAATAAGAAATTCTTTCTGAATCAAATTTGTAAACTTCAACTAGTTTAAGAATTCGATTATTTAATGCATACGTTTTAGTGTCTAGTATCTAGGTAATCATGAATGGTCCATTATTGAACATTATTAAAAGATTCTAAAAAATTAGAATTATGACAATTTGCATACACAAAGTCACAATTTCATTGGTTATCTCAATTCTCTCCCTTTAAATCATATTGACCAATATTTTAGAACACCTGGGAATAATAAATCACATAACTACTAATTTAAAGTAAAAAGACGTTCTAATCCAAAATAACCTAGCTGGTATTTCAATTTGGTTAAAAATAGAAATAGAAATGCCTTAGGAACTAGGTAACGGAACTTAATGTCACTATACAATTTTTCAGCAAACGAAAGAATTTTCAAAATTAACTGTAAGTTTTGCAAAATTTTATTGATTTCTTTTATTTTCGGATAAGCAAGTTTCAATAAAGATTGTTATTGTCCTCCGAATGCAATGCTTATTTTCGATTACCTCAGAAGAAACGTTACCAGCTTAAATTTGAGATGTGAGGATTCAAGCCGATGATTAAGCAAATTGCTCTGAAGCGAATCAAAAATTAATGAGGAATTTTCTGAAAACAGGAGAAGAAGAAGAAAGCTCTTCCTATCAAACTGTGAAGGTTATTCGGTATGCCATTATTCTCGGTCGTCTCGGTTTGTTCTCTTCTTGAAAATTTTAGAAATCATATTCACCACATCATTAATGATTAATGATCGTGTTCGTTGTTATTGTAACAAATTGACGATAATTTTCCCGTTGTTGAGCGTATTTTCGCCCAATTATAAAGCAACTTGGTAAGGATTCTTTATATCTCCTCAAATTAACTGGAATCATTATTGTGTATACACTCTCCACTCTCCTTCGGCAGTTATATTCATTTCCCTCTCAGAAACAGTGTTGAATTTTTGGAAAGAGCAGCTACTTTTGTTTCAAAAGTGCGTAAAGGGTTTTGAAGAGAATGGAATTTTAATACTTTAAACCTCTTTGAATACTTCATATTTTAGAACAATGACGGAATTAAAATTTTTAATAGACTCAAGAGTTTCATTTGACGAACTAAACTATGTTTTAAGCAAAGCAATTATTTTATGTTATCGCATTTCTATTTGGCATTAGCTGAGATTCGATGATGCGTGTTATTTACAGATGAATAGATACTATTGTGCATGTTTAGTTTTTAAAAATTTAATTTGGAAATTACCTAATTCTTTTTGATTAAAGTTCATAAAGGATCAGGAATTTCTTTGAAAATTATAAAGCCTATTGTTGCCAATATAACGGGAGATTTTTTAAAATTAAATGATAGCTTTTATTTTTTATTGAAGAATATTTTATCCTATGAAATTAAAAACCAACTTTACTTTTAAATCAGAGTTATGTGGTTTCTGTAGTTGTTTTCTTAATTATTCAGTTCTAGATTTTAAATTAATTTCTGTTTTAGAACAAACATAAAATATAGTGCATGACTAATAGTGCCTAGAAAGTTTTCATAATATGTGGCATGTGTTAAAAACATGTTTGCAACGTGTTTTTTGAAAGAAGATTGACATGAATTTTAAACAAAGTAACATGCTTCTTAAATTAAAGTTTTTTTTATATTTAACTTCATTTCTTTTCCTTTGCTGTGTTTTCTAAGATTCTATCCACAAGGTATCAGCTCTAATCATAGACCAGTAACCAAATTCTAAAACCTGAAAGATAGCTATATACTTTAAAATGCCTTAAACGGCCTAAATAAATAAGTTTTACGACTTTCCAGTCAGTAAATAAATGTACAGCTGAAAAATTGCTAAATTTTTGTACAATGTTTTAGTCCTATTAATCGTATTTAAGAAAATATATTTGTTACTAATATTTTAAGACCAGAAAGTTTCATTCGTCTGATATTAATATTGTCCAAGTCATAAAGCTTTAAATATGATTTTCTTAAATATTAAAGCTATGAAAATTTAAAGTTATGAATATTTATTGACTGAAACACCATAAAATTATATTCTTTACGACATCAAAAGCATTCCTTCTATTGCTTCACGATTACACTAAAGCGATTACACACACACACATACACACGCACGCACGCACGCACGCACGCACACATTAAGTAATTATTATGAAGAGGATAGTTCCGAGATTGATAAAAATATTTTGTTGAAATTTTAATAAACAACATTGAAAAGAAAAGAAATTGAATTATCCTTTTTCTTTGAATTTCACATTTTATTTGCATTATACTTTTCATAACAAATAACATTTTTGTATCTAAATAATCGATTATTTATTTTAAAAATCATATTTTAAGATATTCATTTTGTTGATATGCATTTGAAATTAATTATTTTTATGAATTCTTTAAATATTTACTTTGAATCTTTTAAATTTAGACTTTCTTTGTATGAAAAATTGTGTTATAACATTTCGCAAATGTTTTTGACCAATGTTTTGTTTTGAGATTTTTAATTTCATTCTTCTAGTTTTTTCTTTTTTTTTTAATTCTTTACATTTCATTACATTCTTTACATTTTAAAATAATATTATTCATTTTTATTCCTAATTATTTGCAAATTACGGAAGCTAAATTCTACCTTTATTGTTTACATTTTTGTATGCGATTTTCTAATATGAATTTTTATTACATAAATTCATAAACATGACAATTTACTTAAAATAATAATTTATATTAATGAAAGTAAAAAACAAATATCATTATATGCCGTGTGCAATTAAAAAATTTAATCGGACGGCAAGATTGCTTTGAAATTAATTCAATTCCATTCAATTTCCATTGAATGCCATTTCGAAGAACAAAAATATCATGAATTTAAAAGATCTTGTGCATTTCCAAGTTTCAGAGAGCTAATTTGAATCCAATGTTTAGAAAGTAGATTACAGGGTCCGACGAAAGAAGTTTTGGCAGACTCGCATTTCCTGATTAAATTTCGCCATTAATGGTAATTAAGGCCCTTGCTATGATCCACGGAAAAAATATTGATCATAAAATGCGACCTTTATATCCTTGCGTTCCGAATTTTTTGCGTTTTGAAAGCCATAACAGTGGCATAAAAATGAAAGTTATCTCAGGAAATATGTTCACACTTATAGTCTGAATATTGAGTACAATTATGAGGCTTTAAATATGGACAGTTTTTTAAAAAATTAGGTTAAGTGCAAAATCCTTTTATTTCACAAAAAGAACTGCCAATTGCTTAAATAGAATCTGGTTATTCTTTTCTTTCCATTTTGTATTATTTAACGGAATATTTAACAACTTCAATGGAACGTTTTACATGAAACAAAGTAAAATTCGGATTGTAATTATTCTAAAAAATTTCGCAGATTATATCATTATTGATCGACTGACATTAATTATAATATATTATTATAGCATTGCATATAAATTACAATTCACTTTGGTGCAAAAGGTTACGAACTTATTCGCTAGTATTGCATACAAGTAGAGATTACAAATATTTCGATTGTAGAATTAAGATAAGTGCTTAATGTGCTATGTACTACTGGCATTTTGTATTAACACTCATGCATAGGAAATAAAATTTAACTTTATCAACAAATACAACACTAAGAAAAACTTGTTTATAAAATCACTAAACATTAGCACTAATAAACTTGTTTGAGGGAAATAAATGGTAATATATCGGAATAAGAAGATCTGGATTATTGATATTGAAATTGACAAAAATACGAAAATGTTGAGTTAATTTCAAAAATAACAATAAAACAAATATTAGTATTCATTAATGTGATATTAAATTTGCTTAAAATTTTTGTTTTAACCATATAGCCACAGCCGATTTCATCAATAAACTTAAAACATCATCTTAATATACAAAGTTTTCCACTTTATTTGCAGCTCAAAAATTACTTTTTAAACCATTAGTGATAGACCAAATGCATTAATGAATATCTAACTAAATCTGACTAACACATCCGGAGGAATTGAAAAAAAATTATTTCATAATTTTTTCAGCAATACATTTGCCGATGCAAATAATATAAAATACTGTTCAATAATATAAAATATATTTCATTCAAAGCCCTTTTACATTTGGTGACATATGCCTATTTTTCACAGTGTAGAAATTAGGTTTGAAATTAGCTGTTGTATAACAAATTAACGCAAATACGAATAAAATGTACTTTTCAGCATTCCGGCTGGATATCACCAGTTTCAGTCGAGTAATTTTAGTCCACCATGACAACGCTTTAAAAGACGGATAGAGAGGAGAAAATGCAAAGTAGAGAGAAAGAGAGAGAGAGAGAGAGAGAGAGAGCTATTAAAATATTCAAAGAACAAAAAGTTTTGATTAATTGTTATGATGGCAATTATTTATATTGGTAGCAATGCATTAACTTGCTACTGAAAAATATTTTAAGATTTTATTAACAATTTGTTAAATATTAACTTTAAAATAAAGAAGATCAATTAATGAACTTCAGCAAATTATTTTCATATAAAAAATTCATTTTATAGTGAATTATAATTTATAATTGTTGAATTATAACTGTTGAATTATAATTTAAATATAATCCAGATTATGATTCGTAAATGATATAAGATTGTAATAGATGATAGAAATTGAAATAAACACCGAATAATAAACGTAATGAGTGCATATAAAATGGAAAAATAAGACGAAGAGTTCTGAGATACCACATATCATATTTATACTTTGTTTTAAAACAAACATACGTAGCACTCCTTGCTATAAACATAATTCAACCGTCTTTGAATCATAATTTAATTATAGTCGAAATGCATATTAATTATGATTCGTAAATTATATAAGATTTTAACAGATAACAAAAATTGAAATAAACACCGATTAATAAACGTAATGATTTCATATAGTAAAATGAAGAATTATGAAGTACCACATATCACATTTATTCTTTGTTTTAAAGCATTCATTTTATCAAGTATCTAATGCATTGCAATAAGTTGCTGCGTTCTCATGATCGCGAAGCTTTTAATTCCCCTTCCGATTTTTTCTGGCTTCCTTGTGACCTTAGTTTTTTCTTCTTCTTTGCAAAACTCCTCACTTGCTACTTTGCAGTGCTCCTTAATTTTTTCCGTCCTCTACATGATCTCACACAGAAAAATCGCACCCAAAGCTCCAAGATCTTGCTAGTCTAAAATTTCAAGTTCATAATTCCGAGTTTGAGACATTAATTTACCCAAGTTCTAAAACGCACATGATCAAGATTTGGCATTCTTAAATTCATTATCCTTTTCTCTGTCTCGCGCTATTTTTTTGTTTTTTTGTATGATTATTGATTTTTTGTAGCAATGAAATCAATGAGATTTTGCCGCTTTGTAAAATTTTTTTGCCTTTAGTACCCAATTAAAGTTTTAACTTTAATTCTACTGTTAGCGTAAGGCTGTTCTGAAATTTTAACATCAGCATAACACCAATAAAAATTTTAATAATAACGTAATTCTGTACTCCATAAATTTGCTATTAAAATGCTGATTCTTGCGACATTTTTTTACCATGGCCTGAGATGCACTCCACCAAAATGTGGTATCCTTAGTATTGTTAGATTTCTTTTCCTTCTTTAATATTTTTAAGAGGTAGTTTCTTATGGCCTCTGTTTTTATCCCCACAGTGCTCAAGTTAGAAGTATTTTTTAATTTTATTCACCTTGTATAGAGATGGAATTAAACCGGCATTCGATCCGATGGTCCGAACGTTTGATTATCAATTCAATCAAAGCTTTAACGTTAAGGATTTTGGTTTGCATATATTACTGTCAATGTTATTAATCTGTAATTATTAATATTCACTAGTCAATGAAATGAATTGATAAATATTGATATAACCCATCTATGTGATAAGTCGATTAATCACTTTTATCAATTATTATTAATAATAACTGATTAATCAGTTGAGTGTAACAAACATTCAAATAATAAACAGAGAAGACTAGAAAGGTTAGTTATTATTATATAACTTAAGAATAAGACTATATTATATATATATTTATATAATTTAAATAAATATGTAACTAATTCATAAATTCAATGAAAGCTAGGAATAAAATAAAACTAAGTGATTTCCAGAAGTTTACAATGATATTTTATAAGTGATTTAATTTGGTGTGTGTATCGGATATATTAAAATCACTGCTGTCCGAAAAACCTAACGTTTAAAAGTAAATGATATAAGATATATCATTTCAGGTAGATCAAAGTATTTCTCACTTACGTTTGGTTGAAGAGGAAGGGTCGAAAAAAAAAAAGGACCTGCAGTTACTCGAAGAAATCGATTAGAAAGAAATTAGGTCGATCTTGAATTTCTCCGATTGAGTATAGATAATTGCACGCCTTATTTTTAGTGCTGACTAGAGACTTGTCCTTGTCATAAAAACTTTTTCATAATTGAACAGTAACCGGAGGTAAGGTGCAGACTTTAGGTATCCTAATTGAAATTATTATTAATTATTTGGAACAAAGTAGTGCTTGCATAATTGAAGTTTTCAGAATATCGATTTCTGTTTTCCAGCAAGTTATACTCTAAAGTTAATGATTTAAAAGAACAATGTATTTAAATTGCATATTGCATGATTTTTAATTTTTTAACCAAGCTGTATAAGTCAATGAATTCGAGGCAAAAGAGTATAGGAAAATAATAAAAATTAGTTTTATGTTAAATTTTGGACTAAATTCAATTAATCAACAACCATAATTACTGAAATTAAAATTTACTAAATGATAAAATATAATAATTGATTTAATCAATAACAAATCTTTAAATAATTGAAAATTAATTAAAAATCGACAAAATTGTGCAGAGTTTTATATTTACTTATAATATATAATAAAAAATGTTTTCATAGAATAAATTTATTTTCAAAACATTAGTATAAACAATTTTAATACATTATATATGAATTCCTTTTATTCCGGCCTTAAAATTCTAGGGGAGTTAAATTATGAATTTGTTCCTTTAAATGAAAAAGAAAAAAAGTTCATTAAAACAAAACGAACAGAAAATGAAGCCCAGATAATTTTTTTCGTTATTTCGTCAACAAAAAACTTAATATGTGCACACATAATTGTTTTTGAGAATATAAAAGGAAGGTAATATCCAGTAAGTTCAAGCCATGTCAAATGCATCTCGTCGAATTCATTTCGGAACCCATTACCCATCATGCAGTCGGAAATAAGACGACACGATACAGCCTTGCGTAAGATAATGTGCAGTTTTTTGATATCGTGCTAAGCTATATTTTTCATGTACTTTCGACGTCAAAATAATTTACACCATTGAAGTATACATGGGAATGTAAATTATTCACTTGAATTTAATTATTCATAATTCATAAGCTATTATATTTTTTAAAAACACTTTAGGAAGAACTATTGAAATTTTAAGTCTTAACCCTTATGTTCATTTTGTATAGTATACCATACATACAACTTTATAAAAATATATTACCACTATAAAATAATTTTTAACTTAGTTTTATTAAACACATGACATTTCTAGACGTTTATTTATATTTAAAAAATAAAAATAGTAGTTTATCTGTCGTAATTTTAAATCAGTTGTGAAAAATAACCGTCAAGATGCGCCGCTCAGGTTTATCTAAGGTAAGTTTTATTTTATTTTTATGTTTGTACCCCTAAATATGTATGTTTATTATAAAATACACATGCCTAAATGTTTGTTCTTACACATTTTTATATATACATACCTATATACATTTTTTTGCTTTTCTTCAAAAAAGCAATCTTGCCACGATAAGGGTTAATGAAGTTTAGTTCCATTCATTCCATTCATACATTACCAAATGAAGCAACTTGATCTTATAAGACAATAGAATATTTTCTTAGTTAACCATTTGAGAAAAACTGAGATGCATTTTAGTTTCCTTTCTAACTCAATCCTAATAAATGAACTGAGGAACTTTTAATATTAATACTCCTGAGAGAATTATAATTGTCAAACAATCTATAAAAATGCTAATTTTCAGCTTTTTCTTCAAAACTGGTTTATCTCCAAAATAACATATAAAAGAAAAACATGATCTGAGATCACAAATTAAGTACTGGAGGCATTTACACAGTTGAGCAGTAATTCAATTATGATTGTCAAACAATATATAAATATGTCAATTTTCAGCTTTTTCTTTATAACTGGTTCATCTCCAAAATAACATATAAAAGAAAAACATGATCTGTGATCACAAATAAAGTACTAGTCCTTGACATTTACACAGTTGAGCAGTAATTGAATTATTACTATTAGATCAATTCCATTAAACAATTATTTTTTCTTTCTTGTCGATTACTTTACACATTTCAAGTTCTTATCGAATTCACACCTGTTTCGTTAAATATAGTAGTAAATTTTGAAATTTCAAATTTCATGAAGTAGAAAAATTCCCCATATTCCTAGAAGAAGAGAAATGCAGATAGAAAGAAAAAAAAAATACATAAACATCTTATTTTTCAATCTTGAATGCTAACCAAAATGCATTTTCTTTCATTTATTTTCGACGGTAAACACAATTTTATGTCCAGGAAATGTAACCCTTTGTTTGCATTTCCTTGGAACAAATTGTTTTTCCTTGGGGGTCCCATTTTTCTCTTATGTTTCATATTTGAATCTTAGATGTATCCCATGACATGCAAGGCAGTAGCGGTTCGTAAATTTAGAAGCGAGCAGTGATGCAAAAAATATTTCACAGTGGAAAAAATTGTAACACAGTTCCAAAAGTATGCTTGCCTATATATAGCCCAAAATTTTCAATTGCATTTCAGAAAATTATCCCCGCATCTCTTGCATGCAAAAAGAAAAAAATTGAAATCATGAAAAATTCTAAATCGAGATTTTGAAGAATCTTCAAGTTTCAAAACTCCCAGAGTCAAATAAACTTATTTATGCCTCTCTGTTGCCTGCCTGTGAACACAATAACTCAAAAACGCGTTGAACTAGACAGATGAAATTTGGTATGCAGTATTAACGCAAAATGTCTAGATTTATGCCAAATTTTTAACGAAATCCAATCAAAAGAAGTTTTTCTTTCTGTCTGTCCGAGTGGAAGTGAGCACGATATTTTCAAAAAGGACATGGCTACTGGTATACATTTTTAGTATCTAATTTTGAAACAAACATGTCAACAGATGGTTAAACATCTATCGATCTGTATATTCGCATGCATACAAAAACATGATGACTCAAAAACGCAGGGATTTAGGAAAATAAAATTTGGCATTCGATCTTGTTGTTACAATTGAAGTTTTGTGTCAATATCTGATTTTGTCGGTTGAACATAGGCGTCTTAATTGCATACACGTTTTAAGAATAAAATGCTCATATGCGGGACTAAATAAAAAAATAATCAAAATAAAAATTTGAGCTCTTGGAACTTTACGACTTTGTCGAAAGTTTCCAATTTTTATGCAGGAAGGAGGAGTGACAACACCTTTATTAGAGAGTACCTGAAAAGTTCCGGGGAGGGTATTTCTGCTAGTTTCAGCGTGTAACTTCTATTAAAAGAAAATGAATGTATATTATTAAGACAGATAAGTTTCAGCCGGAACAATGGAAAAGTGAAACCAGAATCAAATCATAGTTATCGAGAAAAAACGAAGACAGTAAAGACTAGCCTTAAATGGGAAAAAGATTAAAAAAAAAGGCATCACAGAATTGGCAGTACAGCAAGCCGTGTCTGCTCTCAGAGCAGCTCAGCCACCGTTAAAATGAATGAGAGGAATCTTTATTTTCGTCTGTTCTTAATCAGTTATTGCTTGCTGAGCAAATTATGATGCATCCTGTAGTCGGTCTCTGTGCTGCCCCAGCTCACGAATTTCCAACTTATTCATTGTTCCGTCTCTTCATTTTTTACTATTATTTTAATTTCCATTGCTTAGCGAATTTTTAAAGTTGAAAAATAAGCAAACAGGTTAAATAACGAAATGAGCTGTCGAGCTTTTAAAATAATTTAAGGGGGTATAACAGCTGTACAGTCCTATGACCAGCCACAAATGATGCACTCTTATCGTTGCTCCATAGCTTATTCCTAAATCGTTCGATATGAGTATGAAAATCCAATTGTATAAACTCCCTACATGCCAAAAAATTATATTCTACTTATTTGAATCGATAAATGCCCATCTGAATAAATTACGGTCTAAATTTTTATGAAATTATTCCGTCAAATCAGTCATATTTAGTAAAATATTCATGAAGCATTTATACTTCAAACAAAATCCCACTCTTCCTCTATTAAATTTGACAGAGTTATGAAGTTTTGAACTTCATTAATAATGAAATAATTCAACGCTTTAAGAATTTGCGATTTGATTGGCGAACCATCTTCAAGGTCACCATTGAAATGGTCTAAAATCCTCTTAAATGGTGTTATTTAAAGCTTCATAAATCAGTGACTTTTTATGTAGAAGAGTGGAATTTCTTTTGTTTAAAATGTTAATGTGTCAAAAATATTTTACTCAGTACGAGTAATAGGAACCAGGACAGCATACAAAAACTTAGATTTCGTAATTTTTTCTTTCGTATATTTATTGATTAAAATAATACAAATTTACGTTTGTTAAAAAAATTTTTCAATTGGAAATATATTTCTATCTCTAATTATTTAGAAATTAGCCTATCTCTAATTATTAGACGACTATGAGAGTGGCCGTGTATATGTACATTAAATAATAACGTAAAAAATAAATATTAAACCAAATATTTTAGAAAGTGTAATATGTAATCTGGAAAGCCCTTCGCAATTCTTATTTGCTGACTCCAAGTGTTCGTTAAATTTTTTTAAACAAGCAAAATACACAGCTCGCATCCGTTTCGCTGCATGGCTTGTGAATTCGAAGAAGGTCCTACTGGAAATATAATACCTTTTTCCTTCTGAGATGGTAGAAGGGGAATTTAAAACTCCCCTAGTACTGTAAAGCACCATCCCTTCAACGAAAACACTGCAGGGGCTCTAGAAACCAGGACATTTCATTGAAGTTCTTCTCCCTTCTTTCGTTGGGGCCACGGTGGCCTGGTGTTAAGGTCTCGGTTTCGGAACCGGAGGGTTTCAGGTTCGAGACCCGATTCTATCGAGGAACCGTCGTGTAAGGGGGTTTGCTGCACGTTAAATCCGTCCTGACCAAACGTCATCACACTGGTGTGGTGTGGAGAGGGGGTGCCAGCTCAGGTGTCGCCCTCGTCATCTGACTGCAGTTCAAAATTATGAGGTCCGTCCCAAAATAGCCCTAGTGTTGCTTCAAACGGGACGTTAATATAACTAAACTAAACCCTTCTTTCGTTATGTGTGATGAAGTGCATGCCCAAGGCGTGTTCTTTATTCGTTAGAGAGACTAGCAGATGAATTTGGGGGAAGGGACATTTTCTGAGAATATTCACAGGATGTCCGAATTTTGGACATCTTTTGTTCGACATTTGCTTAACAGCTATCAGTTAAGCCGAATCTTCTTTTGTATATCAAATTCTTAAAGGCATGGGATGCCATTGCCATTTTTTTAGGGTTTAAGTTTTTTTTTTTTTTTTTTTTTTTTTAATGTTGGAAAGAGAAACTCGGATATCTTAGGTACAAGGACTCGAATGATTTTAGAAATGAGAGGGTCAAACGTTTTTTTTTATTGGAGAAATTTTTTTCACTAGTTGGAATTTTGAATATAATTTAAAAAATAAAGGAAATTATTCATAAATAAAAACCAGTTAAAATATTGCAAAGTAAATTTTTTCTTAAATAAATCCGAAATTAATATTCTAATATATATATATATATATATTGCTCTCACAATTTAATAATTTTTATTATTATCTGCAGTTGAGTTAATCTTTATAAACAAAGATAAGTAATGAAAGAAAAATGATCGAAAACAGTTATTTTAACTTTAGACGCCACGAGATTATGCGACAAATATTAATTTTATGATTAAATTTTAATCAAAATTTATTAAAAATTAAACGATTTTATAAAGGCTTTCTTATAAGGATATATGTACATCAAATCTAAAATCTAACTATCGTTTTATAGAAAAAATAATTAAAATATACAAATTTAATTAGGAAAGATAGCATTTAAGCAGAAAAGTATCGTTCTCAATGCAGAATAGGTTACAATAACTTCATCACTACAATGCATGAGAAATCACTTCTTATTCTAACAAAGTATTTCAAAAATACTGTGGGTCTCGGAAAATGATGGAATTAACACATTTAGCATTAATTTCCTTTTCTGAGACGTGTTATAATTGATTTAATTCACCCTTCTGTTCTGTTCGGGTCTATATGACCCGAAATAGAATTTATACCTTCGTAAAAATATATAGTACAGGGATATTTTCATGAAACTTCTTGACATCTTTGGTAAATAATATATATATATATATATAAACCTAGAGATATTTAGTTTTATTAGACGTACTCTTGGCCCTTGTTGGCGCTACTATAAAAACAAGAGAAGCTCCCCCACCGGCTTAAATCGTTGTCTTCGTAACAGCGGGCTTGTCCATGGCAAGTGCCATAAGAAACAACAACAACAGGTTTATTCTTATTTCGAAGGAATATTTTTCAATATATGCCTAATGTATTGTTCGGGTCAATGTGACCCAATGCAAAAACATTTATTTTCACTCACACATGTTCACTTTTGTTTGGAATAATTCAAAAGAAAAGCATAACAATACTTTCTATAATTTATCCGTTTTCGAAACCTGTTTCGTTGACGTATGTGTTTGGTCACATGACAAAAGAGCGTGTGCAAGGTCCGAAAGTTGATACGATTGGCAGGGGGCCAATTTCTTTGCTTTTATCGCAACGTTTCTTTTTTCTGCTGTATTTCACTTTCTGGTAACTGTAAAAGAGTTGTGCCTGCGAATGTGAGAGAAAAAATGGCGAATCGTAGAAATTTGAGTCACGCTGATATAGCTGAACTAGGAGAAGCTTCTGACAGCGAAGCAGAAGTATCGGAGTATGAAAATCATATAAGTGATGAAATTGTGAGTGAAAGTTCTAACAACGATTTTGTTACCGATATTCAACAAATAAACTATAAAGGGAGTATTCAGTCCAAGAATCATGAAATAAAATGGAAGTCGGATCCGCTGTCACTTTTTTTTTAATCAACCGCTGCTAATATTATAAAAACTATTCCAGAGGTCACAAGATATTCAGCGACAAAGATATCAGACGTAAAAAGTGCATTTGAGGTAGTATTCAATTCTACATTTGAAATCTAAATCATAAATATGACTAATATTGAAGGAGAAAGGGTTTATGGAAAAAAGTGGAAAAATATTGAAAGCAAAACTTTTAAACATATGTTGGATTATTATTGTTAGCCGGTGTTTATAAATCATATCGGAATCAACAAAAAGCTTATGGGATAAAGAAACTGGCAGAAATATATTTTGTGCAACAATATCCCTCGAAACATTTTTCACCATATCGAGAATTATTTATTTTGATAATAAATCTTCTCTTCAAGAAAGAAGAAATTTGGATAAATTATCTGCAGTGCGAGATATCTGAGAAAAGTGGATAGAAATTCTACCAAATTATATAATCCGAATGAAAATATTACTGTAGATGAACAATTAATAGAATTTCGTGGCCGATGTCCTTTCAAACAGTATATACCAAGTAAGCCATCTAAATATGGGATCAAAATATGGACTTATGGACTTTATGTGACAGTAAAACTTCGTATGTACTGAAAATACAAATTTACACTGGAAAAGAACAAAGGCCAAAGCCGGAGAAAAATCAGAGAATGCGAGTAGTGTGTGATCTTACTTATGGGTATTCGGGGCACGATATTACAAATCATATTGTTTTCACATCTTACAACTTTTTCTAAAACGGAAAATGATTATGTTTGGTACCATTAGAAAAAATAAATCAGAACTTCCTGAACAAATGCGAAACAAGGAAGTTCACATCTCCTTATTTTATGTTACAGAAGATACAACAGTTGTAAACTACATCCCCAAAAAGAACAAGAATGCTATTCTTATGAGCACTTTGCATCATGACAAAGAAGTTAGCAGACCTGACAAAAAACCATTAATGATCTTAGATTATAATTCAACCAAAAGGGCTGTGTATACTCTTGATCAACTTGTAAACACATGTAAAAGAAAAACAAATCGCTGCCCCATGATAGTATTCTATAACATGCTTGATATTTCTCCGTACAAATGCATTTGTTCTATGGACTTCAATATATAGTGAATGGAACGAAAATAAATTGACTAAGCGAAGGGTATTTTTGGAAGAACAGGGAAAATCACTCATTTTTCTATACATTAAAGCAAGGTCACACCTACCAAGAAGTGAGATCTCAATAAAAATAGTGAAACGAATACAGAGAAAAAGGAAAAACGTACCATCGGGATTTGCAGAGAATACTTCATCGTGTGTCAAACGTGCAAGGTGAAAGCTCTGTCCGTCAAGCAATGACAGCAAAACTAATATGTTATGCTGCAATTGCAAGAATCACATTTGCAAATCTCATGTAAAATATTATTGTTCAAATTGTAAATAAAAGTTTCAATTTCGAATATTTTTCTGTTATTTTTATAGATGCTTTATATTATTTAAGTTTCAATTTCAAATATTTTTTAGTTATTTTTATAGCTGCTTTGCATAATTAGATTTATTTTTAAACTTATATTACTATTGTTTAAATAATTTCTTAAATGACACCTGTCAATTACTGCAAGAAAGGTTAGTTTTCTGATTCGGGTCATATTGACCCGAACACTACATACTTGAAGTAAATACGAACAGAACAGCAAGGTTAAGAGAAGGGACGAAAAATACATGCAGTCAAGGCAGTATTTAGTGGAGGTTATTTCAGATTATAGTTTGACTTCTCTTTGTTATGGATAAAATTAATTTTATAACAGAATCTTACGATGAACGTTCTTTTTATGTTTGTTACAATTCATAAGAAAAATCTTGTTGATGAATATTTATTACGAAGTCTGTTAGCATTTAATTATTACTAAGTTAGAAGTTTTCTTACCACTTGAATCTTTACTTATATCTGCAAAAAGCAGATGCTATTGGAAAAGGACTTGTTGATTGCGTTTATAGCCTTTTTTTTAAATATTAGTCGGCATACATCCATTTGGAAATTTTGAAAAATCTATAATAATAAAAACTATATTATAACAAAAAGTAAAACAAATATTAAATACATCAGGGGAAAAGAAGATTTTCTGAGTAATTGCTCGCATACATTCACCAACATTTTTGGAAATTTCTGTCATAATGAAGCTTTACTTATAATTTTAATTAAACAGAAAAAAAAGAGAAAACGTTGCGTTTAAAAAAAAATGAAAATGAAACATTAGAAATGTGGTGCAAAATACCGGAATATTTATTTTTACGAGTAAATATCCAGGTAAATTTTCACAGAAGGTATTTACCTAAGTATTTATAAAATCCTTACTTTGGTGTATAATATGATATATATAGGTGCCTCCCCGGGGGTAGTGTATAAGATAAGATAACATAAAACAAATTAACACATTAACCTTTTACAACTTTTTAATTTTATAAAAGCTAAAAAAATCATTATAAAAACAAATGCAATGCTGCATTGTGTATGTTACATTCAAATCTTGATTTAAACATCAAGCCTTTTTATTTGCAAAGAACAATTGCGCACTAAAATACTTGCAGTTTCTTTCCAAGGAAAAAGAAAACAGTACTTTAATTAAATAGAAAAAAAAATGTTGCTCTTGTTTTTAAAACGAAAATGAAAACTAAATTAAAGGATATAATTGTTTATATTTCTTTTTCTGAATTTTCAGATTCTGATTTCATCATCAATCTGAATTAGATTGAGATATTTTAGGAGGATTCAGAGAGAATTCTCAGACGAATTGCACAAATTTCCCTTTCTTCTTCTTCATTTGTAAGTGTTTGCATGTTTTCTTTATTTGTTTCCTTATACACATTTTTTCCCTTTCATTAACTGTAGATTTTTTCTTTCGTTTCACCACAGCGTATAAGCTTTCCGATTATATGATACATACGTGAGTTTAGCTAATCTTCTAGATGTCGAAAGTTAATTTTTTAAGTCTGAATCTAACTGAAAATACTGGGAGTTCTTTCAACTCTAGCTAATATAACAAGTCTGCTAAAAATGCACAAAACCATTTAAACTAAAATACTGGCAACACGCAAATTCTCCCACTATAATAGTGGATTCATTCTCTTTAATCCTTCCCACAATTAAATACTTTCCCAAAGCCCATTCTTTTTCCTGTAATGAAAAGATCGCTCTTCACTGCTGAATACCATCTAACTTTATTTGTTGGCCAATTTCATAGAGGAAAGTTAAACCGTCAAATAGTTTCAAAATATCTTCTGGCGTTGGAGATTGGATTTAAAATGCCTCTTGCAAAGTGAATTGGACCCATTCCAAATTCATTGCTTCTCTTAAACTTATAGAGAATTGTCGTTTTGTGAAAGAGAAATTAGAAGCAGTTCTAACTAAATATTCTCTAAGTCGTTAAATTTGTTATTGGTCGGATTGACTTATGAATAATTCAACTCAAGTCAGATGTTTACTTAATAATTGATCCTAAGTGCAAACCAAGTTTTTAACAGAACATAAACTATGCTAAAAATTATTATTCCTTTATAAGTACCTGTGATTCAGACCAGAAAAGGTATATTATCCTCCCTTTCCCTTTAAATTCCACAGTAATTTATTCGGAATTTCGATAGTAATTTTTTTTATAAAAGTGATTTTTTAATAATTTTTATCAAACTTTTAATTTAAAAATACTATAAATCATGTTTAGTACTTATGTATACATTTTGCATGTTTCAGTTTGAGATAGAAAATATTTTATTTCGCAAAATACCTAGTGTTTTGGTATTTACTCAATCTCGGGTAAATACCCCCAAACTATTTTCCTATTCCCTGGCTATTTACCCAACTCCTCATCACTTCTTCAGAAAGTAGCTACATCATGGTTAAGCAAGGATTTCTCTAAATATTGCTAACACTCTTTCACAATCAACGATAAAAATTTTGCATAATAATCAATCAGTAATATTATAAGGTAGTAATGGCAAATAATAAAGGCATCCAAAAATCACATGAAATATATGAACAAAAGAATCCAAAATGGCTTAGAAAATAAAATGTATTGTTTTAAAATGAGTCGTATTTTTTTTAAACGCTGATAAAAATTTTAGCGTTTATTTTTTGATTAATATACGATAAAAAGTAAAAAAGACTTTTATGCATCCAGTTTGCTTTGTTACAATAATAACCGTTTTAATTGCATTTCGCCAAATCTTTTGAATGCTATACATTATATCTGAGTTGCACATGTATATTGAAGGCATTTCAAAGAGAATTTTTAATTTCATACACATTAGCCCAAGAAGAGGCTTACTGATGCTTAACAATTTTCTTTTCAAATTCCCTTATTCAATTATTTATTCTTTTATTTAGACAATTCGCACACAACAGTCATGTCAATAAATGTGTTATAGAAAGCATACTTAAAATTTTAAGAAATTATTTTGAAATTTAATGCAAAGCGGTACATACAAGTATTGTACGTCAAAGTTGTAACAGCACATATATGTTTCTATCTCTTTGAATTGTATAACAAATTTTGAATCATATTATAATAAGAAATGAAATCATGTTTTAAATTCAATCCTCAAAAAGTTTGTGATAAATATATATAACTGTAGATGTTTCGTATTTATTGAGTATCCACTCTAATAGTATCCGATACATAATTTTCAAAACGCTAGAAATCGGTAAATAGTTTTAGTCGAAGAAATGCTCTAAACAACCTAAACAATATGTATATATATTAAATGATTTTAGGCCATTCACTAACAGCCTTGAATAGAATCTTTCACTCATAGAGAGATATTTTCTCGAAGTCTATAATAATGAAATTCAAAACTTTATTACATATACACTCTGCCAGTTTTAGTCTGTGAAGACTGGAGCTTTTACTATTTAAAATGCTATTGTACCGAGAAAATTTTACTAAATAAGAATGATAGGGACAAGGTATTATTAAAAAATTAAGATTTTGTGATTTTTTTAACTGTATATTTGTTGAATCAAACAATATATAATTTTTTACATTGTTTGAAGTATTTTGTCACTCGGACATATAATATTATCTCTAACCATTTAGAAATTAGCTACAGGGCAAGATTAGAGTAAGCATCCTGTAAACTTCCATGCATAGTGTCTTTCGAATTTGAATCCTTATTATTTCTTTAAAACGCTATTTTATGAATTCAGAGGCTCAGTATTTTAAATATTTTTCAACTTATTGAAGAATTGTCTTTATTATTATTTTTTTTTCTTTTCGATATGCTTTCTTTATCAGATAAATGAAATGATCATGCTCATCAAAAATGTAGAAAACTGTCCGTGTAACAGGCTCAGTTTGCTATTTCCACAATCTACGAAACAGTGCCGAGAGTTCAATACTTAAGGTTAGAAAAATAATCATCATAACATCTGTCCATCCATATATAAATAACAATTGAAAGAATGATAGTAATTTAATGCTTCTATCGCTCTTCTCCGAGCAGGTGAAAATTATTGATTGTTTTACTACGGGCGACGATAAGAGAGAGAAAAATTAGAGATTTACATGGAGATGTATTAATGTTTGATCAACTTCTCGAAATTCTAATTAGTCAACTGAGAATGTGCTTGATGGATGTTTTGTAATTCTTTCTTTTTTAAATTCCTCTCCTCATATAATAAATTGCACTATTTCGGAAGAATAAATTAATTCTGCAGAAAAAAGTTCAAAATTTTTAATCTTCTTTTTTATTACAGAATTTTATCCTCAAGATTATTTATTCATGATAATTCCTCAACCATGTCGTGTTTGTGCATCACAACAAATTATTGCTTTTTTAAACATAATCTAAAATTAAATCATTCAAATGCGTTATTATTTGATACAAAAATTACACAATCCACATATACCACAAGTTTTCTTTGAATTATAAACTGAAGCAAAAAGAAGGTGTCATCTATTTAGATAATAAAGAAAAGAAAATAATCAAGATATTTATTTTATTTAGTTTTGATTTATGCCCTTAAATTATATTGCTTTAAACTGATTATATATTCAAAGCAGTCCCGGCCTCTATTTACATTTGTTAGTATACAAAAATGTTCACAATTTTTTTTTGTTCAAATCCTTATAAGATATATTTCTTATTTTTTCTATAACACAAAGTTAAAAATTTCCAACTAAATATTTATAAAAACAAAATACCTCTTCACATAATCAAGTGTTTCAAAATTTCAGTTTTCTTTGTTTGCAATATAATTTTTGTTATTATATAATTCATGTTAAGTGAAATTTACCTCGGGTATCAAAATTGTGATTATTTTATAGATTAAAAATAATACGTTCATAATAATTCTTTTCTTCATTTATTCTATTCTTTTTTTAATTAGTATTTAATATTTTACAGCGAAAATTTGACAACTATATTTTGGATAGATTTTTTTTATCTTTCACAAAATAAAACATTCATTTTATCGGGATCATTTTTATATAGAATGCAAAATTAACTTTGTTAGATAAATTTTCAATTCTGAATCACCAGAAATCGTTATTTGAAAATCATGATTTATTTATAACAAATTTCAAAAACTCCAAGAAGCGTCGAAATCACAGCAATTAAAATCTGAGATTTTATTTCATGGATGATCGTGTTTATTTAACATCAATTATGCACATAATAACATGTTTGTTTGTGCATGTTTGTCAAACAAATTATGAATAATAAAAATTTACATTTGCATACACAGATTTTACATTTGCTTCCTTACGTGTTAGAGTTTTATATACTGTTTATTCTCGATGACAATGTATTGATATTTTAAGAACTTTGTTTTCACTTAACAGATAACCTTCCAAGTCATAAAGCTGGAAAAGCAAGGAATCTTTTCTCCCTTCAAAATGGCGGGCCCGTAAGATCATGGAATCGAAAACTCCCTTAAAATTGTCGTCAAACATTTAATTAAAATTTTAATAATTTCTTTAACCCTTTAAAGGGTCTTTTTTTCTTAGTCATGTTGGAGTAAATGTTTTACGGATTCCAGTTTTACCTTTCCTCCAATCTTAAGCTATGAGATAAGGAGAAGTCAATCGTGATTAGTGGATGATATAATTGATGTTTTCCTGCTTGTTTCCTTTTAAGCATTTTAAAATTTCGCTTACGTCCTGAGCCGTTACTTTTGAGATTTTGAGAATAAATGCGCATCCACAATGAGTTTTAAATAACGGGAATAAAATTGAAAATATGAAAATATATACTTGGAATGTACACATATACGTATTATTATTAATAATTTGATCCATAAGATTTTAAAGCTTTCTAACATAAGAAACTATTTAATCTAAAAAATAAATAAAAACTATAAAATTAAAATTTGACAAGTTTCTCTTTTATAGCTTGCTTTCATTTAAGAATTTTCGAAATGAGATTGCTTATGCAAGTTATTTTTCGCCTTTATATAATTTGGAATCTATGAGTGTACACTTCGAGATGAAATTTCCGAAATTTTAATTAGAATTTCTATTAATTAAAAATCACATGAAATTTTAGCATTTATCAGCAATAAAATCCGAAATTATTACAACAAAATTTATAAAATATGCAATTTTATTCATAGTTTGAATGTATCACCAAGACAATTCATTCTTTGAGGTAAAATTAAGATCTTGAATTTTTAGTGTCTTATTTATTGACAGGCTAATTATGGAACTTTCGCTTCAGCCACATGGTTTGTTGTATTTCAGTAAAGAAATTTTTAACTCTTTGCTTTTAGCTTAGACCTTTTAAACCTTTTTACTAAATCATCATCAATGAGGAAAAAGAAGGAATGAAATATAAGGATAACAATGAAAACGTTTAGTTTTAATTCAAAAATAAAATATAATATTTGAAATATGCTAAAATATTTTTAATTTAATTAAAAGTAAGAAAACTATAAAAAAATTTGAATTCCCAATTAATGTACAAATTATTTTTCTACTGTGATATTTTCGAATGAACTTTAAAATTTTAATAATTTCTTTAACCTTTTAAAGGGTCTTTTTTTCTTAGTCATGTTGGAGTAAAATGTTTATATAATTGAGATTGGCCTAGGAAAAGTCATTCATTAAGATTATTAGATCAATTTAATCTGATTTATTAATTAATTTTGTCAATTAATAACAAAGAAATAAATCAAGTCACTTCATTTTATTTGAGATAAACATTTGAAACATCTCAGTTTCTGCCTTATTGGAAAAACTCGTAAGAATTTATGCCAACTTACATAACTTTATTCAAAAATTGATGAATTTAGTGAGAGCATACTTCCCATGCCCCTTAAAAGGGTTAATTAAAATTTTAAAGAAATGATTCCCACAATCCAAAGTATGTAGGTACCAATTTTGGTAATTCTATTTCAAACTGTATGGTCTGAAGAGCACCAATACAAACAGACAAATAAGGACACACATACTCGTCCATCTTTATTATTAACAGAGACGAATGTGCACTATAAAGAATAGTTTCTTTTTTACTTTTGAAAATTTTAAAAAATTATTCATTAAAAATTAAATGAGATTTTGAAGTGTTTTTTATCATAACTTTCAAAATTATTATAGAATAAAAAGGATTTTTTTTGCATCATTTTAAAATTCAAAAGATTTTTTTTTCAATGGTTCATTTGTTTTGTACTTCATTTTTATTTTTCTATTTCGAATAAATTCAAGAGCCGTTTTAACAGCAACATATTTCACTGTTATAAAATAACTCAAGTCGTTTACATTATTACTACACATATTTCATCATTGACTTTTTTCATTGTTCAAGTTGAAGGTAGAAGACATGGCTTATATTTCCGTAAGTAATATAAGCCATGTAAATTAGTAAATTTCTGTTAATGCTGGCCTTTAATATACTTTTAGAAATTTGTTGTAATTGAACTACAGTTTAATTTTACAACTAAGCAATGAAGAACAATTTTCAACGTGGTACTCATTTTTAAAAATTGCTGCTCTATCCTGTAATATAATTAAAATTATAACAGTATATGATCGTTCTTATCATCTCAAAATTGTTTTCTTATTATAATAAGCTGAACTGTAGATGAATCAGAGAAATTTTTATTGAATAATAGATATGAGAAATAATGTGAGACATTTCAAAAGTTAAAAAGAAATATTCAGTAATATACATAAAACTTTATTGCTGAATGATTCTATTCTCTGTATTTAGAAATTTAATAAACCTGATTGGTTTCAACAAATAAAAGTTTTGCATTAATTGAAGTTTATTCATTCCCGTTTTAAATTGAGGATTTACTGTCTAGGAACTGACAGAAAATTCAAAAAATATGTAGTACAGAATGATACAATGAGTCTGAAATAATATGAGTTATATGGCTATCAAAATTTGAAATTTCAAGATGTTTTCCGAAGAAAACATTTAATTAAAAATTTTACATTGACCAGTAACCTCGACACATATGTTGGTCACCAAAAGCAACTGGAAAGTAATAAGTAAGAAAGATCAATGCAACTGTATTTGCAAAGCTTTTAAATTCAGAATTTTTAAAATAATTATTCGTTTACTCCATGGTATGTCGTTATCCGATTGCAAAATAGTGAGATCTTTGATTTTAACCCGAAAAACTTAAAATTTTTTTAAAATTTAATTTATTTTAAAACAGTTCTTAATATTCTATAGGAACTTTCTTTAGAGGTATTCAAAAAATTCCAGTTGCAAATGGTTAATTATAAGTCTAAATAACCTGTATTATTTGAGTCATTTTTCCAGGCCAAATTTGTTTGTATCATGAATATTACAAAGAAATATTTTGACAATTATTTTTATTTGTTGCAATCATAAGGTTCATCAACTTCATAGTCTAGTTATTTCAGCACTACTGAATAACTGGCCAATTAGCCTTTCCAATTAAATATTGTAAAAGCTATTTAATTACAAAATTTTAATCATGCAGATAAATACCGAAAATTGATATCTCTGAAAGTGAAATATCGTATGAAATTCTCTAATTATACAATTATTTTTTTCAATACTAAAGAAACAAAATTATAACGTAGTGATACTTATCGCAATTAATGTTTTAAACACGCATTTTAAAATATTAAAATAAATTGGCATTGCGCTGAAAGGATTTTTTTAAAGAATTAAATCGCTTGTACGCAATTTCGAGAAATAATTTCACAGTACTACGGAATAAAGAATTTTGAGGAATGAAAAAATATTAGACTAGCACTTTCAATTTATAAAAACTATATTCTTCTGAAATTAAACGTAATAAAAATTTATTCCTAACGTAAATTTTATGTAGTGTTTTATGAAATAATCGAAAAAACTCTAAAAAAAACAGTCACGTTTTACGCATTTTCAAATGATGTTATTATCAATGTCTTCTTAAACAGTGAAAGAAAAATGCTCTTAGAAATCTAAAGACTGCGATAAGCAACACCTGTCACTTACACAATGAGGTCTATTTATCGCTTCCTCCCTGCAGTGCTGTCCTTACCGCAAAAGGGGAAAGCAATCCTTTTGACCAAACCCTGACATTTTAAGATTGAATCTGTTATTCAGGTGTGCCGATTTCGGCAAGGATTGCAATCTAAAAGCCGCCTACAGGAGGTATAATTTTGAATGCCCACCAGCGGCGCCGCTTAGTAGTGAATTTGAGAGAAAAAAAAAGAATTTCAAGTTCCATAAAATTTATAATAAAAATTATAAATTTTAAATTTAAAAAGTAGAATATAAATGAAAAATATAAATTAAAAAACTAATTACAGTGTTTCTGTTTGATTTTTTATAAATTATGTTTGTTCTAAACTAATGTTAAATATCTTTTGTTGAAGTTCTTTCAAATAACAAAATGAAACAGGTTTTCTTGGAAGTGTTTGAATAAAAAAAAGGTGCATTCATCGAATTGGAAAGTTAAATAGTTTAAAGAATCATCAGACCAATTGTAAAGAAAAAGAATTCCAACTTTTGGAATTTAAAATTTGTAGTCTGAATATTATTTTAGCTACAACTGCTTTTATAAAGTAGCCCTTTATATAAGTAAAATTAATTTCATTATTTGTATATAAAGTTTATTAATTTCATGTAAAAAGTTATCTCGATTCAGGTATTTTCATGTAAGAAATATTTTGATGCAATTAAAATTGCAAATCAAAATATTCCTTATCTAAGACAAGAAAAAAATAGTACAATTTTAAATATGCAGTAATAATAAAGTAATAATTTTTTTATCAATGAAAATAATTCAACAAATCAAACATCCAAATATATTAAATACTTTTAAAATTCTTATTGCTTTTATTGCATTTTTTGACAAATTTAAAGGTGTTTTTGTTTTACTGTAATTATTTATTTTTACCTACTCTTTTAAACAACTGGGAAACATTTTAGTAAACAATAAAACATACTATTGGCGAATAATGAAA